>CM061496.1:40379229-40779229 GCA_030867185.1 Tagetes erecta
ACAAATATGAACCACGGAAAAAAACCCGCAAACCTGCAAACCCCACAAACCCAAAAAAAATCAAGAACTCGAGGCGGTAAAGGCCAATCGAGTTCGACCCAACCCCAAATTAATCGTCAACCACAATACCCGCAACAACCCTCCGTACCCGAAATGTCATTTCAATTTGACCCACATGCAATGCGTGAGCCATTGCCTCCATACCGAACCGAATAATATCAAAACCAACCATTCCGAAACCCATTGCGTGATAATATTTCTAATGATTTCATAGAAATGTTCGATGAAGACGATGAAGTGCAAGCGTATATCCCACAAGCGTTACAACAACAGTTTCAACAACAACAACAGTTTCAACAACATCAACAGTTTCAACTACACCAACAACATTTTCAACAACAACAACAATCGTTTCGACAACATCACCACCGCCAACAACAACAACAACAACATCTAGAAGAAGAACAAGAAGAACAAGAACAAGAAGAAGAAGAAGAAGAAGAGCAACAACAACAACAACCGGTGACGAAGAAGCGTCAACCTTGGACCTCACCCGAAGAACAAGCGCTTGTCGAAGGTTGGTGTAAGGTTTCGGAGGATGGAGATGTCGGGGACTTTCAAAAGGCGGACACCTTTTGGGGTCGGGTTAAAGCATATTTTTTAACCAAATTTCCGAATTCAACACGCACGACGGATGCATTGGGTGTAAAATATAGAGAAATGATAGCAAAAATCAACGTCTACCAAGGAATTTACATCCAAATGGTATAAGTTATAATATATATTTGTTTTGTTTACTAGTTTTTAATTTATTTTATTACCTTAAATTTATTGTTTTTTTATAAATATTGTAGAACAATCGTTGGGGAAGTGGTTCAAGCGATGATGAGATTATCCAAAAGACAAGCACCGAATGGAAAATGATGAACAACGGACGGGCCTTCCCACACATGGAGGCATGGAAAGTTGTGAAAGATCATTTGAAATGGAAATGCATCGAGTTAATGGGTCAAGACCTCGAATCTTTCGCACAAAAAAGAACAAAAACATCGGAGTCCGGGAACTACACAACTTCATCAAACGACATTCCCGACCTCAACGAAGATACAACTCCATCAAGGTTATCTCGGAAAAGCAAGGGCAAGAAACCAGAGATGTCGAGTAGTATGTCCGATATGTTGTCGAGCTATCGGAGTATGAAAGAAGAGGAAAAGAAAAGTAAACAAGTGATGATACAAACAAAAATACAAAGAAATGAAATGGCGATGCAAATGATGGCACGAGAGGAAAAAAGAGTGATTTGGAGTTTTTTAGCAAGCCTCACGATCATTTGTCGGAACCGAATAAAACTATAATGTTGGACATGAAGCGTGACATAGCCAAAAGATAGGGGTGGTCTTGTGATTTCTAGGATTTTTAGGATTTCTTTAAGTATTTTTAGGATTTATTTAATGTTTTTAAAATTATCGAAGTTGTATCTTTTATTATTTTGTTTATTTAAATATTATTAGTTTTAAATTATATGTTTATTTGTTTTTAAATTTAAAAAATGAAATTTTTGTTCCTTGTGGGAACCTTGGGAGGACCACTCCCACCTCAAAGAGGTTCAAAGAGATGCAAAGTTGAAATTTGTGTTTCATATTCTGATTGGTGGAAAAAGTTCCTTGTGAGAACCTTGGGAGGACCACTCCCTCCTTCCTAATGTTTTCTTTAGGACCACTAGCTAGAAGTGTATTTTTTCTCACATACATTCTAAAAAAGTTGAATCATTGAGTATTTACTTGAAAAAAGATAAATCATATACATACGTGCTTAGCTGAAATGACGCAACAAGTAAAAAAAAAGAAGAAGAATTAAATTGATTTGAATAGTTCGACTGAAACACAATAGGAAATAACATTATGAGATCGATAATACAACAAAATAAATAAATAAATTAATTGGTGTACAAATAAATATGTGTAGGTGATAACACCGGCCCATTTAACATACAAGTAACGAATGTACATGCTAATAATGAAATAAAAAATTAACGTATGTGTTTATATAAAGTTTAATTTTAGTAATGATGTGATAGCAAGCAAATTTATATATCTTCTTAATTGTGGTGTATTTGGAAATTAATGTAGAAAAGTGATCCGGAAACAATCAATCCTTCCCGGACGACTTGTTGGGGAGATAAAGCTAGCTAGCTTTTATTTATTTTTTGTTGAGGAGTAAGATCGAGAAAGGGATGCTTTTGCTTTTGCACACATTAATTATGTTGTTTAATTTTCTCTACAATTTCTATCTTTTAGCTACTTTTGTATTCATGGTTGTTAAAAAAATGCATTTCATCATATACAAGTTGTATATATATGAATTTAAATTTAAATTTATTAATGTGAACAAAGAGTGTTCTCGTAAGCCACAAGTTAACTTTTATTGTCCAACTAATGTCATTGTTTATTCCCTCCATGAAACTTCACTTAATTTCATTTGAAACATGCATCTTTGTGAAAAAATAATATGAAATTAATGAGGTTAATGATTGTATTGTATTTTGTTACTTAAAACAAAACTTATGACATTATCATCACGCTTATCTTTGGTACCCTTCACGTGCCAAGTGAAGGTTCTCTGTTTTATTACTTGGAATATATATATATATATATATATATATATATATATATATATATATATATTATTCATAACAATCATAAGATTTTATAAGATACGAACATATTCATCATAATTAAAATTAATTGATTTGATTAGGCTTTTGTTAATTACTAGGTTAGATACACATGTATCACACTAGTTAAATAAAAATATCTAAAAATAAATATTTAGATAATTGTGCATTTTTTAATGAAATAACTGAGTGTTAAATTGTGTAACTTTTATTATGACGAAACTATAGGAACTCTTCAATATAAATTTACTATTATGACGACTGCTGTGTAAGAATTATTCGTTAAACCATTCAATTTTAATTGTACAAAGTATAAAATCTTTTAAGATTGTTTAAAATATGTAGTAAAAATCTGATTTGAATTTTAAATTCAAACTTTATAATATTATATGAAATGTTTAATAAGTAATTATGCAAGTTAATTTAATCAACATCTAAGTTTTTGAGTAAACTTCGTTTTGCCTCCCTAAGGTTTAATTCAAATAACACTTTGCATACAAATGTTTCAAAATTGTTATTTGCCTCCTTCTACTTGATAATATGTCTCAGTTTGACTCCAACCCACTAACTCCGTTAGTTTTCTTGTTAAAAATAAGTGTATTTTGGTTCACTTACATGTAAGGACTAATTATGTAACTTACTCATTTTAATAAAGGGACTAGTTAAGAAATTTATTTAAAGTATTATTATTATTATTATTATTATTATTATTATTATTATTATTCTTATTATTATAAAAAATCGTAACCACCACACCTTTTCCATCGCCACCACATTGTCGTTGCCTACTCACCGTTTTTATCCGGCCACCTATCTTGAACTAGACCATGATCTTGACCATGAACATTATACAAAGAAAAGGTGGTGTAATACCGGTGGTGTGGCTGTGATGGCGGTGATGAAGGTGTGGTGGTGACGTTTTTTGATAATAATAATAATAATAATAATAATAATAATAATAAATTGTATAACTAGTCCCTTATTAAAATGAGTAAGTTACGTAATTAGTCCTTACATGTAAGTGAACCAAAATACACTTATTTTTAACAAGAAAACTAACGGAGTTAGTGGGTTGGAGTCAAATTGAGACATATTGTCAAGTAGAAGGAGGCAAATAGCAATTTTGAAACATTTGTATGCAAAGCGTTATTTGAATCAAACCTCAGGGAGGCAAAACGAAGTTTACTCTAAGTTTTTTTAATTGAATTAAGAGAATTAATGTGCAAGCAACACATGATAAAGTTACGTGTCATGCTTAAGATAATAACATATGATAAAAAGTTTGTGTTTTATTAATATAAGGAGATTTTTTATATATATATTTTTATTAAAATATAAAATACAATAATACCATTTCACTTTTCAAATTTGTTTCCACCTCTCCTGTGAAATGTATTATCTTTATATAATATAGCAAAACCAAAAAAACTTATCTGGCATAATTTTAAAACTTTTGGCTTATGTGGCATCATTTGAAAGTTTATCTCAAAATAATGATTTTTTTATTTAATATATATATATATATAATATTATAATAAAACTAATTACATTTTGGTCCCCTAATATTTTGGATAATTCTGAAAAATTTAAAAGTATTTATACTTTTAACCCTCTACTACAAGGGGTGTACATGAGTCGGTTTATATTTGATAGGGTGTGTAAATGAAACTTATGGATAAAATTAATAATAATATACAATTAAAGACCTCAGTGTTTTATAAATATACATAACTTTTTTATATGGATTTAAAAAAAAAAATAAACTACATCATAAAACTGAGCATTTTATTCTATTTAATTTGAGTATAAATTGCTATACTAAAAATTTAATTTTAAAAAATATATTTCGTGTTTCGGTTTACCACGTTTTGTTTCAAAACTTATTGGAACGTTCATGAATATCCTTAAAAACATCACTTGAATGTTGTGTCCCGAGCGTAGCGCGGGTACTAAACTAGTTTATTATATAAAAAGAACACATATGAACATGTTTTATGAATTGCACGACCCTTGTTTGATGGTTATATGTTATTTTAATTGAGCTCTTAATTCGTTTTTTAGTCGGGACCACACCCTAACTCTCAAAAAAAGAAAACATAAACTCAACTCAACTTGAAGCCCTATTTTTGTGTTCCACTCAAAACTTGAATCCAAGACTTCATCTTTTTTATGTATGAAGTATTGAGCGTTTTATCTCAGCCGTTTCGGCTTGGTATCATCGGTAAATATGAATTAATTAAATACCTAGAATTATTAAATATATTACTAACTCTTTTTTATAACTTCGGATATCCATTTCACCGTGTGAATCCGTATATGAAATTCCAGATATGAATTCAGATGATTAAATCAACTATCCGTAAATTTCATATATCCAAAATTTCATATATAAATACAAATAGTGAAATCAACAAACACATTAGCTTCCCATACAAATATAGAGTCAAAATCGATGACCATTTTGATAGAAGTTTGTCAAAAACAATTATTTTAGTAAACTTCGTATCCAAAGGACCATAAATAAGAAAAGAAGAAAATGAATAGATAAAACACAAACATGAAACAATAGTTGAAGGTGAGAATATATGATTCTTGTTTTAAGGATATTTATTCCACGTCCCTGATCTTTCCATTTACTTACACCTTTGACCCTAATTACATCATATATTTATTTAGTATATGTTAGTCTCAAATCATCATCAATTTATGAATTTGTAAGTATATTTTTAGGGGAATATTGAGGTCACAGCACAGGAGGAGTCATATTAACGACGAGGCTGCTCCTGTTTTGTTTGGTTCAATTCAATTATAAGCAACAAAACCCCAACCCTTCACTTCTCTCTGCTCAAAAACCCAGAACAACAACAACAACAAAAAAGACATCTTTCTTTTTTATCATTCAAAGTTCAAGATTCGATAAAAAGGTGACTCTTTTTTCTTCTGTATCTTTAATTGGAACATGATTCTGACATTGGTTTCTTTCTTTTTATGTTCTTGATGATGATTTCATCAATGTAGAGATTATGTTCACTTGTTTCTTGATTTTCTTTTGATTCTTTATCTGGGTTTCTTGTTTTGTGTTTTTGCATGATGAAATTGGTTTGAGGGGTTTTGGCAATGTGGGTATAGAATTTGATACTGGTTTATGATTGAATAATGGGAATCTTTTTTGTTCACTTGATTCTGTTTGCTTCATTCTTTATTCTGTTGATAATCTGTAATGCCATTTTTGTTTGAAACTAACTGTATGCTTGTGTTGAATTATTGATTTTGGAAGATTGATACTGATCTTGTTCTTCTTTATTAGTTCAATCTTCCTTACCCATGTTTAATAAGTAGAAAGCTATGTCTTGATTATGATAGCTGTGTGTTTAGGGTTTGATCTTTTGATGAATGTTGAGATTGTAACTCAAAAACCCTTAATTTTGACTTCAGTTATTATTATTGTTTTAACAGTAAAATCAAGTTTGATGGAAAATGAAGTGTATGTAGAACAACAAGTACCGTATGGCGTTCTCAAAAGCATCAAATTTAAAGTTCTATCCGAGGAAGATGCGGTAAGTAGATCGTTACTATTTTCTTAGTAATACTTTATGTCTCAAGATTCAAACTTTAATATTGAATGGTTGATAATGGTGTATTAGGAGAAAGCCTCTGTGAAGGAAGTCACAGTAGCAAATGAAGTAACAGACCCTGCATTTGGGTTCCCAAATCCCGCATCACAATGCCATACATGTGGTGCCAAGGATTACAGAACTTGTGAGGGTATGGATCCTGTTTTTTTCTTTCTTTTCTGATGCTGTAATGTTTTTTTATGATGATTTTAATTTTGTCTTGCAGGTCACACGGGGTTAATCAAGTTTCCTTTCACGATACTTCATCCATACTTCTTACCGGAAGTGGCACAGATTCTGAACAAAATATGTCCTGGATGTAAAAACTCTAAAAAAGATAAGGTCAAGGTCAGGTATTATCTTACGTATGTATGTATGTATGTATGTAGAGGTCAAATATAAAAGTTATGTTATTTTATTTAATTGTTGTTTTTATCTTTGTTGATTTTGCAGAATAATGCTATGGCATCCCCCGTACAAACCAATAAAAATTGCAAATATTGCGATGTAAGTAACTTAATTTTGACTTCAGTTATTATTATTCTTGTCTTTTTAAACTACAAAATTTGTAAAAAGGGTGCTTAATTTGTAGTTTCCTTTTTACTAACAGAAAAGTTTTCGAGATGTATATCCTCCTATGAAATTCAAAGTTTCAACAAAAGATGTCTTTGGAAAGACGGCAATCATTGTGGAATTAAAAGGTTCAAAGAAGCTTGTTTCGGATAAAACTTTACCACGTGATTATTGGGATTTTGTTCCTAATGATCCCCAACAAGAAGCAGCATTTTCAGCATTTGATCGAAAAGTTCTTACACATGCGCAGGTTAAATTAAAAAAAGCCATTATTTTCCTCCCTTTTAAGTATCATTGATGTGCTAATTACCCATGTTGATTCTCAATGATTATTAGGTTTATGAAATATTGAAAGATGTCGATCCAGTATTTCTTAAAGGATCCTTAGGGAAAAAGAACAAGATTTTTCTCCAAAGTTTCCCTTTAACTCCCAACTGTCATCGTGTAGCAGAGTTTGGTCAAAATTTGACCTTTGTAAGCATCTTCTTATCATTTTAATATAAATATTAGTTCCAATATGTAAAGTATCATATATGTTTTGATTTTAGGATGAACGCACAAGGGCATACAGAAAAATGGTCAGTTTTCGTGGTACAGCAAACGAGCTGAGTGCATGTGTACTTGAGTGCATTAAACTTTCAAAGGTTAGCAACACATAATCTTTAAGTACCTTGCTGTCTTCGGATGTGTATTTGGAAAGCTATTATCTTCACAAAGAATAATTAGAATAGTATGACCAGATAATCAAATAATCAGCTGTGTGATGCCACAAATAGTGAAAAAAGTTAAATTTTTCGGTGGAGGTGTAAAGTCGACCCATTTTACATAAGAATGTGGCAATTTGGGTCATTTAAATTTAACTAAAAGTGAAATGGGTTGAAAGTTGCCAATATTGTATTGCACTGTTCTGTTCTATAAAAGTTAGATTATTATTCTAATAACAAAGATTTATACACATACTCAGCGCAATAACTATTTAAAATATGCGGGCCTGCCTGACCCGGTCTGTTTTGACTCCTATAGAAAACAATCTGTTTCAACCCAAACCTGTTCTGACGCGTCGTTACCTGCATTTTGTCACCTCTAGTTTCGCTTAGTAAAATTTTTACTAATGGCAACTTCAAAGCAGTTACCTGCATTTTAAAGTCTCATTAAGCTTTCAGAATTTGAAATCTTAATAACATTTCAGATACGGGCAGAGAAGCCTACGCTTGTTGATCCTGATGCTGATGATAATCCTTCCAAGATGCACGGATTGAAATACATGAAAGAAGTTAGTCTAGGAAAAAGAACCGATTTTTGTTTCCGAATGGTGTGTGTTGGTGACCCGTACATAAAGCTGGATGAAATTGGCGTGCCCCATGAAATAGCAGAAACAATGCTAGTTTCAGAGCAACTTAATTCTTTGAATTGGGAAAAAATAAACGCCTCTTGTGGCTTAAGAATCCTTCAAAGGGGAGAGATTTTTATTAGGCGAAGAGGTGGTTTAGTTCCTGTTAGATACGGTGATCATTTGAGAATTGGGGATACCGTTTACAGGCCTCTTGCTGATGGAGATATTGTTTTAATAAATCGACCACCATCCATTCATTCACACTCACTCATTGCTCTTCGCGTCAAAGTTCTTCCGGTCAATTGTGTTCTTTCGATCAACCCCCTTATTTGTTCTCCTCTAAGGGGTGATTTTGACGGTGACAGTCTTCACGGGTACATTCCTCAATCTTTGGAATCTAGAGTGGAGCTTCGGGAGCTTGTTACATTGGAACACCAGCTGGTTGATAAACAAAGTGGCAAGAATCTGTTATCTTTAAGTCATGATAGTTTGACCGCGGCTCATTTGATGTTAGAAGATGGTGTTTTTTTCAATCGATCCCAATTGCAACAGTTGCAAATGTTTTGTCCAAGTCAGCATCCGGAACTGCCAGTTATCATGAAAAAGTATGCGGATTTACCGTTGTCTAATTCTTGCTTATGGACCGGGAGGCAGTTGTTTAGTCTGGTTTTGGATAATGATTTTGATCTTTATGTGGGTGGGACTCAAATTAAAAAGGGGGAATTTGTAAGTGTCTTAAATCCATCTTCTTGCTTACAAGATGGCGAAGATAATATATATAGCTATCTAATAAAAAACTTTAGAGGTGACAAGGTTCTTGAATATCTTCATTCTGCTCAAGAATTGCTTATTGAATGGCTGTCAATGAGAGGGTTTAGCGTCTCCTTATTGGATCTTTACTTATCTTCTGATTCAAAACATAATATGAACGACGAAATTGTTTATGGGTTGCATGAAGCTGAGAGGCAAGCTCACGGACAGCTTTTAATGGTGGATGGGCATCAAGATTTTCTGACTGGAAACCTGACCGAAAACGAGGGTTACAGTGAACTGGAGTCCGATATAATGTGTCATGATCAACAAACGTTAGCTGCATTTAGTCGAGCATCGGCTGCTGCTTTTAAGGAAGTGTTTCGTGATCTTCAAAATCTTATTTACAACTATGTCACTAAAGAAAACTCATTTCTTTCGATGTTGAAGGCGGGGAGCAAGGGAAACGTGCTAAAGTTTGTGCAGCATAGTATGTGTGTTGGTTATCAGCGTTCATTAGTCCCACTTCCATTTCACTTCCCTCGTGAATTTTCATGTGTTTCTTGGAATAATCATAAAAGGTCAGATTTGTCTTTTCCTTCGGGCGTGGATAAATATGTGCCCTACGGTGTCATTAAGAGCTCGTTTTTGTCGGGTCTTAATCCATACGAGCTCTTAGTTCATTCTGTGACTAACCGGGATGCTTCATTTGGTGGGCATGCGGATATATCAGGAGGACTGTTTAGAAAACTCATGTTTTTCATGCGGGATCTGTACATCGGATATGACGGTACTGTGAGAAATTGTTATGGGAATCAGCTGGTTCAGTTTTCTTATAATTCCAAAAATGGCCCTGGTGAAAGCAAGTCGCTTTTAGCTAAAGAAGAGTATGGGTCCCCTGTTGGTTCCTTGGCTGCGTGTGCCATCTCTGAAGCTGCTTATGGTGCTTTGGATCAGCCAGTCAGTGCACTTGAGAACTCACCTCTACTAAACTTGAAGGTAACATAACAAAAAGTTTGTCTAACTGCCAAATAACCCTTCAAGATTGGGTCTCGTAGCGCTGGATCAATTAGCAAACATGCATGTTTGATTAACTTGTGTTTTATATGCTAATGTAATTGTGGTTTTACTGTGCAGACAGTGCTTGAATGTGGTGTTAGAAAACTCAGTGGTAACAAAACAGCATCACTTTTCTTATCTCAAAAACTTAAAAGATGGCATAATGGATTCGAATACGGCGCGATAGATGTCAAGAATCATTTGGAGAAGTTACTGTTTAAAGATGTTGTTTCACTTGTCACCATATAGTAAGTTTCTTTACTCTGACCTGTTAAACTTCCTTTCTTTTTGTAGAAAACTTGTTGACTGTTTTTATATTTCTTTTATGTTCACTAGCTATTCCTCACAAACCGGCAAACGAGCTCATAAAAGCCCGTGGATTTGCTATTTTAGTATAAGCAAGGTAATACAAGAAATGCTACATTTGATCCTTCCATCCACTAGTAATTAGTGTTCTGTTTTTAAAAACCTATCAACATCGTCGGGATCGAGTGACTGCATTTTTAATATCTTATAGTTGTTATCTTCTGAGTTATCTTTGATTAGGTTTCTTTCTTTTCTTTTCTTTTCTTCAGGAAGTTGCCAATAGGAAACAATTAAGTGCGCACTCAATGATCAATGCTCTGAAGTTAAAGTGCTCTGACTCGACCAATTTCAAGAAATTGAAACTCAGTCTACCAAAATTACAGATATCATCCAAGTATGAGTTTTCGCTTCTTGATTTTACTCGACGTGTTCTTGCTTTCTTTATTAGATAAAAGTTACAAACTTTTGTGCATAATTTTCAGAACTTACCCTGAAAATGATGCAACGGACGAGAAAAATGAGAATATTTTTATCACCGCTCAAATTGTTGATGTCTCAAACAACTCACTGAATGTACTCCAAGATGTTGTGGTGCCATTCCTTCTGGAAACTGTTGTAAAAGGTTGTTATAAATTATTCTATCCATGAATATTTTTTTTATATATTTATTAACTTGATCACATATTAGTGGTTGCTTAAAGATGTAAAGATTACCACAATACCCTACTAATGACACCAAGCTGATTGTTTCTTTTAATCTTTGTTGTTTAGGATCTCCAAATGTGAAGAAAGTGGAGATTATGTGGCAAGATCTTCCAAAAGCATGCAAAGATTCTGCGGGTGAACTCTACTTGCGTGTTTTCATGGCTGAAAACTGCGATAGAAAAAACTTCTGGAGGGCTATTATTGGTGATTGCCTCCAAATAATGGATATGATTGATTGGGAACGAAGCCATCCAGATGATATCCAAGATGTGATCTTGGCACAAGGAATCGATGCAGCAAGAAACCATTTTCTTTGTGTATGTTTCAACACTTTTTTTGTTATAAAATTGACAAGAAAATTTGCAGTTCCACTTACCGTTTAGTTAATGCAGACACTGAAATCAGCTATAGAAGATACTGGTAAAAGCATACTTCCCCAGCATTTGGCCCTTGCTGCTGACTGTTTATCCGTGGCTGGAGAATTTTCTCCTTTAAATGCCAAAGGGCTTTCACTTCAGAGAAAACAAGCATCTGTTTCTGCACCATTTACGCAAGCATGTTTTTCTGTAAGTATATATTAATTAGCATTGTCATATGGGTTAGGCAGTTTGGTTAATTGGTTATGGTCATTTATAATCAGGATCTTGTCAATGTGCTAGTTATGATTGGAAAAATGATAGTCTAAGTTTTTGACATGACGAGTTTCGAGGCTGTATGCATTAAACATAGTGTTGGAAATTAGGCCCCTTATCACATGATACGTGTACAAACTTGTTCGACTCTTTTGTATTATAATAACAAGAAAACAATCACACACATTGCATTAACCCCTAACCTCTATTTGTAACAAGATATCTAAATGACTAAAATAGAAAAGAAAATAAAATAGTTAAGTAACCAAATCAACCAGAGTTGAAAAAAAAGAAAAACCACTTTCACCTGTGAACTAAATCAGAATTATTCCAATACATACACATTGGGTGACTTATAATTCGTTTGACCTGTTACCTACACTAATCTTTTTGCAGAATCCATCTGATTGCTTTGTTAAGGCTGCAAAAAGCGAGGCTTCTGATAAACTAGAGGGGTCTATTGATGCACTGTCATGGGGAAAAGTTCCGGCTCTCGGGACTGGTGGAAGATTTGACATTTTGTTTTCCGGGAAGGTAAAACATCATGTTATGCAAAACTAAATATATGCGTGAATCATATCTTTTGAAGGTCCTGATTATACATATCCTGTGTTTGATAATGTCACAGGAACATCAAATTGATAAACCGGTAGATGTGTACAGTCTGTTAAGCAAGAGTATTGATTTTCAAGAAGAGAAGACATCGGTGGTTATTGAGTGTAATAATAATAATAAGGTGATGAGCAACAAAAGTCCCACCATGTTATTTCCATTACCTGATTTTGCTATTAAGGGGACTACGGATGCTATGAAAGCGGTGTTGAAGAAGCATGTATCAGCTGATGATATTAAAAGGCTGTCCAAAGACTTGAAACATATACTTTACAAGTAAGTTCTTAACATATATATATCTTATTTGTTACAACTGACTTATTCATTAGTTTTCATACATATATACAGGTATGATGTTAATCGTAAGTTGAGCCAAGATGACAAGCTTGTTGCATGGAAAGCTTTATCTTTTCACCCTCGAAGGGATGAGAAGATTGGGATTGGGCTTTACGAAATAAAGGTAAAAAGAACGATAAACATACGACACTCCTTTTCTTTGTATTTTAGTTTTTCATATATTTGTATCATATATGTATAGGTTGGGCACAACTCAAATCATGGAAACACGCGTTGCTTTGTTGTGGAACGTCTTGATGGAACAACAGAAGACTTCTCGTATCACAAATGCATACATCACGCGTTGAAACTGATTGCTCCTTTTGAAGCAAAGGTATACGAGTCAAGATGGTTGAACGGAAAAGAGTAAGGGCTTTTTTTTTGTTTGATTGATGAATGTGGGAAGCTGGTGGTGTTCTTCAGCTTCTTTTTGCTGCTTCCACTGAAATTTGTTTGCCGAAAAGAAGCGTGCGAGGAAGTCTTAGTCGAAGTAGCAACGAGAAGCTTGGAACATATTAATAATAATAATAATCCATCCCTTTATTTACCAACTACAACTACATGCATATGTTGTATTATCATGTTTTCATAGTTGAACTTAAATGAATGCTAGTTATTATTATCGTCGTCCTAGCTCTCTTTTTAGTCCACCAATGACCACTAAAACCGAAACCTTAGAAACCAGTTTGTATGGAGTCGTTGCTTGTTAAATCTGAATGGATGGGATTAGAAAGCAGGTAAAGAGCATACAAACTGAGACTAGTAAATTTAACCCGTTTCCATGGATAGTCTTGACTTGATTTTTTAATGTTGATATCTTGTGGACCATCATTTGGATTGAATAATTTTTATTACTTGTCAAACAACAAATGGTTGTTAGTTTTTTTGCAACAGCAGCGTTAAGGTTTTTCAAATTACATCACGAATGAGAAGCTAACAAACACACTAACCAAAATCGGCTTTGAACATAGGCAGCAACAATTGTTCGTTCACTAAAACTAGTAAAGGTTCTATGTGTGGTGTGGTGTGGTGTACTACTTGTATGTGTAGATGACATCATCTTAATAATAGGTAACAACAAAACTAATCTACCAAAACGCCCATAAAATTTAAAGATAACACCCGGCGATTTTAATGACAACCAAAACCCAACCCGATCTCTTTTTCGTTAGATTCCAAATCCAAAATACCTATGTTAATGTCTTAGTATGACTGGCCCAAAAGAATTATATACCCACCACATCATGCACATAACCCTAATTTAAAAAAAACTCAGCCGCCTTATTTAAAAGCATACACACACTCAACATCAATAACCCTAACCCTCATCTGTTTCTCTCTGTAACTGAAAAACACACACACAAACAACAAACTCTCAAGAACAAACACAGTACATCAACAACTGATTCAAGCTCTCTTCTTTCTCTTGTTTCTGATTTTAAACATACACACACACTCGATCTACTGTCTTTTGTTCGATCTCAAGAAACAAAAATTTCAGAAATAAATCTATTGTTGTTGGTGTTTATGTCCGACCAGCACTGATATGCTTGTTTTCAGATTTTTTTGTTACTCATCGGAAATTAGAGTCAACACATAGCACAACAACAACGTAATTCTTTCTTCTTTCTTTGTTCGATTTCAAACACACAGTCTTTTATCTTGGTATGCGTTTTGACTGTGTCTTACGTATATTTATCTAAAACTTTTGTCTAGTCACTTAAAAAATCAAACATATAACTTTAATTATTTAAAAAAACATATCTATCTACCTATTCTAATAATTGAGTAACGCATCTAAATGTCAACGTTCCAGCTATTCCACATAGGATTTTGCTTATGTGTCATCTTCTAATTTAATTTAATGGATGATTTTAAGGCGAGTAATGGTATGTTCCATATTCGAAATAACCTGATATGTACAAATAAAAATTTCACAAATTATCATCAATTATCTCCTAATATGATATGTTCAAATAAATTTAATGATTATCATAATTTATCTCATAACCCGATATGTTCAAGTTAAAAATTTATCAATTATCATGAATTATCTCATAACTCAATATGTTCAAATTAAAATTTTTTTCAATTATCATGAATTATCTTTTAACCCGATATATATTTAAATAAAAAATTTCCAATTATTATAGATAATTTCTTTTATTTTAACATATAATTTTTTATAAGAAAATATTTGTAAATATCTTAAATTTAGATAGGGGATATGTTCGAACAGCTCATTGGGAGGCAATTCCAACTCCCGAGGCTTAAGTTTGGCTCGAATTTAATACCTAAATTTAGATAAAAACATATGAAACCAATATGATAAGATGACTAACATATATTTATCTCAAAAGCAACTTGACAGTAATAGACGTCTATATTTTAACCAACTATTGTTCATTCTTCTTTAATGTTGCAACAATCGGATAAATTGCAGACACCTGTTAGTGACGAATTAAAGGACTAAAGTTGTCAAATTGCATAATAGATAGTTTGTTAAACATTGATTACAAGTTAGGTAATCGTTGAGAGTTGGTTATAAGTAGCAAGTAGAAGATTAGTTGCTGTTAATTTTGTTCAACTCGTTTTCTTTTCTTTCAGTTATATTCGTTCATCACTGGTCAATAAAACCAGTAGTAGATCTCTTCGTGTGTGTGTGTTCTTCATTCTCTGGTGTTGTTTACTGATTATCCAACTCATTTATCTCTTGTTTTTTGCTTACTATCAAGTTTTCACTTATTTGTGAGCAATATTTGTATTTTTTTTATGTTATGTTGGATGTAACTTGTGACAACCCGTAAATTTAAGTTAACGCCGTTAACTCACACTCGTTAATTTAAGTTTACTTTTGTATACAATTGATAATTACTATTGAAAATTAAGTTTCATAAACTTCAAGGTTGTTTTTGTAATTAACGAAAGTTATTGTAGTTAACTTTTAGATTGAAATGAATATATTAATAAACTCTAGAGTTCATTTTGTAAATTATATTATTAACCCAACCCTAAGATCCCATCCCTTGTCCAAAACAACACAACATCGAACACAACCATCTTCACTCGTCCCTAAAATCTCTCTCGTCTTCCTCTTCAGCTGCAGCCGACCAGCTACCACACCACCATCTTTACTCGTCCCTGTCGAGTCCAAAGTCAGGAGCAGCCCCCCCCTCGTGCACCTCTTCCTTGCCGTCATCTTCGGTGAGTTTCTGGTCTCTGTTTTCGAGTAGGGTTTCGAATGCGGTTAACAGATTTTGTTACAACAACATGGTTTTAGTGGTGGTATACAATTGTTTTCCGGTAATGGTGGTGCATCGCAGTGATGAATCAAGTGTTGTTGGGTTTTTTTTTGGAGGCTGGAAATGATGTTGGTGGTTAGCACGAAATAGTAGCGGTGGTGGATGGTTGTTAAAGGTTGCAGAATGGGTGGTGGCCAGCAGCAAGTTAGGGCGTCATACATGTTTGTTCATTCATCATGTGGCTTTGGGTGGTGGTACGGCAGACCCGTAGCAGCAACAGTGGCTGTGGTGGTTTGTTACTGTGATGGTGGTGTTGTTGTTGCTATAATCGTGATTAATGGTGCAGCAGCGGTGGTTGGTGGTGGTTGTTTTGGGCGGTGGTGTGATGCAGAAATGATGTTGATGGAGACGGTAATAGTGGTGGTTGTTGGTCCCATAACACTATTGGATCAGTAATTTGATAAAGACTTGGATCAAAATGGTAAAATATTGATGAACTTTGGATGAACAATGAAGAACACAATGAAAAACTCAGATTTGATCTTGTATTGATTGCATCGGATTTACAAAAGTGGAAACCCCAATCAAATGCTCATTCAAGCTCCATAAAACCCTAATTGTCATTTACTATTTATAGCCTAATGACACTTTGGACTAATGACAATTAGGACCCTATACTTAGACTAAAACATGACAAATGGAAATAATACTATTAAAACTTAATGTTTAGCCTAATATATATTTTGTCATTAAGACAAAATATATATATATTACATAAAATACTAAAATGACGAAAACGATTAAATATATTTTGTTGACACAAAATATATTTATTAACAATAAAACTCCGTCGCCTTCAACGTCTTGTCTCTAATCTTTTCCCCGAATGCGTCGTCTTGACTTTTGCGTTGACTTTGACCGTTGACGTTGACTTTTGTTGACTTTGACTGTGTTGATAATATTAGACTACAATTCAGGTCCAACAATACTCCCCTATAGTCTATTATTATCAACGTCTTGCATCGTGATCAGCACCGATAAGTCAATACTGTTGGATCTTCAATTTGGTAAACTTCAGTCTTAATTTTAGCTCCAACAAAACTCCCCCAAGACTGATGGTAGCCAAATTTTGTTGCTGAAGATCCTTAATTTCACAAGCTCCCCCATATTGTATGCTCCCCTATTTTGGTTGCTCCCTTTCGTAAAATTTGGAACGGCTTTCCAATTATCTTTTCGAGTGCTTCAGAAGATATAGGAGGAGGATTCCTAACTCGGTATCTTCTGAAAAACTTTGAGGAACAGGTTCTCTGGTCAAGTGCTTTGCGCAACTGATGATCGGCCATCATTTGCAGCAAATATCTGAAACAGAATAATAAACACAATCTCGAGATTTCTCATTAGATCATTTCACTAAACAAAATAAACCCGTGTTTATTTGTGTATGAAAAACAAACGAACCCGTGTTCTGTGTGCAATTTCCCGTTAAATGCATGTGAAAATGATAGCATATTAATAGCATAATATGGAAGACTGAAAAATAATTTGAAATTAAAAATCTTTTGGATTTTTTTTTAAATTAAAAGTTAAAAATTCGGAAATAAGAGAACGAGTCTGACAAGATCACAAATATTTTAGACAAAGATAACACATCCCATAAGGTGCACACGACCAACAAGACTGAAGAACCCAAACATAAAATAAGGATAATAAACGAAATTTTCATGAAGGATATCAGATAATGCGTTTCGAGCGACCATCCAAAGAAACAAAGACTTGGCGAGATTGTCAATATGTTTGTTCATTTAAACCCATGCCTTGTTCCTTTCGACAAACAACCTGTGACGATTTTATCATGTTTTGGTTCGATTTGAAGAAACTCAAGCGACTTGGTTTTCACAGACATTCAGCAAAGTAACTTGTCCTAACATCAGGGTGTATCGAGCAATATGATTGACTTTGCTTGAATTTCTTTAGGATCAAATCTTGAATATTGATCAATTCATGAAGTTCTTTTGACATGATGAGCAGACAAAGACAATGATTAATTTTGTGAAGCATTGTGAGTGCCATTTGACATTTTGGGAGTGAAGCTTTTCGACAATGGTTCTTTGATGTTTGAACACATTGCGACTTTATTATTTGGGAAACTCAAATGATTAGAGCTCCAGGTCTATACCGACGTAACAGAGGAGATAATCATTTGAGCATGCTTGGTGAATCTTCAGGTCTATACCGACGTATAACAGAGAAGATTCACCAACTCCAGATCATTGTTCACACAAAGCAGAGGAGTTAAGCACTTTGACTCAATACATTTTGAGGAGCTAACAAGTAACTCACTCAGAGGCTTTTCTGAAGAGCAACACTAGCAACCTTTTTATTTTATTTGCTAACTAGAAACTCAATTCAGGGCTAGGGTGAGGGTGATTTGGGATGTTTTGGGGTAATCAAGGCAAAGATTTGACGCTCTCAACCCATTTTTGTCAAAACTTATTACTTTGTGCATGCCAAGTGTCTGTGAAAGTACTCCTCATCACCGAGCTCTTTTTGAATTTAGTTTGATCACAGAATTGCTGTCTAATTGTATTCGGACTGAGCCTATTGACACATCATTACACAAATCAACGTCCTCCTTTAGGTGCTTTCCATACAAACCTGAAACCTTCAAAAGACACAAAATATTTACACAAAGAAAATTTTGGACTAAGGTATTCAGTACATTTTCATTTGAGATATTACTCTCCCAAAATTTCTATTTCTGCACAAAATTGAAAATTTCAAAGACACAAAAAAAAATAACCGCAAACACCAGGGATGTGAAAACTTGATCACAAATACGAGTAAAAAAGTTAGACTCCCTCACCTTTTTTTAATTAATTTTTTTAACTATCTACAATATATAAAATAGAAATTACCAAAGAAACGCTATCCATATTACTCTATCAAAAGATTATAAATGAGTTATCAAGAAAAATGCAGTGGCTGTGAAAATATATATGTGAATATCAAAGAAAAATCCCATTTGTGGATAAGATACCAGAACCATAACCTGTTTGTTCCGCCTCAAATTTAAATACAGAACATTCTCTGTCAGTAAACCGGATTACTAACAGTCCTCCTGAAATATTCCAGCACTCATCAACAGATTAGTTAGAAAGGGGAACCCATGCCATCGTAGTCCTGGGCGTTCCGTTTTCATCAGCGTAGTTCACCTGTTTAAACACATAATGAGTTTTTGTATCATCTATCTTTTCCTCTTTCTTTTTAATTTGCTAAATTTGTTTAGGTTCAAACATTTTCGATTTGAAAGAGTTAAATTTGGAAATCATTTTCTGTTTAAGCCCCGATGAAAATGAATTTTGTTTTGGTGATGTTGTCACATTCATCTTTGAATCATGTGAAACCGGCTTAACTTGAAATTCAAATAAACAAACCTGTTTACCTTTACCACATGGAGGATTCTTTCTAGACACTGATCCGGAGAAGCAAACCTGTTCGCCTTTACCGTCCGAAGCATGTCCTTTTGGGCATTTCTTGAGCACATGATCATCCTTTCCACACTTGAAGCAAGCCTTGAATGGCTTTTGATGCTTGACTGGCCTGTGTGAAGCAGTTGGGGGTGGGGTTTGCTTTGAGCTTGAAGCAACTTGTTGGAAGACTTGTGGCTTCTTATGTTGAGCAGTGAAAGATGAACAAATTTGTGACTTCTTTTGTTGAGTTGTGGTTTGTCGGATGGGAGATGAGATCTTCATTTGCTTGTTCTCAAGTCTTTTACAAACTTGAGATATGATAGACAGAGGTGAAGGCTTCTTCATTTGAGCTCTGGATGGCTGACTGACTTGTTTTGCAGCTAAAGCTGAGATCCGGATTTGTCTTGATTCAGATTTTGGAAGCATTTTAGATTTGACAGTTTCAGATGACATCTTGATCTTTGAATCTCCGAGACTCTCCTTTGTCTTTGATTCATCATCTGAACTTGTCCAGTCTTCAATGAGCACTTCTGCTTCCAGCGGATCTTGATTGACAGGAACTGAGTGTGTTGATGTAGTTGCAGCTTGATGATTAGATGATTCCTGAATTAACTCATCCTTCTCACTCCTGACAGGCTCAAACGTAGGAATTTCACCTGCTTTAAACTTGTCAAAGAAGTTAGAAGAAACAGAAGGTACAAATTTACTAACACCGTTAACTGAACAATCATTGTCTTGACTGACAACATCCGGTTTACTGTATCCAATACCAGTCGGGGACTCAGAATCATCTCGCACCTTTTTAAGATTCACATTCTCCAATCCTGCATATAAACTATCAGTATCTTTCTGAATTATCTCATGAATCAATTCATTGGTCGGGTGTAGGGCTGTTCAAATCGCTCGTCGCTCGCCGCCCGTTCGTCGCTTGCTCGGAAAATGCTCGCTCATTTTTCGCTCGATTGTAAACGAGCCGCTCCGCTCGGTTCGGTTTGTAAACGAGCCAAGCAACGAGCAAAGGTTCGCTCGGTTCGGTTCGGCTCGAATATTTTTAATTTATATTTTATATAATTATATATGCATAAGTAGCTAATATGTTGATATAATTATGTTGATATTAAATATATATTTTCAAAATTATTAGTTATATTTGATATATTTGAAAATAATAGTCATTTATCTCTTTTATTAATTGTTTTATATACATTATACAAACATCAACCTTAATTTCTAGAATAAATTGCAAGTTAATACTAGTTTTTCTTAAAGCTATAAATTTGTATTTATGTATATCATATTCAAATTTAAACTTGTTTCTTATAAACTAATTTTAAAGAAAAAAATACAAAAAGTAATCCTCATAAATTCGCTCGGCGCTCGCTCGAAAAATAGTCGGTTCGATTTTGGCTCATTTACGTTCGGTTCGAATTTGGCTCGATTTGTAAATGAGCCGCTCGGCTCGATTCGATTTGTAAATGAGCCAAGCAACGAGCAAGCCCTCACTCGGTTCGGTTCGGCTCGTGAACAGCCCTACTCGGGTGTGGAGTTGGTGTAGGAGAGTAAAAGTAAGTGCTGGGAGGAGGATATACAAAAGCCTTATCTTCATGACCCAACCCAGTCTTAATACGAGCCCCCCATTGGCTTTTGATTAAATCCTCAAGTTTCATCCCCGAAATTGTCCATTTTTCGAGTTTTGTTTGCAACTTACTGATTTCAAACTCAGTCAGGGCGACATGTTCAGTTAGCATATTGACTTCCACATTTCTTTTCAAAAGACTCATTGTCAAATGTTCATTTTCTTTCAAAGCTTCTCTTAATTTGACAAAATATTTTGACTCGTTAAGTTTAAGTTCATTATTTACCTTAGTCAAATGTTTTTCATTTTCGATTAACAATCTGTTAACTATAAATACCAAATAAACGAGTTCTGCAATCAGAAGAACACATATCCTGAACTGTCTCGTATGGAAGATCCATGATGATTTTTTCAGAATCAAGAGCCTTCTCGCAGTTGCAGACTCTGATATTTATCTTTTGTTCCCACTCCTTCTCAGCATCACAAGCTTTATCAGTTAATTCTGCTCCATATTTACCCACCGTTGTCTGCTTGATCTCCCCTTGTACCTTTTCAATTTCAGGTTTCGGTAAACCTTTGAAATTGGAGGCAGAAACTGATATCTCTTCTGGTTTCTCTTTCGAGATTGAGGTGATCTTTGAATTTAGAGACATCGTTTCATCGTACTCACGACGTTTGATATCCAACTCCATTTCTTTTAGTTTGTTCATCACCTCCACCAGTTTGTAACTAGTAAATCCTATTTCTCTTCTAATCAATTTTCCATGTGAACTCCACTCTGGTGGGAGAGAATCAAGCAGTCTCTGAACCTGTTCATGATTTCCGAGTTCTGGATCATGCTTCTTCAGGTTACTTGCCACCATCACAAATCGATCGAGAAACACGGGCATCCTTTCATTCTTTAAAACTGCAAAATTGTCAAACCGGCTTTGTGCCATTGTGAGATCATCAGATTCGAAGGATTTAAAAAGTTCTGCATAAACCATTTTTTTAAAATCGATAACCCGTTTAAAATTTGGCCTAAAAATAAATTTTAGAAAGTCCCGGCCAATTGAAAAAAATATTTTCAACTCAGATGAACAAAATTTTGGCCCAAAAAATAATAACAACTAATACCCGGCCAATGACAAAACTTTCATCTCAACTAACAAAATTTAGGCCCAAAAACTAACAATATTAAAACCCGGCCAGAAGACGTCACTTTTTTCAAATTTTAATGACGACTTTAACGAAAACGCCCATAAAATTTTAAATTTAACACCCGGCGAAAAAAATAATATGAACTGACTACAACAAAAACGTCCCAAATTTAAAAACGCTACCTCCCGGCCAAAGACGTTTTTTTTTTATTTTTAATTTTTTATAATGATCTTGACCCAACGAATTAAACGTTAGCTTCCAGCCCTTAAAAGTTTACAATAAAAACCCGTTTTGTCAAATACTCGGCCTATTATGTAGTCCTCTTAATCAGTTAATCAATTAGACTGGTCCAATTTCACAGCCCAAACCCGAGCCAAATTTCATAGTCCAACCCAAAATTCTTAGCCCAACATAACCTTAACCTAAACCTAATCTCGACCCATTAGATTTTAAACAATACAAAACATGGGCTCACTTTAAACAAACAAAGACAACTAAAACACAAACACACAAAACATCTGCTTTCTCTCTCTCTCTCTACGTTTCTCTCTTCATGTCTTCATGTCATGAACAACAACACAACATCAGTTAACACAACACAAGATCAACACACACATCTTCTTCTGTCCGATCTCTCCCTGAAACGAAACACATAACATCACAAGATCAGTTCAACACACACATACATGTTCGATCTGCTGCTCAATAATCACAATCACAAACAACAACACAGCAGCACACATTACACATCTACTCTCTCTCTCTCTCTCTTCGGTTTGCTTTAACAACAGCAGCACAACAACAAGCTTCAACAACAACAACACACAAGCTTTCGCTGCTCCTTCTTTTTCTTCTTGTTTACTTGACAGACGACTGCTGTGGCTTTATCTTGTACAAAACAAACACAAACACAAACACAACACAACTGCAACATCAACGGCTGCTAGAACAACTTTTCTGTTCTCTCTCTCGTCCACGCTCTCAAACACACACACCAGCTCTCTTTTTCTTCTACTTGGCAGCAACAAGACAGATCTGCTTCTTCTTCACTTTCTTCTTGTTCACATCCGACACAGAAACACAAACGCACAACTTGTTCCAATGATGTGGTGGTGGTGGTGGTTACGGCAGTAGGTTATGAGATGATGGTGTGGTTATGTGTTTAAGGTATGGTTAAAGTGGGGGAGTTATGGTTTGTAATGTTGACAGATTGTTTAAGTCGTTGGGATGGGTTATGGATTTGACGTGGGTATGGTTGTGGTTATGGGTTTGGGTTAAAAAAATGAAATGGTTGTAGATCTGGTATGGTTGTGGTTATGGGTTTGGGTTAAAAAAGAGTTGTAGATCCGTGTTTGGTGTGGGTTATGGTTTGTAAAATGTTTCAAGATAGCGGATCTGAACGAGTTTAATGGTTTTGGTCAAGTCAAATGGTTATGTGTTTGGTTGGTTAAAGTTGAAGCTGAAATGGCTATGGATCTGTTTTGGTTTGGTTATATTGTTTAAGTGTTGGGTTGGGTTGGGTTAAATGATGGATGTATTTGCTTCGGTTTTGCTTTAATTTTATGTTGGTTTTGTTTTTGTAAATTGTTGGTGCAGAAAAGTGTCAAGAAACTATAGGTTCGCCGGCTTACAAAGTGTCGAGCGAACTTATAGGTTCGCTAAGAACAACGGGCGAAGATTCGTTTAAAATTTTGAACTTTCGTTCATATATTAACTGGTTTCGCCAATCTTACAGATTTGAAGATTTGAACAACACCAAGAACACACACTGTGTGTGAGAGAAAATCTCAAATCTGAGATTTTTCTTTTGATTCCTTGTAAAATTTGATGTGAAGATGACGTTTTTGATGATAACAAGAGTAGATCTACAACAGATCTGTTGTAGATCTGAAGATTTAGATGAAGATTTAAATTTCATGGTGGGGTATGTGGTTGATGATGATTGTGGTAGTAGTAAGCTAGTGTTGGATGTAATTTGGGTGCACTATGGTACTCGGGTTTGGTCAACGAAAATCAAGCACTTGAAATCTATTGAATAGGCGATCAACATTATGGGGTCGAGTCGTATAGGAACGAGATCGAACTATGAGCCGAATGAAAAGGTATAATAATGAGTTACAAGTTATACGTTTTGTATAAAATTAATCGCACGTCGAGCTCTAAATAGAAAATGATAATTATAGTAACTTGATAAGATATTGTAATTAAAATGTTATAATGACCACTTTGGTTTTAAAAGAATGTGACACGAACAAGAATTTTAAAAGTAGAACAAAACTGTAGGAAGTGGTATAAGATATAATTATTACTATGGACCTTGAGTATATCATATATGGACTATAGATATTGTAATGAACAATGTATACGAACGTATTTTATAAAGAATAACTACTGTCATTAGGTCAACTAAACACTCTTATTATGAGAACTACATTTTATAAATATTATTATTATTAATTATTGGCAACCTACAACGTGAGTACCTTCCACAAAAAAAACAAGAAACATATGTACAACTTATTTATAATAAGTAAACTAAATAACGCATGTTATTCAATATGAGGAGCTCAACCGCGCGTGTATAATATGCAACGTGCTAATACTATAGATTATTTGCTATCCATACTAATAGGGACTTTATTAATGATTGAATGCTTGTGCATTGGTGCTTATTTGAACAATCCAACACTTACTTGCATACGTGTTCTAGCTGGCTATCTAAGGTGACTTCTTTGCCCACTTTTAAATACTTTTTCTGGGAGAAAACATACAAACGTTTTTACAACGCCTTCGGGCGACTATTTTACAGTGCCTTCGGGCAGATTGCATTTTTATGCCTTCGGGCGGGGCCAACTAAGGCTACGTTTTATGCCTTTGGGGAAGATTCTAATGGCCTTCGGCTACGTTTTATGCCTTCGGGCAGGGCCTTCGGGCAACTGTTTTGATAAACTAATTTTTATTGTCTAATGGCTTATTTTACTGAGCATGAACGTATCAAACTATAAAGTCCTTTCCTTTTAGTCGAGATTATTAATATACAGTGGGTATAATGAGGAAATTTGAGTAGTACTACGGGTTCGACAGACCACATCATGTTGGATGGATTCCAGGTGGTGCAAATTGTCTTTTAACTATTGGTCATCCGTTGTGGTGGCGATAAGGCAAAACTATCGTAACGTTCAGTTCAATCTCGACGTGCTCATGTGGTAAGCGAGGTGGTCTAGCTAACCAGCAATAGTAAATGAAATTTATCAGTTGAACTGTATTAGTGTTTTATATACTTTTGTTACTTAAACTCATTGAACTCACCAACATTATGTGTTGACTGTTTTAGTATGCATGCATCATTGGGTCGACATGTTTTCAAGATTTACATTTATTACTGAATGTTTTTGTATCAAATACTTTTAATGCATTTACTTTATCTAATCTTCATGTGCTTCCGATATTTTCTGTCTTTTTAGTAGGTTTATTTATGCAAAGTTGCTGGTTTTGTAGGATTGTACAAGAAATGTATTCATCTCAAGATCGTAGTAAAAGTGTATTACCTAGATGGAACTTTTGAAGAAATACCATGTCACATAAACAACTTTTTCTGATGCTGTTAAGGTAAGTACTACTACCTACCTTTTTCTTTATTTCACTCTTGGTTGTGCACATTTTGTAATGGGCTGATAGATAACAAGTTATTCATGCATAGATCATACGGTTGATTTTTGTGGTCGATTGATCCTTGTAAGTCCTAACTCGCCATCCTTTTTGAGTTGAAGGCAACAACATTAAAACAACTTATTTTTACCATCATGTATTCTACCACAATTGGTATCTTCAAAGTCAAGCTCACTGTCATACTTTACTTACTAGATTTCTTCTCATGAATAGCCTTTTACTCTTTAAAACCCTATTTGTTAGCCGATTACGGTTTCCTGTTCTCCACATGAAACCTGGTTGTTTTGGTCAAAGTTACCAAAAAAATGCTGCTACTGTTTGAAGTAATGTCATATTTCACATAAAACCCAATTATCTTAATCTCAATCATCCTATACATTATCAAAAATGCTGCTACTGTTTAAAGATCTCTTCCTGAGTTGCATTGCTGTCATATACATGATCATATGAGTTTTCTTTCCTTTAATTATTTTTTCCTACATGCTCAATCTTGAACTCATCAACAATTTTAAACATGCTACTTGCTTTATCAGATATCTCCTGCTGTGTTAGGGTTTTAATCTACAGTACACTCGGATTTTTCCTTGCATATCTGAGATTATAATAAGAAAATGTATTAAAAACAAAAATAATGAGAATAAAGATAAAAATAACACTTCAAAAAAAAACTTGATCACACATATTGTTTAAGAACTGAAATCGGTAGATTTGATTTATAGAAATTAATTACAAGAACCTATTCGAGAAGCCAAATCTCCAAACAAAATAAACACTCATAATTCAAAAACTCTACACCTTAAAATTATCTAGCAAACCCGATTTTTAGACTCATAAACGGTTAATTAAAACTCATGATGACACCCCACTAAACAAGAAATATACTAGACTATCGCTTACTTGGAAAATAGGGTCATAAACCGGCCCGTTTTGACTTGTTGGGTCAAAACCCATGCCCAACATCCCTCCCTGGTTCGACCCACCCATCAACCCGGGTTGGTAACACTCGATTATGCTTGAGTAGTGATTTCTTAAAAGCAACTTCTTATCATAAACTGCTTGTAAATTAGCTAATTCTTGTTCATGTTTCTTCAATTTTGCAACATTTTGTTTGGTTTTACTTTCAAAATCCTGAAGAGAAAAATAGAAGAATTAATATTTTACAATAGATTAGAAGTTAAACTGAACAAATGAGTAAAATAAAAATCACCTCTTTAATTTTTCTTAGCTCCTCTAATTCTTTAAAACTTTTATCCGTCATTGGCCTCTTGTTGTCTTTTAAAAAAAGGTTGGACTCAACAGCATCCAACCTCTTTGAGTAAGTTCTTCCACTTTTTCAAGCTCCAAAATTTGAAGCTTTGCGGTATTGTGTTCTTGTTACAAGTTTTTTTAGCAACCGTATCTGAAAACTTAATTATGTAAACAATTTTAATGTCAAAAGGCAAAGATAAGGGTAAATATAAGTAATTAAATAGAATAAAACTCGAATAAAAAGTAGTTCAAATTACTTACTTGCTCTGCATCCTTTTGGGGTTCTTCAAAAGCATCAGATAGATCATGTGCCCATATCTCACTAGTTGAACATGTTTTAGAGAGTCGTTGCAACATGACATCATTCATATGTGTCTCAAGGGCAACACATATTTCCTCACCCTGTATTTTAAAAAAATAGTCACAACGGATGCACTAGCATGACAACAGTAGAAAAAGAATCAGGAATAAAAAATAATGTTCGACCTATTTTGTTTCAAACTTTAATGTATGCATGGCATCATCAACTTTTATATCAAGCTGAACCGCAGTCTTGCTGCTACCACACGCGAATATAGCGGTCCACTTTAGTGAGGTCAAATGTACTTTGAAAAATGTAGCATCTTTTAAAAAAATGTAGCTATAGACAAATAAACACAATTCAGAAATTCAGATTATGCATACATATAAATATAAAAACATATCTTGATTATAATAACAAATGAGACTCACCCCTTCCTTACTGATAGCTAATATCAAATGATCCGATGAACGTAACACATAGTCATCCATCTTGCCGCTGACTCTATAAAAAATTGAACACCCATGCAAAAGCATCTTAAAAAAATTCAAAAATTGTTTTTGTGCTTCCTCTTTTGTTAAATATTCGTACAATGTAAGTATTATAGGTTTATATGAGTATCAAAATATAATTTATATTAATCAACTGGTTAAAAGAAAAATGTAAAGTTATATAAAAAAGACAATGATGTGTACGTTATACCATAGAATGATAAGAGGCAAGTATATCCGACTCCAAATCTTCTATTTTGGGATGGGTTTTGACTATGTGTGTTGGCATATACTTATTTAACATTGACGTACAATCACTAAAAAAATCAAACGTATAACTTTAATTATTTAAAAAAAATATATTATAATTAGAAAATGGTAAGATAACTAACATTTGTTTTTCAACTAGATAAACAAACCCGTTGTCAATAAACATTTGCACAACTGCTAACTATGCAGCAACATCATGCGTAACAAAATAGTTCTCACGCAAATAATCATGTTGCAACTGCAAATAAGAATATAATCATGTATCTGTATGAAATTGTAAAATGTGTTTGTATCAAAAATCATGAAATGATTACAACGGATTACTTATATACAAACTAACTTTTTATGTAACCACCTCTAACTACCAAACAAAAACTTGGCAAACTCTGGTAAGACTAAAACCTTGACTAACAGCACTAACATTATGATGAGAATCCTGCTAAAGGTTTTAGTCTTACCAGAGTTTGTCAAGTTTCCGTTTGGTAGTTAGAGGTGGTTACATAAAAAGTTAGTTTGTATATAAGTAATTCGTTGTAATCATTTCATGATTTTTGATACAAACACATTTTACAGTTTCATACAGATACATGATTATATTTTTATTTTGCAGTTGCAACATGATTATTTGCTTGGGAACTGTTTTGTTACGCATGATGCTAGTGCATAGTTAGCAGCTGTTCAAATGTTTCTTGACAACGAGTTTGTTTCTCCGGATGAAAAACAAATGTTAGTTATCTTTACCATTTTCTAATTATAATATGTTTTTTTAAATAATTAAAAGTTATACGTTTGATTTTTTTAGTGACGGGACGTCAATGTTAAATAAGTATATGCCAACACACATAGTCAAAACCCATCCAAAAATAGAAGATTTGAAGTCGGATATACTTGTCTCTTATCATTCTATGGTATGACGTCCACGTTATTGTCTTTTTTATATAACTTCACTTTTTTCTTTTATCTAGCTGATTAATATGAATTATATTTTGATACTCATATAAACTTATAATACTTACATTGTATGAATATTTAACAAAAGAGGAAGCGCAAAAACAATTTTTGAATTTTTTAAGATGCTTTTGCATGGGTATTCAATTTTTTATAGAGTCAGCGGCAAGATGGATGACTCTGTGTTACGTTCATCGGATCATTTGATCTTAGCTATCAGTAAGGAAGGGGTGAGTCTCATTTGCTATTATAATCAAGATATGTTTTTATATTTATATGTATGCATAATCTGAATTTCTGAATTGTGTTTATTTGTCCATAGCTACATTTTTTTTAAAGATACTACTCTTTTCAAAGTACATCTGACCTCACTAAAGTGGACCGCTATATTCGCGTGTGGTAGCAGCAAGACTGCGGTTCAGCTTGATATAAAAGTTGATGATGCCATGCATACATTAAAGTTTGAAACAAAACAGGTCGAACATTATTTTTTATTCCTGATTCTTTTTCTACTGTTGTCATGCTAGTGCATCCGTTGTGGCTATTTTTTTAAAATACAAGGTGAGGAAATGTGTTACCGTTGAGACACATACGAATGATGTCATGTTGTGCCGACTCTCTAAATCATGTTCAACTAGTGAGATACGGGCACATGATCTATCTGATGCTTTTGAAGAACCCCAAAAGGATGCAGAGCAAGTAAGCAATTTGAACTACTTTTTATTCGAGTTTTATTCTATTTAATTACTTATATTTACTCTTATCTTTGCCTTTTCACATTAAAATTGTTTACACAATTGAGTTTTCAGATACGGTTGCTAAAAAAAACTTGGAACAAGAACACAATACCGCAAAGCTTCAAATTTTGGAGCTTGAAAAGGTGGAAGAACTTACTCAAAGGTTGGATGCTGTTGAGTCCAACCTTTTTTTAAAAGACAACAAAAGGCCAATGACGGATGAAAGTTTTAAAGAATTAGAGGAGCTAAGAAAAATGAAAGAGGTAATTTTTATTTTACTCATTTGTTCAGTTTAACTTCTAATCTATTGTAAAATATTAATTCTTCTATTTTTCTCTTCAGGATTTTGAAAGTAAAAACGAATAAAATGTTAGAAAATTGAAGAATCATGTACAAGAATTAGCTAATTTACAAGCACTTTATGATAAGGAGTTGCTTTTAAGAAATCACTACTCAAGCATAATCGAGTGTTACCAACCCGGGTTGATGGGTGGGTCGAACCAGAAAGGGCTGTTGGGCATGAGTTTTTACCCAACAAGTCAAAACGGGCCGGTTTATGACCATATTTTCGAAGTAAGCGATAGTCTAGTATATTTCTTGTTTAGTGGGGTGTCATCGTGAGTTTTAATTAACCGTTTGTGAGTCTAGAAATCGGGTTTGTCAGATCATTTTAGGGTGTAGAGTTTTTGAATTATGAATGTTTGGAGATTTGCCTTCTCGAATAGGTTCTTGTAATCAATTTCTATAAATCAAATCTACCGATTTCAGTTCTTAAATAATATGTGTGATAAAGTTTTCTTTTAAGTGTTATTTTTATCTTTATTCTCATTATTTTTGTTTTTAATACATTTTCTTATTATCATCTCAGATATGCAAGGAAAAATCCGAGTGGACTGTAGATTAAGACCCCTAACACAACAGGAGATATCTGATAAAGCAAGTAGCATGTATAAAATTGTTAATGAGTTCAGGATTGAGCATGTAGGAAAAGATAATGAAAGGAAAGAAAACTCCTATGATCATGTATATGACAGTAATGAAACTCAGGAAGAGATATTTAAACAGTAGCAACATATTTTGATATTGTATAGGATGATTGAGATTAAGATAATTGGGTTTGATGTGAAATATGAGATAACTTCAAACAGTAGCAACATTTTTTGGTAACTTTAACCAAGACAACCAGGTTTCATGTGGAGAACAGGAAACCGCAATCGGCTAACAAATAGGGTTTTAAAGAGTAAAAGGCATTAATGAGAAGACATCTAGTAAGTAGAGTATGACAGTGAGCTTGACTTTGAAAGATACCAGTTGTGGTAGAATACATGATGGTACAAATAAGTTGCTTTAATGTTGTTGTATTCAACACGAAAAGGATGACGAGTTAGGACTTACAAGGATCAATCAACCACAAAAATTAGCCTTATGATCTAGGCACGATTAACTTGTTATCTATCAGCCCATTACAAAATGTGCACAACCAAAAGTGAAATAAAAAAAAAGGTTGGTAGTAGTACTTACCTTAACAGCATCAGAAACAGTTGTTTCTGTGTCATATAGTATTTCTTCAAAAGTTCTATCTAGGAAATACACTTTTAGTGTATTTTGATCTTGAGATGAATACATTTCTTGTATAATCCTAAGAGTATTGATTTTCAAGAAGAGAAGACATCGGTGGTTATTGAGTGTAATAATAATAATAACAATAAGGTCATGAGCAACAAAAGTCCCGCCATGTTATTTCCAGGACCTGATTTTGCTATTAAGGGGACTACGGATGCTATGAAAGTGGTGTTGAAGAAGCATGTATCAGCTGATGATATTAAAAGGCTGTCCAAGGACTTGAAACATATACTTTACAAGTAAGTTCTCAAAGAGTGTCCTGAAAAAGGTGTTTAATTAGTAAGAGCGACACTCTCAACCTTTAGATATAAATGGGCCGGAGAAACATGCAGATCGATTCTTGAAAAGTTAATAAAGTCGTTTAATTTAATTTGTATGTAGGTTGTAAAAGTTAGAGGTGAACATGTGCTTGCTGCTGGCTGCAGGTGAAATTCATTTGGTTAGAGATCGATGTTTGAAAATTTAGAAATATATATGAATTACTGGTTTTGTGTCGAAACATTGATGATCGAGTGCTTTGTCTGCAACCCGATCACTGAAAAAAGAAGCCTAATGACAGTCTTAGAATTAAGCAGTTTATTAGTAGTCACAGAATCCCATGAACTACATTAATTAATTTGTATAATGAGATTTAAATTGGTTTTGTTATTCAATCACATATACAGATCGAGAGCATTGGCTTTGTTTGCTGACCTACCTATAATAGCTAGCTAGTGGTCAACAATCTTGCTTTACTTCATTGTTGATTGATAAAAATACAAAATGATATATAATTCATATCTCTTTATTTGATTCACTTTGTATTATGCGACATATTACTCAAATTCAGTCCATTTATGTACAATCTTTTTTTTTTTTTGCCTATTACCAGGTTTTTAATCATGATATATTAATAAAAATACATATATTTTATAATTTGTTTCTTTTTTTCTTTCTATACTCTAACATTGATTAAACTGAAGTAGTAGGTTTGTGATCAAGTCATGTGTTACATGTGTAATGTGTTATGATGGTGAAATTAGATTTTTGACATTTTCGAGTGTCGTAACCTCATCGTCGTGTTGTTACACACATAAAAATAGATTGTCTTGCACTTTGAATGCGACATAAACAAAGTTATAAAAGTTTTATGTTTCGTATGTAACGGTGTAAAGTCGTAAAAATAATTTAAAAAATAAATGAGTGTGTGTCATAGATTTTAAGATATAGGTTAAAATTGTATGTATCCAAAGTTGGAATGTGACTGTGTCAGTCTGTTAGAGTTGGTCAATTTATAAAAAACTAGAGATGTCATTTTTCAAAGATGAGATCACATGAAAGAACATAAGAAAAACTATATTTAGCAACGACATGCGATTGTAAATTTCAACAAACCACTGATACACTGTTAGTGATATTGTATATAAAGTGATATTGCATATATTTTAGATATTTAAAATAGTTGCGTGTTTTGAGCATTTTAAAATTAAGCAAGTGTATGTAATTAAATAAATGTATATTATTATCACATTTTGGTCTCAACCATCGAATTGTGTTTACCCTATCAAGTCAAGTAATTGATAATGGTCCTCGAGGTCATTTGATAACAAATGAGTGATCTATACAATACATCATTAGATTGAGTCACATATATATCATCCAATCCGATCTGCATTGGATTAATGAGCCTAATGCCTGTGTGAAGTGATTTTATATATGCATGTAACATGTTGTTTTGGACTGTGCATCTCTAGGTTGAAGTTGTTCTTAATGGGTCGAGAATCCAAGGGTTGGATCTGATCATCCGATCCGGATTAGACTAGTGGGGGTCGTATGTATGTATGTATGTATGTATGTATGTATGTATGTACGTACGTACGTACGTACGTACGTACGTACGTACGTACGTACGTACGTATGTATGATTGGATTCGGTTTCGGACCGGGTTGGATCATGTGGTCATTTTTAATGGGCCTAGAGCCCAAGTAAGTATATATATATATATATATATATATATATTATAATAAACAAGTGATCTTTGTATTTGATGAGGACCACATTATCTAGACTAGAGAGAGGTATATAAATATATATTAATAAAAACTGATCAAAATCAGGTTACTTTTTCTTTGGTGATATATGTTGTAAACCAGACATCACGGATAGGCCTTGATGCGGCGCCTGAGTCACTTTTCTGTCAACGTCAACCGAGGAATGTCGTAAACGAGGTGGAATTCGGTCAAACCTGGACATATGCGCCGCATATATGACCTAGGCGCCGATGATGTTGTTGGCCGCATATATGACCCAGGCGCCACGCCGTGGGCCATGCGCGACGCATAAGGGTGTTGAAGCGTGATTGACTACGTTCGAGGATGTGTCTGGGATAAGAAGTAACTCAGGCGCGACGCCGAGGTTTATGTGCGGCGCCTGAGGGTGTGGGAAATAAAAACATGGGGTGTGTGAATATGATATGGGGTGTGTGAATAGGATGACCCTTATTATTAGCTCATTAGCATATGTCAATCGTAGCCCCCTCATAAAGGTTTCTCCCTTTACATGTGGTCCTTTCGGTATGGCTTTAATTTGTGTAGTCATTTTGTTTTTCTTTTTTAACTCTTCGATTTTGTTTATGAAAATATATACACACGCATTATTTTAATCAGGTCTATTCTTTCGTTTTTCAATCGAAACTACACCTCAAATTCCTTACATGAGTACTATACAAATTAATTTTTACAAATAAGATTAGAGGTAAGTCTCGTGTGAAATAAAAAATAGGTTTTTATATAAGATAGGTTTCCTCATGAAAAAAAAATGAAAATAATCGTATGAATCGGTTGCTCAAAAGTGATTCTAAGTTTGGTTTAGTTTAGAAACTCACATATTTGCACGTTAATTAAAAAAAAGAGAATGTCCGTTGAAAAAAGATATTGAGATGGAATTGATATATAATAATAGAACAAGCACGCACATGGATCTTAAATCTTAAATCTTAAATCTTGTAGCTGTGCTGTATGATTGAGAACACATCCCACTCATAACTATTTTATCACTACTTATTACCAAAGAGGCAAAGAGGAAACGGAAACAACACAACTCACTATTTATTTAATTCTTTAAATATTCACTTGATAGAGATTCAATGTAAAGATCGAATTTGTAATAGGTCTGAGACTCTTTTAAAATTGTAAAGTGGAGGCTCACCTAACTCTTTTTTCGGGTTAAGTTGGTCGTAGCCGAAGACTCGTTAACCAATCATTGCAAGGAAAAACTATAGCAACATTTTCATGTAAAACAATTCGGTTTCGACTCAAAACTGGGTTACACTAAACTTAACTTTTATTATCATGTCGCGGAATAAATGAATAAATGTGAGATTTGAACCCGGTGGCTAAGATTTATTATAATGTGATTAATATTGACATCTTTAGTTCTAGCTATTTTTGGGTAGATCTAACCATTCAATGTAAAGACGTTTAATTATCAATTATCAATACGTACTCTTTGTGTCGGATGTTACATTGTTATTTAAACATATATAATTTCTTATCGATCTAGAGCTATTTTGTATCATTTGTGAATTGTGATCATGAATTGCAAAATTCTTCACAAGTGTTCGACAATAAACCAACCGTTAGTCAGTAACTAGCTAAAATATAGTTTAAAAATCCGATCCAGTTAATTAGTGATGTATTATATATGCTATTAGAGTAAGTTGATAAAATATTTGTTATATGAACAAATCTTTACACACATATGAATGTAGTAAGATATTCTTCTTAGGATTTTTCTAACATACTATTAGTTCAAGAAAATACTCTTTGTATATTGTTTAATACAACCTAAACAATCGAAACCAAGCGAGCACATCTCATTATACTAACAAATCGATCTATCTATCTAATAAATCAAGGTTTTAAGGGCCTACTTTTTAGGGGAAATCATTTGTTTTATATAAGAAAGTTTAAGAGGGAAAACAAAATGAAACTACAAAGTTGATGGAGACAAACATTTATGATTAATGGTATTTTAACAAAAATATTTACAAATCTTTAAATATAGCGATTATAATTTTTAAAATATTTTTATTTAACCCGTGTGTAGTACACGGATATTAAACCTAGTCTAATAGTAATCAAGGTTTTAGTAGGTAATTTTTTGGGCGGAAAATAGTTGTTCTATAATAAGAAGTTTGAGTAGGAAATTGAATAGAAATTTTAACCATGCATGCATGAGTTGATAAAATAAAATTTCTTAAATATAAAATATTACAAGTGGTTAAACATAATGTTTATAATTTATTATAAATATTATTACTATTTAACTCGCATGTAACAAACAAATATTAAAACCTAGCTATTAAGTAATTAATATGTCATTTATCTAAAACGTGAAACATAACCATATATATTGGTTTTATTAAGTTGGCTGATATTTAACGTGTGTAATTTTAAACGCTTTATATAAGTCAACATTTTAGGTGGGCCTCTCCATAATGCATTTCATCTAATCATCCTTAATTGCTGATCCTACGTTGCGGGGTTTGTGTGGTCACCTTGTTATTTCACAATTTTTGCACATGATAGAAAATAATTTAAATTTGTCACCAATTGTCAGACATATATATATATAGCTAGGTCGGTTATTATGATAAATATTTCATTCATATTTGAAAACAAACTAAATAGTATTAATACATTACATGAACTGCATAATATCATATTTACTCAAAGTATAAGTTTTTAATGCATATTGTACAATACTTTTTAAGCATGATTTAGGTAAATATGATATTATGCAACTTTGTAGGGGTATATATGAAATTGCCCCTAAAAACAAATACTCATAGAAGTATATATGCCACTTTTGATAAAATTAACATCACGTACAATATAAAAAACATTATTCTAAACACGACTTAACTAGTTCGTTAGGAAACTGGTGCTTAGTAAGATCGATGTAGCTCAGAAAATTAAGTCATATCTTACATCAATCGAAAATCATAATTAATTAAAAAAATATTGGCACCAATTAATTTTCAAAATAATTAATGATAACAACACCGATATATATATATATATATATTATATATATATATGTATATATATATATATATATATATATATATATATATATTGTTCGGTTGGTATCAGTAGCGTTCATCAAGGTATCAATACGTTACTAGCACTCGATATAGCTTAAAGTAAATAAAATACCCTATTTCTAATACATTTCTGTTTTCAACAAAATTTATACCGGAACATCAAAGAAAATTTAAAAACAGCTATATATTCAGTTTCTTTAAAAAAAATAATGAACTAAATAATAAGGTAAATTAAGTTAGTAAAAAAAATAAATGGGCTAAGTCGAATATTAATTCTCGCATATATACAAATTAATATAATTTAATTTCTAGTCGAATACTAATTCATGCATTAGTCATGTAATAAGAGGAGTTAGGCTCACTCATAAAAGTTTGACTCAAACATGTCACATTTTTTTAGAGTAAAATTAAAGGATGATTTTACACTTAAGCACGTTAATTTGGAATAATTCTGAAATATGTAATCTTTTACTTAGCGTCTCATCAAGCTACCAAAAACAACCAGCTTATTAGCTTTTAAAAAACGCACATAAATTTATACATGTGTCTTCGAATTGAAGATTGAAGCCCTTAACCAGACAAAAAAAATACAATTTAATTAATTACCACTAAAATATCAAAACGACCTTAAATAAACGGTTTATTATATATCTTTGAATATTTTTATGCTTTAAAATGACATCCACTTGTTTGTGTGAAAGAAACGTTTCTAAGAATCGATACATCCACATCCACGTACATCCACATCCCCAATAATAAATACATGCAGTACATATAGAGAGAGATTAAGGTCATTAGATCGATCATCATCAAAATATGGTAACTTTCTCTTATTTAATTAGTGACAATGCATGAGAAACTCATTCATGTCAAGTTTTTAATTGTGTTTAATTTTTTCTAATCACCATATATAATCCGATGATGTCGAAATGATAAAAGCCATATATATATAAACTTTGTTAATATATATAAAAGTGAACCAATCAAATGATATATAATTAATACTTTGCTAAGATACGATAAAACCATCGGCCTCCAAAGGGGAGGATGCCGGTGAAAGTAGGATTCGAATATGAAGGATATATATGTTATAGACATTCAATCGCTTGTACGTCGGGTGGTTAAGTGGTTCAAATCCTCTAGATTATGATCTAGAAATTATATAAATTCTTGTTTTCAACATAAAAAAATATTTGCTAACCAAACTTAGGAGTGTGCAAACGGGCTTTACCCGGACCGAACCGTCAAAACCCGGACCGAACCGAAAACCGATTAGTATAGATGAAAAAACCGTAACCGGACCATATAATTTGTAGCGGTCTCGGGTTTAGACGGTCTTAAGCGGGCCGGTCTTAACGGGTTTAGTTACTTTGCCCGTAAAAAAACATGTTTGCCCGTAAACTATAGAACTTAATGTTAATATTAATTAATGTGGATTTTTTACAATGTTCAGGCCACTAATCTTCATCAAAGGTATACGTAGAATGTATATGTTATGGTCCATTGTTTGTTTAAAGGTGTATTTTTCTTATAACTTCAAAAATAACACCAACTTAAGTTATAGATGATAATGAAGAGGTTGTTTACCTTGAAGAACTACTAATGTTGATCGACTCTTTACTAACTTTAGACATGTAGTTATTAAAGAAGAATTGAAAGCGGTGAATGATGTTCCAGATGATAGAATGAAGATGATCAAGAATTAAGAATAAGAGAATTGAATTAATTAATGGTGGTTGAATTATTCAAAGAGAATATTGGATTAAAAACAATATAATTTAGATGATATGATGATATATATGAGAATTATACTCCAATTCAAACATAATAATAGATTATAATCCATAATTAAACCTATAATGTAAAAATAATAAAAATGATAAAATATGTAAATGGGCTCACGGTTTTTATATGTTTTAACGGGTTTGGGCCCGAGACCGGACCGAACCCGTTAACACAAGAATTTGAAAACCGCAAACCCGCACCTTTTATTTACTAACGGTTACAAACGGTCTCGGGCCGAGCTTTTATAGCGGGCTTCGCGGGTTAAGCCGTGAAATGCTCTCCCCTAACCAAACTCACTCTACTTAATTTCTTAATTTGTAAAAAGATTGCAACGTCGATACTTAAATATTTCTTTGATCTTTTGATAACAATTTCGTACGTATAAAAATGTAATGTTGATCATTTTCATGAGTATTAAATTAAGTCGACCAAAAGTCATATATCACGCTAGCTAGCTAGATCATTTCAACCTACAATTTCAAGATCGATACACCTTTTGAGTGCATGTGGAACACATCCAAACATGGAGCTAGCTAGTGCAATGTTTCCAAAAGTACGTGTTAGTTTATTACCGTACGTACGTGTGAATAATTATACAATCAAATGAAAATTGAAATCATCATTTACCTAGCTATAGTACGTATAATTATCGAGCTAGCTAGGCTTATGATTAATTAAGTGGCCGGGTATATATATTCTTTTAATTAACTTGATATATAATATATGTGGTCCTCATGTTACACGTTTACAATACTAAATTATAAGTAACGTTGAAAGTTTTATCACTCGAACATTATAATTATTCTTTCACATCATCCATCCTTTTCAAAATTATGTCATATATATGCGCACATTACATTATGGATAGCTTAATTGTGGATTTAAAATGCCTCTCTTTTGATCGGAAACAAAATACTAGTCAATTGATGTAAAATTTATCTAAAATGCGTTTTGAATGACAAAATTTTTACAAATGATTGAATCAACGTTAGGTTTAAACACCCAGTTGAAGCATTGTTTCGTCGTTTCGAGCGTCGTTTCAAAATATTTTTTACATCAATCGACTTGTATTCTCCTTTTGATCAAGAAGCCTAAAACATTACCTTAACGCCATTAACTTTTTTAAGGTGTTTTGTTGGTTACTAGAATGATCGACGTTGAGAAAGTTACCAACCAATTCATTAGGACCTTAAATAAAATACATATAAGCAAGGAAAAAAAAGGCATTCATTTCTCTATAAAGCAGATTAATTAAGACCTTTAACACCAAAAGTTAAGAAAATATAAGGAAAGTATTGTGTTTACAATTGTCGATGAGTTCATGACTGAACATTCAAGAAAAGTTAAGAAAATTAAACGACGCTCATATGATCACGTAATATATGGCAATGCAACTGAAGAAGAAATCTTCCAAGATACAAGGATAAGTTAGAAAAATTTATAGATTTAATTTATTTGGTTTCTTCTTTTTGACAATATGTTAATATTTTTGTTTATAGATTTGTTTTTTTTTTGGTATTTTGTGCGGTCAGTCGTTGGCTATAATGTGTATTTATTTGCATATGGCCAAGCAAATTCAAGGAAAACTTTAACAGTGTATGGGATTACAACAATCCTGGTCTCACTCTTTAGCTACGTCAGAGTAATTTCAAATTCTGAAACGGGATAAAAATGAATACAAGTTTTCTTTACAAGCTATGATTATTCTTTTTCATATCAGTTTTAGGTTGCAAAATGAGCGTGTTGGGCAATTGGACCAGATACAGTCGGGTTGGTTTGACCTTACCCGTCTTTTCTTCAATATCCTTTAAATTATAACATTACATTATTTCAATAAGAGTCAAAAAAAATTTTAAGAAAATGATTTAAGGAGGTTTTATGTTTTAAGAGCACACAGGTGTGACATTGACTCATTGAAGATAAGATATAACCATAATTATTCGTTTATAAATAAACGAGTCTGAATTTATTCTTTTTACTATTTTATATGTTGGCCTACATATGGGAACTAATATTTTGGTGTATCTTTTATTTTTAGATAAATAAACACCTTCAAATTAAGATATTAGAGTTGACTTGAAGGTAAATTTCTAACTCCAATTTGTGTGAATTGTATATAAACAATGATAACATAAGGTTTTCATTAAAAACTCTAAAAAGGCTAAGAAGAAATCTGGGGCGTTGGATTATGGTGTTTACGGCCCAGATGGACGCGGTGACATTTTTGTAATTATTTTGATGTTTTGTTGACGCGCGCAATGGAACCAGGGGTAGATTTGTCATTGCGTTTTTCCAACACCATGTATATAAAAAACACCATGCTTAAGACTGACTCTGTAAAAGTAACACCACGCATATGAAAATATTAATTAATAAAAAACGCCATAACTTACCAGCAATAAAGTAACACCGGAATCGAATTGAAAACGTCATAACAATGATTAACGCGCCATACACAATGTATACAAAAAACACCATGGTTAAGACTGGCTCTGTAAAATAACACCACGCATACGAAAATATTTATTAATAAAAAACGCCAAACACCGGGATCAAATTGAAAACGTCATAAATGATTAACACTATCATCACTGTAGAATGGAAAAACGCCATAACTTATCTGCAACAAAGTAACACCAGAGTTGATATGAACGTCATAACAAGAATTAACAGATCGAATGATTATGGATAACAGATCGACGCCCCAGATTTCTTCTTAGGCGTTTTAGATCGAATCAATAATTAACAGATCGAGTCAATGATCGACGCCCCAGTTCGAATGATGAATGATTATGGATAACAGATCGAGAGTGTCGATCAGATGTTCGTAAAACAATCAACTTTCAAACGAAAACGTCAAAACCCAACAAAAACATCATCGCTTCCAAATCAACACCATACGTTAAAAGGACGAAGATGACCCTCCGCCTGTTTTTACCCACAGGGACGCGTGTATGATGGTAATTGCTTCCTACACTTCTTAGAGTTTTAAGCCTTTTTAGAAAATCCCCAATCTTTATATATATATATATATATATATCCTACAAAAATTTTAATCTAAGAAGGCTAAGAAGAATTTATAACATTTAGATCTCCTTTTAATGGATGAGATCAATTTGTAGGAAAAGAATTTGGTGGAAGGGTACATTAGTCATACCCACTTTTGTTGACTTTCTCTCTCCACATGCAAGGCACATGTCAATTCCCCCAGTTTTTTAAAACGTTCATAACTTTTGGATACGATATTATTTTTTAATGGGTGAGATCAATTTGTAAGAAAAGAATTTGGTGGAAGGGTATATTAGTCATAACCACTTTTGTTGACTTTCTCTCTCCACATGCAAGACACATGTCAATTCCCCCAGTTTTTTAAAACGTTCATAACTTTTGGATACAATATTATTTTTTTAAAAAATTACACCAAAAAAGCAAGCGTTTTTTTATCCTTAAACGCGTATAATATTGATATATAAAAAATAAATTTTTTTTCAACACTTGTCTAGTCCTTGGGTAATATCATGTGATTGTGTTATATTATAACTAGTGAAATGTCACTTTTATCGGTTCATTCTTAAGTCATTATGTAATATCATCTTATTGTAAAGATTTATTGTGTCATCTTATGTGTTTAGAAATTATCACCGTGTCACAAATTGTTAATATGTGTTTGAGAAATGTTCAAAGACAAAGTCATTTTTTGTTACAAAATGTGAGAATGACACAATGGTAAACAAATAAACAATGACAGTTTAAAAAAAATTATAACGCACAATATAAATCAAATTTTAAAAAAGTGGTTCGGAGACCTTGTTCCCCATGTACTCCTCTTTCAAAAAAATAAACAAACGAAAAATAAAAAAAATTACCGTTTTTTTATTTTTAAATTAGACACAATGAAAAAAGACACAATGAGAGAATAATAGTTTTTTTAAGTTTCATTTATTTATTTTTGAAGGAGGATGGTGTGGGAGCAAGATCTTCGAAATACTTTTTGTGTAATTGTGTAATTATTATTAGATCATTGTGTAATCCTTGTCAAATAAGATTACACAATGGCCCGATGAATGACACAACAACCCTACGGATGACACAATGACCTGACAAAAGACACAATGACCTGACGAAAGACACAATGAGCTGAAAAAATGTGAAAAAAGTTCTTTTTTTATACATCAATATTATACGCGTTTTAAAGAGAAAAAAATGCTTGTTTTTATGGTATAATTTGTTTAAAAAATAATGTCATATGTAAAAGTTATAAACATTTAAAAAAAGTGTGGGAATTGACATGTGTCTTGCATGTGAAGAGAGAAAATAAAAAAAATGTAGGTATGACTAAAATACCCCTTCTCCTAATTTAAGTAGATGACACATGTGAATATTTTATTCTTTCTTAGGCTTCTTAGATTAAAATCATTTGTAGGTGAACCTCACTATATATATATATATATATAGGGAGATTCACCTACAAAGTATTAGAAATCTAAGAAGTCTACAAAGACACAATGCAAGTAAAAAATAGATACAATGACGGTTTAAAAATTTATTTAAAAAATCTAAATCGAATTTCAAAAAAGTGGCTCGGAGACTTTGTTCCTCTCTTTGTCCTCCTTCAAAAAAATTAAAATAAAACGAAAATTAAAAAAATTACCGTTTTCATTGTGTCTAGTTTATCTTCATTGTGTCATAAATTTATATTAGACACAATGAAAAAAAAAATTAGACACAATGAAAATTAATTTTTTTTTATTTTTTTTATTTTTCATTTAATTATTTTATGGAAGACAACAAGGGGAACAAGGTCTTCGAGTTATTTTTTTAAATTCGATTTAGATTTTATATATATATATATATATATAACATGTATGCATCAATAGTGCATTTAATTTTTAATGTCTAAACAAGTATATTTTATCTAAAGAAGTTGAAATGTTAAATAAGATAAGTATCGAAAGGAGAAGACATGTAAAAATACCGATATTTTAAATCAGAGACCGTACCGATCACTTAGTGATCCTCCATAATACAAAGAAGTCTACGTTGTTTAGATTGACAAAGAAGGCAATTTACCACTTACTATTAAAGCAAACTTAAAGAGTTTATTTATTTTCTATTTTTTTGCTTTAAAATGACATCCACTTGTTTGTGTGAAAGAAACGTTTTTAAGAATCGACACATGTACACATCCACAATAATAAACACACATATATAAAACATATAGAGAGAGAAGGTTCATTAGACCATCTATCAAAATATGTTACTTTTTCTTGTATGTAACTTTCTCTTGTTTAATTAGTGACAATGATAAAGATACATGAGAAACTCATTTACGTCAAGTGTTTATTTGAGTGTTTTTCTAATCACCATAATCGATCCGATGTCAAAATGATAAAAACATATATAAACATTGATATTAGAAAAGTGAACCAATTAATTGATAATTAATACTTTGCTAAGATTGTTTAATGTTGGACACTTGACCGGCCTCAAAACACAGGATCTTAGTGAAAGTAAGATTCGAATATGAAGACCATGTTATAGGCCGGCATTCGATCGCTTGTCATGGCACCACCATGTTATGGTCTTATTTATGATTTAGTTGCCCGGCCATCATGGTGTTCAAATCCTTCAAAGTGTAGATTATGATCTAGAAATTCTATAAATTATATATTGTTTTCGACATAAAAAAAAAAAAAAGCTTTACTAACTCAATTCACTCTACTACTTTCTTTGTAAAAATATAGCGACGTCGATAGTAGATCGAATATTTCTTTGATATGCTGATAAGAATTTAGTGTAAAAAATGTAGCGTTGATCATTTTCAACGGTATTAATACAAATTAAAGCCATCACTCTGCTAGATGCATGATTGTAACCTACAATTTCAAGATGAATACACCTTGGCTTTCTGAGTGTCGCGCACATCCAATCAATGTTTCCAAAGTGTACGTTTTGAATAAATTAAAACCGAAATCATCATTCACCTATATATGGCCGGTGTAACTATCGAGCTAGGCTTAAGATTAATCAAGTGGATACATATATATATATATATATATATTCTTTTAATTAACTTGATAATACATGCCATCTGGTCCTCATGTTATACGTTTACACTACTAAATTATTATTATTATTATTAGTAACGTTGAAAGTTTTATCACCCGGCCCGAACATTATTCTTTCACATCATTCATCCTTTTCAACATTATATATGTCATATGCGCACATTATGTGTACTCTAATTCATTAAAATGCTAGGGACAAATTAAATGTAAAATTGCACTACTTTTACATACACGTGATAGCCTCATCAAATATTTACTCTAACTTTTTTAATATAAAAATTTTAAATATTCATGCAATTTATTTTAGTTAAACTTATATACTATTGTATACATAAATAGTATCGGTGAGTTATAAGAAGTTTGATAGGAAAAAATGTTGTCGCGTAAGCATGTGAGTGACAATAAAAAAAATGATGGTAGTTGGTGTGCAATAATATTAAAGTTTCTAATAATTATTAGATTTTGTGAGGTATATAAATTTTAGTGGTTGAAAAAATAAATATAAAACTAAACATCACATTTACTTGACTCTTTCCCCCTTTCCTTCGTGATCACAATCACGCAAGCCTCCTGTATCTAGTCTTCAATTAATTCTCACCCTTCTTCTCCAAAAAAAATGAACGAACTAAGTTGGAAGGGGCGATGTACACCATGTAATAGGTGCCGCATATGCACAATAGCGCCCCTATGTCTCAATGCATGGTCTTATGCGACTGCAACCGGACAACATATGTCTCTCATCATGAGTGGTTTGTGCATGCGCATGCGATTGAGTTAACCGACCCACATTTACATTTACGGTGCCAATGCAACCTCCTCCCCTCTCGCTCTTGTTTTTTTTAGAACGGCGGTTGGTGCAACGAGCTATAACCGAAGCACTCAGATGTGATATGACCGAGATTGAAACCACGTCTCTAACACCAATACCTGTTTTTCGTTGGCAGTGGGGTTCCCCCATTACTACGTACGCAGCAAAGGCTCACCACAACTCTCCTTACGGGCCAAGTTGATCGTCAACCAACTGTTCCAGGGAAAAATCGGGCAGGAACCTTTAACAATGCCACGTAAAACCCTTAGGCTCAGACACGAAGCCGGATGATAGCTCAGGACATGCTTCATTGCCAATATTCACTAAAAGTGACATTAGTAGGAATTTAACTTGAGACTCTCTCTTGGTCCTTAGACGGTTTAAGTGCATAGTAATATTTTCTTTCTATTTTTGGCTTTTACATTTATAGTTTTATTTTTTTTCTTCACACACGTTCTTTCTAGCTGTTACAACGCTTTAGAAATTATGCCACGGGTAGTTTCCCCCTCTCGTTATAATGTATTAATTGCATTAAATAGTAAATATTTTAAGATCTGGTACGTTACATAATACGTTATATTTTCTCCACGCAATAAGAGATCGAGTAATATTTTTTGTATTATTCATATCATAAAAAATATTTAAAGAAGATAATGTATACAAAGTAAACACTTCGTATTTTAATGACTTGTTTATTAATTTTAATTAATGATATATGAATCTCTAAAAGTAATGCAAACAACGTGACTACGGCTGCTGCACATGTTTTGAGTTAAAAAGAAATCATGCCTTCAAGATCTTAAAGCATGTAAAAATATTCGTGTTTATAGAAAACATATATTCGCGTTGGAAAATATCAAATAAATATAACAAAGTCCATATTACATATATACTTAATTAGAGGGGACTGTGATTTCAAAAAAGCACTGTATGTTACGCTCATGGCTACTACGTGAAGCATATGAAAGCATAGGAATAAAGTCCTTTTTGATAGGATCACACCTTCAGTAAACATGGTTTTGTGCGAGACAATGGCTTTGGCGACGTTGTAGATAAAGACCTGCAACAACAATAAAGGCATTCCTTGCTTGCGTTGCGTAGCCTTCCTTTTGATCACGGTTAATTATGTTTTTTGTTTTTGTGATTGTTGTTTGTTGTCGGTTTCTGCTTTTTCGTACTTGTATGTTTTTTGGGGTTTTAGCTACTTGTTAGCCCATGTCTATCTTATATTATTTGCCGTCCAGTATATATATAACTTTCAAGCTTATCAAACATGTTGAAGATAATAGTGTTAATTTAGAAAAAAAAAAGAATAAGATAATATACTTTTTTTAAGAACATGACCTTAAAATACTTCAAAAAATTAAAATAAATTTATTTATTATTTGTCAAACTTATGGAACCTTGTCATCTTGGATTTGTTAGATTGGTAGTTGCAAAAACATTTAAAGTTAGGTACCTGTGTATCATTAATGGGCTGTAAATCTTTAAAAAAGTCACAAATCACAATTGATTAATATATATAGGTTAGGGATTAAAGAGAATTAATTTTTAAATACCTTTGAGGGATCCCTAAATCCTTAAGTTAAGTCCCAGGATACGGACCCCTCTCCCCTTGAGGATTGGATTTACTTGGTTATTGCGGAACCAGCATTCTCACTTTGCCAACTTTGAAAAGAGAGATCTATGATCTAATATCCTTGATGAAAGTATATAAATACTAGTAAAATAGTAAGAAATAACATGTTCTACGTGTGTTGAACAATAAAATTCATATAATATACGGATATACCTAACAATTTATCATTATTAACATTAAGTATCATTATATATATAATTATACAAACAGAAAAAACTTAGAATAATCTCCTCTTCTAATAAATTGCTAACACATCTCACCACACTGCGCCAAGTGTCACCACCACATTCATCATAATTTTAATGGTTAAAGATTTGATATCCATCCAAAATTACTAAACAATGGCAAACATTATTTTCATGCATGCAAATGGGTATTAACAAAGTATATTGATACATAATTATACATATATTATATATATATATATATTATATATACATATATTATATATATATACCCCGTATGAATACACGGGTATTAACCTAGTATTTTATATATAAATCTGAAAGTATATTTGTGTATAGAATATTAAGATTACAATGAAATGAATATGATTAAAATCTTGGGTAGGTATTCAAAGTTGAAACTCGTAGGCAGCATTGCCATTACTTGACCACAATCTTTCAAATTACCCGCCCGGGGCATAAATCATTGACTTATAAATCTATCAAGCACACAACTTGCATTTTATCAAATAAATTATTATTTTATTGTATTTAAAAAACAGTTAATCAACAAGAAGACGTAGTTTGATAGAAAACCAAAATAAAAAAAAAAATAATAACGAACCAATATGAATTGATCCCTAGCATTCGACCTGTCATTTATTAATAATAATATTATTATTATTATTATTATATTAAGAGACTTAATTAAGAGTATAAAAATTTAAACGTAAGAGTTTTATGTTGAGTTTGTGAGTTTTTGTTTGTTCCGTGATAACAAGATTGGGTGCGGGATTTAATAAATCATTGTCATATCATATCATATATGAAGTAAAAAAAAAAAGAAAGGTGAAATCCAGAAGACAACAAAAACAAAAACAATTAGTAGCTAGCATCACAGCACAGCACAGCACCTCCTCTGTACCTCCCTCCAATCAATCAACCAAATCCAGCCTTAGTCAAATCTCAGTTACCCCTTTTTTCGGATTATTTGTTTACGAATCTTTTACAATATTATCGTTTAAACACACAAATCCTTCCCTGCCTCCTCCTCCTCCTCCTCATCATCATCAAGGTTTTTATTTATTGTATTGTTTTCGATTTGGGTTTGTATTGAAAGATGAGTTTTTTTTTCTTTTTCAATTTGATGGCTTGGATAAAAAAGCAGATGGGGTATTTGAATCAATAGAATACTAAAACTTATACTGTTGCTATAGGCTTATCATCAATTTTAGTTACATCAATCTTTACAAAATTTTATGTATCTATTTATAATTGGGTTTCATGGTTTTAGAGTGACTTGTTAGTATTTATTACTCCACAATTTAAGTTTCTTTGATTTGATTTGCCATCTAAGCTTCAGGACAAAAACCTGCTACTACTTTTTTTTCCATGTGATTTCTGTAACCAAGTTTCAACATGCAATTTCTGTTTATAAATCAAATTTATATAAATAAATACCATTTTAATTTACTTCTTTAATTGATCTTGCACAGATTTGAGTTGGAAACTTCATTTGGTGGTTTCGCTTAAAATCATCTTTGGTTTGTGTTCTTTTATTCACATTATTCATGTTGAACCATCAAGTCACATGAGTTGTTTGTTTGGAATGCTACTTTTGTAATACTGTATGCTGTCGTGATTGATTAACATTCAAGAAAACATGGCTTTGTTGTTACAAGTTCATTAGCATTTTCAGGTCATTTTCTCTGGTAATTTATAATAATTTTTGTGCAGTGAGAGATGGTTGCTTTTGGGAAGAAGTTGAAAGACAGACAAATTGAAGAATGGAAAGGGTATGTAGCATTTTTCTTAACTTAGTCAGAATTGAAATATTTATTTATATAAAAGGCTATGATTTGTTATGTTGTAGATATTATATCAATTACAAGCTCATGAAGAAAAAATTAAAGCAATATGCTCGCCAGATTGAGGCCGGAGGACTTGAACGTAGATATGTCCTCAAAGACTTCTCAAGAATGCTCGATAACCAGGTAAAAAAATATGCTCTTTTTATATATGGGGCATGCTATTTTAGTCCATTTGTATATGATCATGTCTTGTTTGTCTCTAAAAGGTGAAAATAAAAATAATAGCCTTGAGGCAAATGGGTCAAACCATCTATAGAAACCATTTTGAGCTCTTCAGTGTATTATGATGAATGCAGATTGAGAAGATCGTTCTTTTCCTATTGGAGCAACAAGGGCTGCTTGCAAGCAGGTTAGATGATCTTGGGAAACAGCAGGAGGCTCTTCAAGAGGAACCTGATTTTGCAAGAATTTCTGAATTACGAGAAGCCTATAGAGAAGTTGGGAGAGATTTATTAAAGCTTTTGTATTTTGTTGAGATTAATGCCATTGGTTTAAGGAAGATTCTCAAGAAATTTGACAAACGTTTCGGTTATAGATTTACTGATTATTACGTCAAAACCCGGGCTAATCATCCTTATTCCCAGCTACAACAAGTCTTCAAGCATGTGGTAATGTGCATCTTGCTCCATTATATATATATATATATATTAATTTTTATCATCGTATTATTTTCTAACTAACATACAATGAAACTTTCAGGGTTTAGGGGCGGTGGTAGGAGCCATATCTCGTAATCTTGCAGAGCTTCAGGATCGACAAGGGAGCTATTTATCAATATATGATCAACCTGCTCTTCCTCTACAGGTTCTAAATACACAATTTTTTCATTTTAAGTTGTCATGTACTTATATTTTAAATAATATATATTTGCAGGATCCAGTAATCGACACCATAAAAGCAGCAGTGGACAGATTAAGTTACTCAACAAATTTCCTTACGTTTTTGGGTCAACATGCTCTTATTATGCAAGAGGAATTACCAGCGCCTTCAGAAGAACCTATTGATGATCAAAGATACCATTTTATGTCACTTTTATTGAATCTTGCAAACACGTTTCTTTATATGGTGAATACTTACATCATAGTCCCGACAGCAGATGATTATTCTATGAGCCTAGGTGCTGCAGCAACGGTTTGTGGGATTGTTATCGGTGCAATGGCGGTTGCTCAATTATTTTCATCCGTTTATTTTAGTGCCTGGTCTAATAGATCATATTTCAGACCCTTGGTCTTTAGCAGCATAGTTCTTTTTATAGGGAATGCCATGTATGCAATGGCTTATGATTTTAACTCAATTGCAGTGCTTTTGCTCGGTCGACTATTTTGTGGGTGAGTTTTAAGTATTTACACTTTTTTCTCTTCTATTAAGTGAAAAAAAAATTTACTTCTAGATGTTGGAAAATCAGAGACAAATATTGGGATGCGTTTTGACTTTTATCTGGTCAAACCTACTTTTGAAAGTCGGAATATGTCTTTGTGTGACTTCGGAAGTCAAAATGTACCTTGTTGATGTCATTTATATATGTTTTACAATCTTTTGTTTTTTTTATTTATTATTGGCAGTCTTGGATCAGCTAGAGCCGTGAATCGAAGGTATATAAGCGACTGTGTGCCTCTGAAAATCCGGATGCAGGCTTCAGCAGGTTTTGTTAGTGCTAGTGCTTTAGGGATGGCGTGTGGGCCTGCCCTTGCTGGTTTGCTACAGTTTAAATTCAAGCTTTATAAGTTTACTATAGACCAGAACACATCACCTGGTTGGATTATGGCTTTTGCATGGTTGATTTATCTAATTTGGTTGTGGATCTCATTTAGAGAACCTGCTCATCCAACCGAGGAGAAACATGAGCCTGAATCTACTTCCAGTATGCATTTTACTTTTGTTAGATAACGAGTCAAAATGCACAATTGAATTGAACTAAGTAGAGCTTGACTTTTTTTCTTGATATTGACTCCAGGTCCAGCCAATAATGATGCTCTTGAAAAAGGTGTAACACAACCTTTGCTAATAAGTTCAGAGGCACACCAAGATGAAGATGATGACCTGGATATTGATGGTAGTGAGGAAACTTCAGAAGATTCACGTGCACCCGTTAATTCTATTGTAGCAGCGTACCGATTACTCACACCTTCCGTGAAGGTTTGACTTTTTTTTTTTACATTTAAGTTGACTTTTTAAGTAAAGTTTGATTAGTGTTTGACTTTGACTATACGGTCGTTTCAGGTTCAACTGTTGATTTATTTCATGTTGAAATATGCTATGGAGATTTTGTTATCAGAATCTAGTGTTGTTACTACGTATTACTTTGGTTGGACTACCGGAAAAGTAGCAATCTTTCTTGCGTGCCTTGGGTTGACTGTTCTTCCGGTCAATGTTGTTGTTGGAAGCTACATTAGTAACATGTTTGAAGATCGGTAATTTTCTAACTTTTTTTTGTATAATCTTTTTTATATATTTATATTTTCTTTATGTTTTTGACGTTTGTTTTTTTTTTCAGACAAATTTTACTCGTATCTGAAATCGTGGTTTGTCTTGGCATTCTCATGAGCTTTCATGTTGTTATCCCGTATTCCGTCCCGCAATACGTCATTTCAGGGCTCATTATGTTTGTCTCTGCTGAAGTATTAGAAGGTGCGTTCTTTGTATAATCCTAATTGTATCCCGTTTATTGATAAACGAGTCAGTTTGGGTTACACAAAAGGTAGCTGAAAATGAACCATGTGAAAGTTAGCCGGAAAGTCATGTTAAATATGTTGTAAGATAGTTTTTAGTTAATCATAGTAACACTAAAAACATTTGGGATATAATGGTGTTTTAGGGCAACCCAAATGGAAAAAATATGTTTCGGTTTGTGTAATGATATGGATAATCTGAATTATTTTTCTAGATCTATGGATAATCTGATTTGTGTAATGATAAGTTAAAAAAGCGACAGGCACGAAATGTTTTAATGTTGGTTTGTTATCTGGCCACTCCAGGTGTGAACTTGTCGCTTCTATCACGTGTGATGTCATCACGGCTGTCTCGAGGAACGTTCAACGGGGGATTACTATCAACAGAAGCAGGAACAATTGCTCGAGTCATTGCTGACGCGACAATCACGTTAGCGGGGTATTTAGGGCAGAGCAGCCTTTTGAATGTGACTTTGTTGCCATCACTTGTGATATGCATAATGTCAATTGTGGCCACTTGTTTCACCTACAATTCTCTCTACTGATATATGCTGCTGCTGCTGCTGCTGCTGTGTATTATTTTTGGACATATAATTTATATTCATTTGTGTGCATACTTATGGGACATTGTTCTTAATTTCTTTTTCAATAAAGTATGGGATAAATTTGTTCTAGTTTTTTTATCATTATATATATATTATTCAATATATAAACCCGGCCTACATATGATATATATTGAAGGAGGTAGCTAATTAAAAGATGGTAGCTAGCTAGAATAGATGATATAATTAGTATCACATTTCTTGAACTTGGTTGAAAATATCGGATCAAGATTCATATAATAAATAAAATATAAGAAAGAAAATGCTGTGTTTTGGTGCTAAGATATAGCCGTCAACATTGTTGGGCTTCTCCATAAAAACCCTATTCCGCTCATCGCCTTGTGCAACCGATCTAGCTTAGCTTTCTGCATCGCATAGACACATGGCGGCGGTTTCAAGGTGGCCGGAGAACGTAGTGGTTTTTCTCTATGCAGTTTTCTTCTTTCATACATTTTCTTCTGCTCAAAGAGGTTCATTTTAAATGTTCATTAATATATATATATATATTATTCATGCGCGCACCAAGTAGAAAAAATGCTTAAACTAGTATGTATGTATGTATGTATGTATGTATGTATATGCTATGACATGCAGATCCAGGGTACACATTCATGCACCAAGCAACAACAGCTCCAATAGTCTCATACTACGATTACATAATCGTTGGTGGTGGCACCGCTGGCTGCCCATTAGCCGCCACTCTCTCTCAGAACTCCTCCGTTCTCCTCCTCGAACGTGGCGGCTCCCCTTACGGAAACACAAACATCACCGACTTAGCTGCCTTCGGAGTCGCCTTGTCTGACCTCTCCCCAACCTCCCCCGCCCAACGTTTTGTCTCGGAGGATGGAGTTGTAAGTGCCCGCGCCCGTGTTTTGGGTGGTGGAAGTTGCTTGAATGCGGGGTTTTATTCTCGTGCGGGACATGATTATGTTCGTCTTGCGGGCTGGGATGCTAGATTGGTCAACGAGTCGTACCAGTGGGTGGAAAAAGTGGTGGCGTTTCAACCGCAAATGAAACAGTGGCAATCTGCTGTGAGAGACGGTTTGGTAGAGGCCGGAATACGGCCGTATAATGGGTTTACATACGATCATATGTACGGTACCAAGGTCGGTGGCACCATTTTCGATCAAAATGGTCATCGACATACCGCAGCGGATTTGCTTCAGTATGCCAACCCAAGTGGACTCACTGTGTTGCTTCATGCACCCGTTCACCAAATATTATTCAACAACCAAGGTAATTTAAATTTCAATTTTCGTCCTTGTGTTTACATCCATGACCTTATATTTTTTAACAGTTTACGTCTAGATACTCATCCCTGTTCATTTCGGTTCTTAGAGCGGCTAAATATGGAAGATTGGGTAGTTGTTTATTGATCAGATTTGAACAAAATTCTATCAAGTTTTTAAAAGGACATAAACTTTTAATATATAAAAACCCAGAGACGAGACGTAAATTTCTAAACTTTGACTGAAACTGTTAAATCCCCGAAATGATAACTGAAATTTACTCTTTAGTTTTTATTAAACAAACAAACGTATATAAACTAAACTAAATAGGAATAGTAATAGTAACAGTAATATATCATGTTGTTGGAATGGCATGTAGAAGGATCAAAGCCCAAAGCCCATGGAGTGATTTTCATGGATGCAAATGGGTTGAGCCACAGGGCTTACTTAAACAGAGGGCCCAATAATGAAGTTATCGTGTCTTCTGGAGCCTTAGGAAGCCCACAACTTTTAATGTTTAGTGGAATAGGCCCAAAAGAACAACTTGACGCCCACAACATCCCGGTGCTCTTGGACCAACCCTTGGTGGGTCTTGGAATGTCCGATAACCCGATGAATGCCGTTTTCGTCCCCTCTCCTCAACCTGTCGAGGTTTCCCTTATTGAAGTCGTTGGGATCACACACAACGGAACATATATCGAGGCTGCTTCTGGTGAAAATTTTGCTAGTGGAACTCGAACCCGAGACTATGGAATGTTTTCTCCAAGGGTAAACTTCTTCACTATATATATATGCCTACTGCCTAGCTATATATACTTGCTTAACATATATATATGTTTAACGTAGATTGGACAACTCTCAACGCTACCACCAAAACAAAGAACACAAGAAGCCATAGATAAGGCAGTAGAGGACATGCAAGCACTCCCACAAAGCGCTTTTCTAGGTGGGTTTATTTTAGAAAAGATTATGGGTCCGGTCTCGACGGGGCATCTTGAGCTTACATCTCGTAGCCCGAATGACAACCCCTTGGTTACATTCAATTACTTTAAAGAGCCTGAGGACTTGCAAAGATGTGTTGACGGGATGAAAATCATTGAGAATGTGATTGAATCAAACTCATTTTCATCATTCAGATTTCATTATCTATCTATCGTAACACTTCTCAACATGACCGCTAGTTCACCAATAAATTTGTTACCCAAACATGCTAATGCGTCAAGATCCTTAGAACAGTTCTGTAAAGACACAGTGATGACCATTTGGCATTTCCACGGAGGGTGCGTAGTTGGTAGAGTGGTGGATCATGATTATAAGGTGATGGGCATTGATTCTCTCAGGGTTATTGATGGATCAACGTTCCGTAACTCTCCAGGAACTAATCCTCAAGCTAGCGTTATGATGTTAGGAAGGTACATGGGGGTTAAGATGCTACGTCAGAGATCGACATGATGCAATCAATATAATATGACCGATCAGTCTAAATGATCGATAATAATCATTTTATATTTACATTGTCCGATTTATATATATATATATGTTGCTTTTGGTTATCGTCTAAGAACAATGCAATGTACAACTAAACATACTCATGCTATAATTAATTTTATTCATAATTTTATTTATGTGATGGGACCTAGCTTGTTAAAAGAATATATATATATATAATTGAAATGGACTTAATTGTTTTTAGTATCTAAATGTGAATTTACCAAATGAACCCACCCTCAAAGATATATGTTACTTATTATGGCCTGGAAGTTGTTTGCCGGCTTATATAAAAATTTAAATAACATCTTCACAATATACTGATGATACAAACAATGTAACATTGTGAAGAAAAAGTAATTAAGACAAACATGAGCTAGCTAGGTAGCTGTTTATAACATATAAATTATCATCATTTATATACCAACAACGTACCTCGATCTTCATTAACAAGAAAATATATTGACAAAAACATTATAATGACTTGTATCAAGGACATACGTAGATCATGTTTTCAACGTTGCTGCCCGAATCAGTGGCCCGGGGACTCTGATCAGCAAACAAAAACTCGTTCAAGGTACGGTTTCATGGCTGCGACGGCCCTTTCTCTTCACCCAAACACGCAATTCACTAACCACGAGTCTATACCAGCACTAGACCAATCATACACCGACATGAAAAGGGCTTACCCGAACTACCTGGAAACTGACCGGGCTGACCGGATCCGCGATCAGGAATACTATCACCTTGTTCAAATGAACCATGTTTGCCTTGATTACAGCGGTCACGGGCTTTTTTCGTATACACAACAGTTGCAGCATTCTAGTGCGCCATTTTTTAGCATCATGTACAAATCCGTGAATTTGTATATACAGATAACACGAGGAGGCGGTGGTCACGAATCCGAATTTGAAACTAAGGTTAAGGAAAGAATCTTTAGATTCATGAACATTTCATCAGATGATTACTCTTTAGTTTTCACAGCTAATCAATCATCTGCATTCAAAGTGTTGGCAGATACTTACCCGTTTTATACAAACCGAAACCTTTTGACTGTTTACGATCACCAGAACGAAGCTGTCGAGACCATGATCGATACTTGTATTAAAAGATCCGGTCGAGTCGAATCAGCTCATTTTTCATGGCCCAACATGAGAATTCAGTCAAAAAGGCTAAGGAAATTGATTGTGACCAAGAACAAAAAGAAGAAGAAAAAAAGAGGGCTATTTGTTTTCCCGGTTCAATCTAACGTTACCGGATCGAGATACTCGTATCTTTGGATGAGTTTAGCTAGAGAAAACAGGTGGCACGTTTGTCTTGATGCAAATGCGTTAGGATCGAAAGATATGGAGACGTTGGGACTGTCCATTTTCCAACCGGATTTCGTAATTTGTTCATTTTACAAGGTTTTTGGAGACAACCCGTCTGGTTTTGGGTGTCTTTTTATCAAGAAATCAAGATCATCAGTGCTCAAACAGTCGTCTACCAACACCGGATTGATTAACATCGTTCAAGCTTCAAACGACGAATCATTCAATATCCATAAAAACAATGAAAACCTCCTAAGGTACGTACTATATATTTCGATCGATCTATGAGAATAACATTAACGAAACTTAATCTAATTATAAGACTAGATCGAGAAATTAGTTATACTTTTTGTGACTAAAGTTTACGTTAACTTTCACTTTTTGTTCTTAACGTACAACATAAAAAAAAAAAAATTCTATTTTGTTATAACCTTTTTAAAGTAAATTACTAAAATTTAGAGTAAGAAACTCTAACTACTAGCTAGCTAATTAATTATCGTAAGTAATATATACTTGACAAACTCTATCTAATAGTAACTCGTATACAGTATCATCGATAAAGCTGGGAAAATGGTTTTATCATCATCATCTGAAATACAAGAAATTGACGAAGAAACCAAGGAATTAAGCTTCTATGAAGTTTTGAAACACGACAAATCGCTTGACATTGAAGAAACCAGTAGCGGGGCTATAGAATTTCGGGGATTAGATCATGCAGACTCATTAGGTTTAGTAGTAATAAGCAGCAGGGTACGGTACTTGGTGAACTGGCTAGTGAATGCACTTGCTAGTCTAAAGCACCCGCATGGGGTTGGTTTGGTTAGGATTTACGGGCCAAAAGTGCGGATCAACCGGGGCCCAGTGGTGGCTTTTGACCTGGTGGATTGGAAAGGAGAGAAAATCGAGCCGAGGCTTGTTCAAAAGTTGGCGTGTAGACATAACATATCTCTAAGTTGTGGTGTTTTGAAGCATGCTAAAAATAAGGAAAAGGTAGGGGTAGTTATGGGTACAATTGGTTTTTTGACGAATTTTGAAGATGTTTATAGGGTGTGGGTGTTTGCTTCAAGGTTTTTGGATGCTGATTTTGTTGAAAAAGAGAGGTGGAGATATATGGGGATTAATCAATCAACTATTGAAGTCTAGCTATGTCAAAGATTTTTTCTTTTTTCTAATTCATAATCATCATGCATGTGCCCGCCCCTTTTAAATTTGTGAATGTAACGATTAAGTCTCATGTTACAGACCATTACTACTGCTAACGACTCATATACATATACATATACCTACTTTTATACAACCCTACCCTATATATAAATTAAGGCAACCTTCTTGGTGAAATCTATCAATTCAAACTATAAAAAAAAAGTATACATTTTATAAACTTTTGGTCATGATATTTTGTGTTAGGGAGCAAATGATAAAGGTTGATTAAAATTAGTTGGGCTGAAGACTAGACTCATGGGCCGTTTAACAAACAAAAGTTTATTAATTTTTTGCCTTTGATTTTAACTACATTAGTCTATAATTAAAAAAAAGTCATAAAGTAAAAGTTATAAATATGTTAAATTGATAGACTATAAAACTGTCAAACTTGGGTTATAGTTAACGGTAAAAAATTACACAAAAATTGTGAAACCACACTTGGGTTATAAATATTCATTAGTTTTATTAGAAAGCCGTGTTATCAGTTATCACTAGAAAAACTAAAAAAAAGGCTACATAAGAAACAAATTAGTTACAAAGAGCAAGAAGAAGGCCGAGAGCAACACCAGTCCCACCAAACTTAAATTACAGTATCTTTATCCTTGATATTATCTTTCTACGTACTCTACAAAATGGAATAACAGTTTTAAACAATTTTATTTTCGTTATTGAAAAATATATAAAAAACCGTATTAAATATGTCTGTACGACTTATGAAAATGCAAACAAGACAGGGCATGTCAACTCACTTGACCATTAATCTTTGGTACCAATTTGTCAACATTTAATGCCACCAAAACCAAAACAAATTTAAATGTATTTTAAGGAAATTAAAGACAATATAAAGAATTTTCTCGTTTTGCCTGCATGTACCTTTACAATATAAAGAAATTATATATATATTATATATACGAGTCATTTCAATATATGGTTTATATATTCTGCTAACTCGTGCCAATAAAGAATCATTTGATTTGTCATCGTGTTTATGTTTTTAAAAAAAATGATTAAAAGTTAATAACAACGTGGTATGATAATAGAATGTATAGTAGATTTATAAAAAGGAAAATATTTTTGTTATAAAGTAATTAATATCATGATCAACTATCAAGTTAATGTCTTATACGTGTAATTTGTAATAGCCTAATTTTTTTTAGAAAAATAAAGTGAGAGTATTGTTTAACATGTGTAGCACGTGGAATGTGTTTGTCAATACTATAAATACAAAAAAAGTACAATAAAAAGAAATGATAAATAATTAAAAGTGAGCTGAAGAATTAAAGAAAATGTCCGGGCTAAACAAACCACCACATTGGTATTATTTAATTATATTTATATCGAATTTAATAATTTATTTTGTAAATATAAAATTAAGCAAAGCAAGACGCATTGTTGGAAAATGTAGCAAAGAAAGCTTCTTTTTAATCTTTATGAATTTGTAAGTATGTCATTTTATAATATCTTATTAGAATAGCTAGTCTCACATTTTTAAAGTGTTACATCACTGCTGAAAAGTGAAAACCTTTTAAAATGATTTGACATTTACTTGTAATTAAGTTTGTGCTAAAAATCTTGTATAATGACGTGGTTAAATACTTAAATATAAGATAACTATCTATAAAATTAGTTAATGTGTTTTTGGCAAACCATTTTTCTATTGTAGAGTACAAGCAATGATATGTTTTTAACGGGAAGCCAATAACATGTTTTGACATGATTATTGTAGCTTTAATTTAGAAATGTATCATCTTAATTGTAGTTATTCTTTCGTCTGGCATCTCGTTAGTTGCTAGCTTGTTCTCAATTTAATACAATACAATGCCGTCTTACAAAAAAAGCTATGAATTTAAACATATTGGTCTTGAACGTAGTTGCTTCATTGGTGAAGTTAGACTAATACATAAAGTGTATAGTCTTAAAGCAAAATAAAAGTATGTGAAAGCATGAGGTTGAGTGTGTACCTTAGCAAGTTTTGGCTTCCAAACCAATCAAACCTTGCCCAAGGGCCAAGTGTGGTTTAATGCCTAACTAGTTATAATACTCACCGCATACTTTGTTACACGGGTTACGTTGGTGACATCAATGTGTGGTGCCCATTTGCGATACGGGACACTTGTGACTGACTGTTACATGAGTTACGTTAGTGATGATAATATGTGGTGCCCGTGCATCATAAGCAACCGTCACATAGTTGCAAGGAATTAGTGTTTAAAATCTTCCAATGTAAATGTAAAGGAGAATGACGAACCCAAATTCCACAAATATTTAAATTTGATGAATAACTTTCATATCAGGCCAAATTTAATTATAGTCATGATCCATAAATATCTTGGATTTTCATATATATCAATTTTAATGATGATGTTACCTATTAAGGTTACTCATGTTAATCTTATTCTTTAAATAAAAAATCCAATAATGGATACACTGACACAATCAATTAAAGAAATTTTAGTTTATTTTGCTTCACCAAGTTTGAATAGTTTCAAAATAGTGCCACTCAATTTTACTTGGTTAAATATTGGCACGACAAATCTAGCTAGTAATATAATAACACGTTAACAAATTTAATATTGTAATACTTCTTTTAAGCATGTGGAGGGGGTGCTGGGTGGTTGACGCTATAACGACAAACTCCTAATTATACCAACCAAATTAGATAATAAGATTCACATTTATTTAAATGATATTATATAGCAAAAACTACTAAAAGTGTCTTGCGCCTTGCTATATGGTATCTTTTTGTATAAAAAAAAATCAACGTAATGAAAGCAAAAGCCAAATTAATAAAAGTTAGAGGGTTATAGTTAAAGCTTTAAAAACCTAAGAAGTTTAAGGGTAAGTTTTGACATTTTACAAACATGAGGTACTAGAGTATACCTTGTCAGACGACAATTTTGTAAAATTTTAAAAGTTAAGGTTGAAACTCTACAAACTTAGAAGTTAAGGAATGAAAGTAACAATGTATTAAAGTTGGAGGGCTAAGTTTGTTAATGCCAAAAAGTGGTGGCACTTTGTGGCACCACTAGCATCGCAACAATATACACATAATATAATTGTAATAAAAGAAATGGAAAATGTTACGAAAACATAATCAACTTTTGATTTTGTTTCAATTAAGTCACTCAAATTTTATGTTGTTTTAATTATATAATTTATCTTTAAGTTTTGTTTCAATTAAATCATTTAAACTTTGTTTCTTTTCAATTTAATAAGTTATCTTTACGTTTTATTTCAGTTAAGTAACTTGTCTTTAACAATATGTTTTAATCATAAATGATTAACTTGTATAACATGTAAAAATTGATTTTAAACACACAAATTGTAATTAAGAAATTTTTTTGTCATTTTTTAAATTTTTTTGGAATTTGTATACATTTTCATTTATTCAAAATGTTTCACAATTTAAAAAAATTAATATCCACATATATAGGATTGAAATATTAAAGTAAATTTAAGTTATCTAATTAAAAAAAACAAAGTTTTGAGTGACTTAATTGAAACAAAATTTAAAGATAAGTTATCTAATTGAAATAATACAAAGTTTGAATGACTTAATTGGAATAAAACTTAAAGATAAGTTACCTAACTGGAACAAAACAAAGGTTGAGTGACTTTATTAGAACAAAATCAAAACTTTGTTATGTTTCTATTAAATTTTTTAAAAGAAAATATATAGTCGGTTTATATAATCAAACCGGACACATTAACATAACATTGATACATACTTTAAACCTAATCTTCAATCAGCTTGTTTGATCATAATATTTTTCCATATATGCATGGGGCTTCCTTGATTGCAACAATTTCTATTATTTACTTCAACAAATCAAAGTCCGAGATGTTTGTCTTTTTTTCCTCTCTTTCTAGAATAAGGACTCACGCGAATGAGATCTATATTCCTATAAGGATAACCGCTACGTGCCTATTGAAAGTATTCGATGGTATATTGATCTTGATGATTGCCTCCCATACAATGAGTCTATATATAATGGCTAAACATAAACCCTAACCATATCATCTAATAATATTTGAAATATCAATACATATCTTTTCCTAATATATATCTACTCATAATACTCCCCCGCAGTTAGAACGAGTGGGTGAACAAACGTTCAAACTGGACCGAAAGGCTTCAAACAAAGGTCGCGGAAGTCCCTTAGTGAAGATGTCAGCATATTGTAAAGAAGAAGGCACATGAAGCACTTTGATGTGACCGATCTGAACTTTTTCGCGAACAAAGTGAATATCCATTTCCACGTGCTTTGTACGCTGGTGCTGTACTGGATTTCCGGACAAGTAGACGGCAGATACATTATCACAGTAGACAACCGTAGCACGCCTGACTGGAACATGTAATTCTAGCATCAAATTTCTTAACCAAGTGGCCTCAGCAACTGCATTGGCCACCCCTCTGTATTCTGCCTCAGCACTAGAACGTGACATAGTAGGTTGATGTTTGGAGGACCATGAAATAAGATTATCCCCGAGAAAGATACAGTAGCCTGAAGTAGAACGTCGTGAATCTGGGCAACCACCCCAATCTGCGTCCGAGTAAGGAGTTAAGGAGGACGCAGATGAAGAAGTAATGCGTAAACCCAAATGTAAAGTGCCATGTATATACCGCAACAGTCGTCTCATAAATGCCAAGTGAGTATCTCGAGGGGCGTGCATGAATAGACATAACTGTTGGACTGCATATGTTATATCCGGGCGAGTGAATGTCAAATACTGCAATGCCCCGACTAGGCTCCGATATAAAGTACCATCAACCAAGGGAACCCCGTCGGTTGCGCTTAATTTGGAACTAGTGTCCACAGGTGTGGTGCAAGGTTTGCACGTATCCATTGCTGCGCGATGTAAGATATCACGAGCATATTGAGATTGAGATAAAATTAAACTTCCATTGTCTCTGGTAACCGTGATGCCCAAAAAATGATGTAGGGGACCCGAATCAGACATGGCAAACTCATTTGATAGTTTGGAGATAATGCGGGCTAGAAGAGCCGAATCTGACGCGGTAAGCACTATGTCGTCGACATAAAGTAGCAAGTAAGCAATGTTATTCCCATGGCGATAAGTAAATAATGATGTGTCACATAAACTTGCCCTAAAGCCCAAGGAAAATAAAAATGATGAGAATCTACCATACCATGCACGAGGCGCTTGCTTTAGGCCATACAACGATTTCTTAAGGTGACAAACATGATTAGGAAACGCTGGGTTTATGAACCCGGGAGGTTGTTGCATATAGACCGTCTCCTGTAACTGCCCATGTAAAAAAGCGTTCTTGACATCCAATTGATGGATGGGCCAAGATCGTGACATAGCCAATGATAGCACAGTGCGTATAGTCGCTGGTTTAACCACCGGACTAAACGTTTCGGTACAATCGATGCCAACTGTTTGAGATTTCCCATTGCATACTAACCGTGCTTTGTATCTATCCAATGACCCATCTGATTTAAATTTATGTCGAAAAAGCCACATAGATCGGATGATAGGTCTGTTTGCCGGTTTAGGTACCAATTCCCATGTCTGATTATCCTGCAATGCACTAAATTCATCGTTCATAGCCTTATGCCAATTAGGGTCCGTTAAAGCTTTTATATAAGATGTGGGAAGAGGTGAGATGATTGTGTTGGTGGCAAAATAATACTTTGGATTGGGTTTAAGAACCCCAGATTTGGCCCGGGTAGTCATAGGGTGGGTGGTGGGAGGTACGTCGGTTGGTGCATGCTGATGTGAAATAGGTGTTGGATCAATGTCGGGTTGAGCAGTTGGTGTGGGTTGCGTTGTGTGGTTTGTGGGTTGGGCCGAGGTAGAAGGTATGGTGGGTGGAGTGGTGTTAGTGGGAATGGGTTGCTGGGCTTGGGTTTGGTTATGTGATTCAGAGTTGGTGGTAGTAGTGTTGTTGTTGGGCTGAGGCGTTTGGCCCATGGGCTGCGACTGGGTGGTCGGGGATATGTTAGGTGATTGTGAGACAGGGGTGTGGTGTGGGTAGTTGGTGGTGGGATGAAAGGATGGGTGGTTGGGATAGATTATGTCATCGTTTAAGAAGTTATACTCATGGGGTCGGGTGGGTTTGGGGAATGGAAAGGTAAATTCATCAAACGTGACATGTCGAGAAATATGAACCACACCAGTTGCTGGATCGTAGCACCTGTAGCCCCGGAAGTCGGAAGGATAACCCAAAAAAATGCATTGGGCGGAGCGTGGAGAGAGTTTGTTTTCTTGTTTGGCAGATAAATTTGGGTAACATGCACAACCAAAAACACGTAAGTGATCATAAGTTGGGTGGCGATGATAGAGAGCAAAAGCCGGGGTGAGAGAGTGAAGACGTTTAGTGGGTAGGATGTTGTGGAGATATGTGGCTTTGAAAAATAAAATAAAACCCACATGGCCGGCAGCGACAAATCCAAAACTGGCGACGCCGGAGAAGCCTCCCACCAACAGAAAGAACCTTTACACCAAGCCTACACAGTCAACAACATACATACCAAAGTTCGTACACTCGATGGAAAGAAAGTAACCTATTCTCAATGGGTTAAATTATTCAAGCTTCATGTCAAAGCATTCAAAGTCGCAAATCATATCGACGGGACACCGCCGCCTGCAGAAGACGATCCAGACTATGTCCAATGGACTGAAATCGATGCATTAGTGGTACAATGGATCTATGCCACAGTTTCAGACGATATATTTGCTCTGATACCATGAAAGTATTCGATGGTATATTGATCTTGATGATTGCCTCCCATACAATGAGTCTATATATAATGGCTAAACATAAACCCTAACCATATCATCTAATAATATTTGAAATATCAATACATATCTTTTCCTAATATATATCTACTCATAATACCTATATGCTAAATTAAAAGGGGTTTCAACATTACTAGTCTTTGAAAATACATAGTTGGTTTATAAAAAACCAATTTGAAAATAGTGACCTAACGTTATTTATTTTAATTTATTAGAACTAAATTACATGTTAGAGTTGGATCGTATGGAGCAAAGAGTTCATCCCCCTTTCTTTTGATTACGTGTGTCCATGTGATGGGTTCCAGATATAGGTGACGGCCCCTTTAATCTTCTCGCTCTTCACATATTTTCTCCTTTTAAGTCTCACTAATATCACGTGTTACTAACTTAGTATCATCTAAAAAAGCTTGTCATAGACTTGATTACATACCACATAAACATCACGTAAAATATGTGATGAACCTTCCATGTTAGATGGTCTCATTCGGGTAAGAAACATCCTAGCATTTATGATTTATCCATCACATGTGATAAAAAATGGAATCATTTAATTAGTTGTATAAATGAATACAATTAAAATAAAATATGGCAAATAAAGTAAATAAATGAAAAAAAGAAGGTTAAAGTGGGAAGAACTGAAGATCCATTGTCAGCAAGTTATCGTGTTTGCTATATATATGTTAACACCAGCATGTAACGCCTCTTCATCCCAACTTCAAATCAAAATCAAAATCACAATTAAACATCACAGCTTCAAATTCATCATTCGATCTGTTAAGTTGTGATTCAGTTATTGTAAGTTGATCAAACACACAAATGGCTCCACAAAACGTTGGTATCCTCGCCATGGAAATTTACTTTCCTCCTACTTGTATTCAACAGGTATTGTTTGTTCTTCGTTTCGTTTTCATCTTCTAGCTTCATCAATTGATCTGTATACATTACTGCGTTTCTACCGTACAACTAGAACCCTGTGTTATAAGAAAAACGTTTATTATTATGATGATGATTAGGTTTTGTAGAAATGAAAACGGAATAATGATGAGTTTGTTTTGTTATTGGAGGATTTATTGTTTGTTATTTGGATTTAGGGAAAGAGTAACATGTTTCGGGACTGAAGAACAAGCTGCTATGATTTACCTAAAACTTGAATATGCTTAGTTGAATATATGTATGCCTGTGAATGGTTGTTATGCTTGATATCTGAATCCAAGAGTATATAACTGTCCGTACTTTGAGTGTTACGGAGCTAGGCGTGCTGAGTTGAGTCTGTCTATGGAAACACTAGTTAGCTATAAACATTATGTGCTAGAAAAGAACACTTAAATATCATTGTGTTTACTAGAATGTTCACGGTCATCCATTTAGTGTCTCCATGGTGTATATGCGACATATCGTAGAGTACGTGAGAACATAAATCTAGTTTGTTGTTTTTACTATTAGAGTGAGTATGTGATGCATTATTATAATATATAGGATGACTAAATAGTGAAACTTGGGCATATTTTTTGCATCTGAACTTGGTTTTATAGAGTCTGTTAATAAGCTTATCTTCTACTTGATATGTTTTCAGTTTTATATTGTCAACTAGTTTGGAACAGAGTTGGTTACGTTATTCTCTGGTTGTGCAGATAAAGTTTAAGACTTCCGTGCATTGTGTTTGTGTTTGTGTGTGTGTGCCTATTATTTGGGATTCTGTTTTTGGTAAATCTAAATTCTGAGCTCTGTTATTCTTATAATTGATTTACAGGATATCCTAGAAAATTTCGATGGAGTTAGTAAAGGAAAGTACACCATTGGTCTCGGACAGGATTGCATGGCATTTTGTTCAGAGGTTGAAGATGTCATCTCTATGGGGTTCGTATTCTTTTTTAAGGATCCTTGTTCTCTTTTTGCATGCATAAAAATGTTTGGTCTTTTTTTGTCATGGTTATAATAGGTCATTTGTGATCTTCAAATGGTCACGAAACCATTTGAATAGACACCGTCACAATGATTCTCTAGTAACCAGTAATTAAAAACTCACGGCCCCATTGTTGCACCATCTTTTGAAAATTGTAATTGTTAGTAGGCGCTACTAATCTGCTGGTGTATTCCATGATGGAACCAACCAAAGTGTACCGCCAGAACTGTCATGACCACTCAATGCAACCACTTAGACTGTTGCAAATATATGAACCAACCGAACTGTTGTCAAACCATATTGCTGCGAACCAGTTTTATGTTTTATCTTGCTCCTGTGTAGGACAAGGATTTTACCAAAAATATCTTCTTTTTTTTTTGCCTAGGACTCAACCCAAAAAGTATACATGCTTTTGTCATTTTAAAAAAAATTCTCAACATGTAATGCTTCTTATGTCTTTATGGCATTCATTGTCATAGTATGACAAATGTAATTATGATTAAAAGGTCAATTGACTCAATTCTCAGAGTTTTTGCAGGCACATAACATTTAACTTCTGTCTGTTGATTATATTCAAGACTTTTTTGTTGCAATCTTATAAAAATCCGCACATGCAATCTTTATGGTTTAGAATCACAGGTTTTTTATGCACCATGTTCAATATGTTGGCAAATTGGTTCGAGCAATCAGAATCCACACGATTCCATGATTAATCACTAGTCGACACTTTTGATTAATATAAAAAGACCACGCCTTTACAATGAACTTAAGACCCCTGTTTTATACAAGAAAAATAACGGCTTTCTAACTACAAGATTGCAAGAATCAATCTTTGTTTGATTTTTGCTAGGACTTTGACCGGCTGGCTTTGGCTCATGAAAACTCAATACTTTCCTTTCATTTTACTTTGACCGATTATTTCTACATGCTAACCAATTTCACTCTCTTCTTTCTGGTCCACCCTTATACACCTTGAACATCAAGATAAGTTTCCATCACAATATAGGCCACCTGCTTGATTAGAAAGCTTGACCATCCAAGTTTGAAATCATTTTTCTAGATTAGTGTTCAGTTACTTTGCCTACGTCCATCATGCATCATTACATTAACCTTTTCATTTTCAGATTGACAGCTGTCACTTCACTACTTGAGAAGTACGAGATCGACCCGAAACAAATTGGACGGATGGAAGTTGGCAGTGAAACTGTGATAGACAAGAGCAAATCTATCAAGACGTTCCTGATGAAAATCTTTGAGGATTGTGGAAATACTGACATTGAAGGTGTTGATTCAACCAACGCTTGCTATGGGGGAACTGCAGCCTTATTAAACTGTGTGAATTGGGTGGAAAGTAGTTCCTGGGATGGACGCTATGGGTTAGTTGTCTCCACTGACAGTGCGGTATATCCAATTGCTTACCTTTTTCATCTTTACTAATAAGCTTTGTTAACTTTGAAATATGTAAAATTGTGTATTGGGTAGATGGTCAACTGCTAAATGGAAATCAATTTTGACTAGGTTTATGCTGAGGGAGCAGCTCGACCAACAGGTGGAGCAGGCGCTGTTGCTATGCTCATAGGTCCCGATGCGCCTATTGCATTTGAAAGCAAATTTAGGGCAAGTCATATGGCTCATGCTTATGATTTCTACAAACCTGATCTTGCAAGTGAATATCCGGTATTCCTCGATCTATGTTTTTATTATATTTTTGAAGAAAAACTTATTCTTTATACAAATAAATAATGTGCTGAGCATGATTACAAGAATTATATAACTTCACTATAATCTACCCCTTAAAAATGGTTTATAAGGTGTAATGCACTAAATATAACTCTAGGCGAGTTTCTACTCGTTTGACCTGTTATAGATGAAGCATAACCGACTTGACCTGTTTATGAATATGGATTGAAATGACCACTTATAGATCTGATCACTGAACATTATTTCTTGTAGGTTGTTGATGGAAAGCTGTCTCAAACATGTTATCTCATGGCACTTGACTCTTGCTACATGGGATACTGTCGAAAGTAAGGTTTCTTTCAATATACAGAATACGTACATACAGTCATTTAAATTACAAAGTGTCCGACCAAAATTCTGCCAATTACAGGTATGAGAAATTTCAAGGCAAGCAATTCTCAATGGCTGATGCTGATTACTTTGTATTTCACAGTCCATATAACAAGGTTATCTATTCAACAATATTTCTTACCTTCTAGCTACATGGGAATTTACTCAAAAAAAAGTAGTTGCACTTAAACTTTTATTATTTGAATTTATGCAGCTTGTACAGAAGAGCTTTGCTCGCTTGGTGTTCGATGATGTTGCCAGAAATGCCAGGTGATTACCAAATTTGATTAGATTGTTATTTTTATTTTTTTCATAGTTTTTTATCTATGTTGTCACTCATTTGTCAAACATTGTTACTTTAGCTCTGTTGATGAATCTGCCAAAGAGAAGCTAGGACAGTTTACGTCTTTAAAAGGCGACGAGAGCTACCAAAGCCGTGATCTTGAAAAGGTACCTATATTTTCTAATACCATTTTGTTAAACTAATTAGATAAATTAAATGAATCAACTAGTTTACACCTTAATCTACAGGCATCCCAGCAAGTGGCAAAACCCGAGTATGATAGAAAGGTTCAGCCTGGAACTTTGATCCCTAAACAACTAGGAAACATGTACACTGCATCTTTATATGCCGCCTTTGCTTCCCTCATCCACAATAAGACTAGCTCTTTGGTATGCTTCACTTTGACAAATTTGCCCTCATTAAACATCTCCATGAAACAGATTCTGAACCTGTTTGTGTTTGCTTTCTCCAATTTTAGGATGGAAAACGTGTAATGATGTTCTCATACGGGAGTGGATTAACCGCCACAATGTTTTCACTACATCTTAGCGAGGGAAAATCACCTTTTAGCTTGTCGAACATTGCAAAGGTCATGAATATTGAACATAAGTTGAAGACAAGGACTGAGGTATGCTATTAAAATCCTTGAAATATGTACATATCTAAGGGGCCACTTTGTGGATTAACTAAATTAACTATATTTGTGCAGCTTGCCCCTGAAAAATTTGTCGAACTGATGCACGTGATGGAGCACAGATACGGCGGCAAGGACTACGAAACGAGCAAGGATACTAGCCATCTAGCTCCGGGCACCTACTATCTCACTCATGTCGACTCAAAGTACAGGAGATTTTATGCCAAGAAGGACACGAAGGTAGCTAACGGTCATTGAAAATAGTGAGTCTACTCAATATGATCAAGTTACAAGTGTGGTGTGGTTCGGTTCGGTTCTGATTAGAGATTGTTATTGTAATTTGCTTCTATTGCTGTTTGTGTTTCTTCCTGTCGATGTATTTGAGTATTTGTAATCTGTTGATTATTAATAAAAATATTTATGGTTAAATATAATATATTGATTTGATGCTGGAAAACTAGTTATTGACTAATAAGATGAAGATAAAGTTACATATGATAAGTTGAAGAAGCATTGAATTTTCATAACTCTCAAGTATGTGTTTTGTTGAAGTTATTCTTACTTAATTAAAGCTAAGGACACGAGTAAACTCACATTAATTCGCTATGTTACTACATTGGGTTTTCTCAAAATATAACTAGTTAAATTAAAAATAACAAAGGACTATACACCACTTAATCTTTCTTGCCTGTATATATCCCCTCATTTGAGGGGCATTTACATTTCCATTACATATACATATTAAACTCCAGCCAATCGCAAACATATGCGCATAATCAATCGTGATTGGTGGTTAGGGCAAGCTTAAGTTGTAATTATATATAATAATGCCATAATGGTACTAGCTAGCCAAGATTGGATCTAAAAAGTTGTAGCATATTTTTTATGGTCATGCATGGATTTGCCATGTGAATCACCCTTTAAAATAATACTGCAAATCTTTCCTTTTTTGTTTGATGTAAGACATATGTTTAAAGCAACCACTGATGATCATTCATTATCAAAAATAGCAAACATGGTCTTTTTTTGTGGAGTATAACAAGTAATTAAACATTAAAAATGTGACTTTCAAATCAAATGGTGAGGTTTTCTTGAATGCCCAGAAAAGTGCCCACAATGTTGCCACCCAAATCTGGGAAATTTGGACAGCCAGGAAGAGGTTTGACCTGACCGCTTCGATCGACTTCTACTGGATACTTGAGAAGATGAGCCTTCATGTCTGTCACTTCATCCTCGGCTGCATATTGGTTCCAGTTTAAGTTACTCAATAATCTGACCCGTCTCACACACTCCAGGCTCTCGGGTTTCTCAAAACTGCTTTCAAGTCCACCTAAATGCTCAGCCCATAGGGACATCCTGTACCCAAATATCTGCACAAAATAATTCACATTTTTTCAAAGCTATGTTTTTACAACATCCTGAATCATTCTGTTGTATCTAGTTTCGGGTTGACACTTGTAATTGAAATAGAGAAACATTACCTGCCCACGTGGACTATAACGTTTGTGAGCCCATGTATGATGGGGCTGATATGCACCCATTGCAATTTCAGTGTCTCTAGAACCTTCTAATGAACGCTGGTTGATGTTTGCAGATCCCATTATCACAAACTCATCATCAACTATCATTCCTTTTGAGTGTACGTATATCATAAAACGCCGATTCTTCATACTAAGTTGCTTTATGAAAGAAAGAAAAAAAACGTGTTATAATAAAAAGTCAAGAAAACAGTGAATGTTGGTGAGAAGGATAAGATATGCTACTTGAGGGGCATTTGTGGCATTAGACCCTTTTACATCTTCAGTCGGTGCCGCACCATGAGAAGACTCGCGAGTACCAAGACAGAAAAAAATCAAATAATCTTGAGGCTCGTACTCGTTTTCAAGTCCAACCTCTTGTAAAGCCTTGAAAATCACTTCATACATCATTTGCATGGTCTTGTTCTGTAAATTTGCTTATAATTAGCTAGCTTTATTATTGAAGTTAAATTTTGGTAAGTATCCAATCTGCATATTTAATTCACCTGCCAAAACAGAATCCTTTGAGTTGCAGTACTTGTAGGACTACCCTCGGGCCACATCGGAATCACAATATATGCAGCAAACCTTTCTTTGGCTCTGATTTTATTCGCAATCTTTAGAGCAATTTCCATTGGTATTAAATTGTTTGCACCTGTGTGTGCTTACTTGTTATATGGATATATAGTTCAAGTATATGGATATATATTACCCTCCACAAGCTTAAATATTCTTACCCAAACTTTTGTAATGACTCCAATTAAATGAAGAACCAAGGAAGTATTGATTTTCAATATATATAAAATGCTGAGCAGCACGAATCGCCTTGACATATGCAGTATGTATGCTCATGTCTATCAGCACATTCTTCCCGCATACCAAGTTCTGTTGCAGTGCAAAAATATCAGGTATTGGTTCTGGCCAAAACCTAAAGGTGGCAAATTTGACCCATTACTTAACAATGGGTTGATTTGGGTTATGTTTTATCTCTAACAGGTCAAGTAGGTAAAAAAACGTAAACTAAAAGAACACAAATCAAACATTGTACTTTTGATGCATTAAATCTTATAAATAAAAAAGACTAGATTATTATTGAGTTGATGTATTTTGTAATAATATTTGCACAAATTACTTAACCAACACCTAAAGTTATCTATTTTGAGACGTTATCAAGGTTGCCACCTGAAGTGAAAAGTTGTCATACCTTGCTTGTGGCCTCCTTGGGGTCTTTGGGAAAACCTTTAACGGAGTTGGAGTCAATTGAGCGGAACACCTACACATTGTTGTAGCAAAAAATAAAATCAGAAAAATAATGACACACCATATATGATTTTAAAAGTTCCTCAAAAACAAACGTACCTGAACATGCCAACCTTCAGGATCTTGTTCATCTGTACAACGAGCATCATCAATTCCTAAAATGTCAGGAATCCTTTCTATTTTGAGCAATGAATCATCAACGGATTTCTTCATTTTACGAATCCCATGTGGCTTTGAAGCCCTCAACCATCTTTCCTCAAAGTTTTTAAGTACATCATATGCAGCTGGACCTTCAATTCGACTATGCAGATCATGCCATGGTTCTCTAGGACAACCTGTGGCGGGTCCCTAAAACCAAGCAAGACTTGGTGAAACAAATTACAAATTATTAACATATGTTAACTGAGTGAAATGCTTACTGTGTAATTAGGTTGGTGATAATCATCTTTATGCAAAGTTTGTAATGTGCTGAAAATGGGATGTGATGGAGTATCGTAACGACCCACACATAAGTCAAGACCTCCAACAAATGCCATTATCCTTCTTCTGTAATTACCAGCATCAGCATCCACTATAACTGTTTTCTGATGATGGGTATAGATTGTTTCAACCTCCTGTAGTAAACAAAATTTACTCACTGATTACAATACAAATATATAAAAGATAAATTAAGGGTACGTGTATATTCTCATACAGCATCAAACCTGTTTCTTGGCCCAACTATGTCCCTTTCCAGCAGAACGAGGGCAAAGTAGTACTTTCACAGATGAATGCTTGAAAAAACGACGTGTCTCTTCATCGTTGGTTTGCATAACTCCTTGCTGCATTAGTTATGTTCATGCAACTTAATAGGTGGAATGCAAATGTGACCAAAAATGCAATTACGAAAAAAAAGATTTGATTTCACATCATGCAACTGAATGACACTTACTGTCTTTATTCCCAAAAAGCTTCTAGAAGTAGGATCATCCCACACAAGGAGAAGCACTCTTACACCTTCGGAAGATTTGGCTTTCAAAAGATCACCTAAGTAACTATCTTTTGCACCTTCACCATTGCGAACAAGCTGAACACTATGAAAAACAGACCAACCCGTAATGTAGATCAAACGTCTTGCCTGCTTTATTGCTTCACAAATATCATGCCAACAATCACCATTCTCATAGTTTAAACCACCATCAAGATTCATACTTGGAAGGTAACCATCATCCACATGAGCATCCTGATAAAGGGTAACTTTACCTCCTCTCCTAAGTGGAAAATAGGTGCCAGGAACACCATTGAAATTTTTATCAACGGGCACTTTGTCCATGGGCGTGTACTGAATCGATAAGGTCAATACAGCACCACGTTTACACGGTTTGCCACTTTCATTCAGAACCGGGAAGGTACCTTCAAGCAGTGCCCCAGAAGCTAACTGCTCAACTGACACACCAACTGCCCCCATGATCTGTGAACCTACAACATCACTATCTTTTACAACAAACTGCACCTCAGCAGAATAGTGTGCCACAGGAACATAAAAATGCTGCATCCAAACAGGGTTTTCACTATTACTTATCACAAAAGTTCTTGCAATCACAGCATTAGCAATCGAAACTGTGACATAAGGATCACTTGTAACCTTTACAGGCTTACCATCCTCACTCTTGTTCTTCCCTCCACTGAATGAGGGCATTTTACCAAACACCATCCCTAATTTGTTGTGAAACATGTCCATATTTGGCAGATTTTTAGCCTCCTTCACCCATATATCCAAATTCCCATGTAACAACAAAACTTTAAGAGATGCATTTGATGTCTTGAATGGAACAACTTGTCCATGTTGTGATCCGTCAGAGCCTAGTTGAGCCATAAGATCAAATTCAAGTTTATAACAACAAAATCAGAGAGAAATGAAAAAGATGAAAGAGGCAGTTATTGAAAGATTTTTAAAGTCATAGAGACATTTAAGCAAACAGGTGGTGGGTGAAGTTAGAAAAGTGAAGAAGCAGCTATAATGGATGATTTGAAGAAAGATGAATTAGGAAAAGATGAAGAAATTGGATGGTGGTGGTGATGAAAGAACAATCAAGTTCCATTTTTTAACTTATACAAACCAACAAGACTGATTCTTTCTTGTTCAAAGTCTTTTCAGAAAATAATAAAAAATAATATTCAATTCTAATACTGCAGGCGGCGTGTAATTGAATTCAAATCAAAGAATGAATGCGATAGGAAATGTAAAGTTAAAAACTTTGTTTAAATTAACAAAACAAAACAAAGCTTCTGTCTTCTTTCTTCTTGTCTAAACAATCCAATCTACGAAAACTCCGTCGCAAAATATAATATAATATAATATGAATCAAATCCAAGCAAGATATCAATGCCCAAATAGTTTTATTCATTTCGTTACCTACAAATTATTTCATCTTTCTCATTTTTTTTTAATATAACATGTCATTTATCTCACTTTTTAACCGGCGACTGAATAAAATATGTTGACCTATATTGATAAAAAAAAGTTGTGGAAATAACATTTTTACATCTCATGTGTGAGGACGTAAGAAAGAATTAACGGAAAATTGGATAGTTTTAATGTGCCTGATTAGACCTATTAAATGTATTAAAACATAATAAAGAAAAATACAATTTATTTTTTTTTATACTGTATGCTAAATATCTAAATGAGTCTTAAATTTTGTTGACGCATAGAAGTTGCATTTTGATTTTTCTTATTTTGTTGGTCTTTGTTTGTAATTAACGAAGTTTAGAAAACCACATGGAGTAAAATAAATTAAGTCGGTCTTTTATGATCATTATTAAACAATGATACTCGAGTTTTTTTTTCTTTACTTCCTTATGAAAATAAAACATTTTCCGTGACATGTTGGCAAGACCCATCCATTTAAAAAGAGTTTCTAGAACAACTCCAATGTCAAATCCGTTAAACATATACAGATGTGTCACAACATTTGACACATTAAATTTGTATTTAATTATTTTAAAAATCACTCATATTTTTTATTGTGTACCAAACGCTCATGTATTTTCATATTACCACCTTGCTTTCAAACTTATTTTCTATAAACCAAACTATTATTTTTTATATATAAAAATCAATTAAAGAATTTATTTTTTTTGAACAGCAGCAAGATATATATTTATAAATAAAGAGTACAAAGGGAGGAAGCAACTTAAACAGGTCTAAAGACGACAGGAAGAATCAAAATATTTACATATACATATTAACTAGTTGAGATGTAAGTTTTCCACGAGTTCCAAATGTGTGATCCTTTCTCGTGACGGTTATTTATCCAGATTACACTCTAGATTTTTACTTCTTCAGTGAGGCGGGACACACTCCATTGGATGTTGTTGAAAACCATGTCGTTACGAGCTTTTCATAAGAACCATAATCCGATGGTGAAGATAGCTTTCAATTTTCTCTGCCCCTCATTTTTATTTGAACTGGCCTTGGAGATGAGGTAAAGATGCTCTATTGATCTAGCTTTGAAGGATGGAATGTTGCACCATTGAGCAATAGATGTCCAAAACAGGTTTGCCATGTAACAATGGAGTAAAAGATGGTTCACAGATTCCGTATGGTGTCTACACATGGGGCAAGACACATCGGCAAGGTGTATCCCGCGCATGTTGATGGCCTCCCTGGTAGGTAATCGATCGAGAGATGCACGCCATCCAAAGAAGTTAACTTTAATTGAAAGAATGTTATCCCAAATGAAGTCTGCAGCCGGGTAAGAAGGTTTGTTCTCTTCTATTAGTCTTCTTATAGCTTTTGTGGAGAAGGTTTTCGACGAGTCTGCCTCCCAAATCCAACTATCATCCTCATTTGAGAGAGGGATGGATCTAAAAGAATTTGTGAGGGCCGTGAATCTGCTTAAGACCTCATCATTCATGGGAGGGGTAGCGTCTGTAGTAGACCATATGATGCCATGCAGGTTGGGGTTTAGAGCTTCCGATAATCTGCAAAAAGGATTTTTGGATAGTAAGAACAAATCAGGGAATAGATTGCATAACGGGGATGTAGATGACCAATTGTCCAGCCAAAAAAAGATAGAGATTCCACTCCCTGCTTTTGGTGTTATCATATCTTCTATGTTGATTGAGACCTTAGTCAGATCCGATGTGATCGAAGAGATATTTTTCCATACACCTGTGATACTAGCTTTTAATGGGAAGGCTCCAGTATGTCTTCTGTTGGCATGAATGCATGCGATTACATTGAACCATAGTCTTGTTCTATCAGTCCTTGCCCTCCAATGCCACTTGGATAGTAAAGCAATGTTCGCCGTCCTTAAGGAGCAATATTTAGGCCCCCTTTATGTATAGGAGCCAGAAGCCTATCCCATAGTAGCCAGTGTATTTTCTTGTTTTCTTGAGAGTTGCCCCAAAAGAAATTTTTACGGATGCGCTCTAATTCTTCGATCACATGAATAGGAGCTTTAAATAACTGGAAGAAATATAGAGGGAGGCTTCCAAGGACAAATTTGATTAGAGTTAATTTTCCTCCGAATGACATTGTCTTAGCTTTCCATGATGACAACCTGCTTTTAAAGATATCGATAACCGGTTTCCAATGTTTTATGTGATTCATGTTGCAACCCATCGGAAGACCAAGATAAGAGAAAGGGAGACAACCTGAGGAGTATCGTAATGAATCGGCATACATAGAGACTTCATCATTAGGGACGCCAATACCATATAAATTGCTTTTACTCAGATTTATTTGGAGCCCCGAAGACAAGTGGAAAACCTTTAGAATTCTTTTAAGGTTTTGCAAATTTTCCAATGACCAATGTCCGATGAAGATTGCATCATCAGCGTATAGAAGGTGGGAAAGTATTGGATCGTTGTTTGGCAATTGTATTCCTTTGAACAAGCCATTGGCTACAGCTTGCTCCATCATAGAGCTAAGAACTTCCATTGCAATAATGAAAAGATACGGGGATAAGGGGTCCCCTTGTCTGACCCCCTTTTTGGGTGAAAACTCTTCTGTAGGAGATCCGTTAACAAGGATTGGGGTTCTTGATGATTGTAGTATGCGTGATATCCATAATCTCCAAATTGGAGGAAATCCCATCTTTTCCATGGCTTCATCTAAAAAGCTCCAATTAACACAGTCAAAAGCTTTATTGAAGTCAACCTTCAGGATCATTAACTTTTGTTTTGATTTTTTAGCCCATGAAATAGTTTCATTCAGTATGAGGGGGCCATCAATTATGCATCTGCCTTGGATGAAGGCTGACTGTGTATCACCGATAATAGACCCCATAATCTTCTTCATTTGGTTTGCTAGAGTCTTTGTAATGGTTTTGGAAATAACCCCGATAAGGTTTATAGGTCTGTAATTATTCAGCTCCCATTTCTCTAATTTCTTGTGTATCATTGAGATAAAAGAGGAATTGCAGCCATCACTAATTTCTCCCAACTCATGGAATTGTCTCATTATATCATGAAATTTGTTGTCGAACAGGTCCCAGTATTTCTTGATGAATTTGAACGTGAAACCGTCTGGGCCCGGAGATTTTTCAGAACCGCATCCCCAAACTGCAGCCTTTATTTCGTCTGCACAGAAAACATTAGATAGCATAATAGCATGTGATGAGGATACCTTTTTTAGTGGCAGATTGGACATCTTTGGTCTCTGGCGGTCCTCATCGTTGAACTTTTCCATGAAGAAATTCCTGACTAAGCTTTTGATCTCAACCGGATCCTCGATCCATGTGTTGTTAACCATAAGGCCATTGAATCTTGATTTGGCTATATGAATCTTGATAGATTTATGAAAGTACGAGGAGTTTTCGTCACCGTCACATGCCCACCGATATCTTGCCTTTTGTTTTAAGTCTTGAATGCTTGAAAGCTCCAGATTGAATAAATTGGATTTGGCCAAAATTAATTCTTGTTTTTCTAGTTCTGATAGATCCCGGGACTCCCCGAGTCGATCCCATTCTTCAATTTTAGCCTTTAAATCTTGAGAACGGGACAAGGTGATACGTTTTTGGGCCATTCTCCAAGCTTTAATACCTTGTTTAATATTTTTAAGCATGATAAGGAGTCTACGATCAGGGGCCACGTTACCAATGACCTTTGCAGCAGCCTCTCTAACAGTCTTGTCAAAGTATTCCATGTTTAGCCAAGAGTTGAAAATGCGGAATGGAGAAGGGCCAAAGTCAGAATGAGTCAATTTGAGTATAAAGGGGCTGTGGTCTGACCATAACCTGGGGAGCGCTGTTAATGATGCATTTGGCCATCTTACAATAAATTCATTGCACATCAGTACCCTGTCAATCTTGCTAAATTTGTTGCTTCTATCTTTAAGATATGTACAATCTCATACCTCCCATGTGAAGTTCAGATAGATCTGCAGCCTCGATGAAGTTGTTGAAAGAATCGGCACCCATCTGGCAAAAGGAGGAGTTCAAACGATCTTCCGGGCATCTAACTTCGTTGAAGTCCCCAATCATAATCCACATTCCTTCAATTTCTTGTTTTAAGTGGAGGAGCTTGTTCCATAAATTGATTTTTTCATGGTGATTTTAGGGGGCATAGACATTTACAACCATTAAAGGTAATGATAATCTTTCCACTTCAAACATAGTGAACAAGAAATTTTGGTCTTTGATGGAGAACTCCTTCTTGAATTTTGATGGATCCCAAATCGATATCATACCCCCCGATCTACCATTAGCAGTCACCCCTTCCGAATCAAAACTATAGTTATCCCAAAAGCAACTGGTCTTTATTGTTTCAAGGTTAGTGAACTGTGTTTCCTGTATGGCCATGAAATCAATGTTATGAGCTTTTTTCATTTCTCTCACCCATTTAGATTTGTTGGACCCACCAATGCCCCTGCCTCAAGTTCCTCTGCAATGATTCTTTTAACCTCCTCTTCTGTTCCCGTCATGTCAAAGCCTAATTTAGAGCCCATTAAAATAGTGGCATCAGATTCATTTACCAAATGAAATGGGTTGTCACTGGAGTATGGGGGCTGCGGTGATGAACAGCGAATAAAAGGAGGGATGGGGTTGGTTGAAGGTCGGAATTCAGTGGTTGATAAAAGAGGGTCAGGTGGAAAGGAAGGGTTAACCTGGTGTTGTTAACAGCAAGAGGGGTAGGTGCTTGATCAGGAGTACTATATAAAACAAATTCAAATCAAAAAACTATTCATACATTGTTAAATCGAACTACGAAATCTGAATCTATTGAAAACCAAGCCTGCTAACCTTGTCATGTTTAGCTCCCTTAACGAATTGTAGTTAATATAACATCTCGTCTCAAAGTTCCAAAGTTGAAATGCATTTAATATTTAGACTTTTGGCCTATATATGATCAAAAGTTGAAATGGAAACCGGTACTCAAAGTTGACCTTTTTGTCATGACATAATTCAAGTCTATAATAATCTGTTGCAGTTTGTTTTTTGGTAAAGTAAATAAATGAATTGAGATAAACCAAAATAAATATCCAGAAATACTTTGCCCAAGTTGGAACGTGATAGAGCCGGCCGAGTGGTGATGTATTCCATCATTTCTTGGCCGAGAGCCGGACACATGATTAAACCGTTAGAAACCAAAGCTTAAACAAATCTTTGAAGTTTTTAAACCAAACCAAACCGCACAACAAAAATCAAGAGTCTTATGAAAAAGGTATCTAACAATGAGAAACATATACTATTAAAGAGAACACAAAATGCTTTTTCATTATTAAAATAGACATTTGTTTGTTGTGTATTATTTTACAAAATGCAATTGATACAACCAACATATACTTGTAAAACACTCCCAAGAACCAATTATTGTGTAACAAACTATCTTCATATGGTGAGGTTCTCTTGAACAGATACAAAAGAACCAACAACACTGCCACCCACATCTGGGAAATTTTGACACCCACGCAGCGGTTTGACCTGCCCCTTCCGGTCAACCTCTACAGGATACTTAAGCAAATGTGCTGTCATATCTGTTACTTCCTCACCTGCATATTGTTTCCAGTTTTGATCACCCAAACATCTAACCCTTCTCACACACTCAAGGCTCTGTGCTTGCTCGAAACACTTCTCAAGTTCTCCAATATGCTCTGCCCAAAGTGACATCCTGTATCCAAATATCTACACCATAGAAAATCATCATTTCACTCTTTCAGGTCAAAGTTTAGTTGTTTCCAAAGTGGTCAGAGTTGACATGTAATTTATCCGCCTTAAAGAGTTATTAACTTCATTAACGCTTATTGCCTATTGGGAATGTTAAAATCAAGAGGATGTAGGAACATGTTTTAATTTTGACTTGTTTTGGTATGCAATCTTAAGATCAACTTTATGTGAAAAAGTTAATACCTTAATCAAAACTTACTGAAATGCTACAAACTAAAGGATGCTTGTGTTGAATTTGTAACAGGGAAATTTTTTAAATTGTAAATTTGACTCGTTCTTTATTTAGAATTAACATGAAATATATCAGCTTTATGTGAAAAAGTTACTATGCTGGTCACTTTGTCTGAAGTTAATGCAAATGCTACAATTAAGAGGATGTCGTGTTAAATTTGTACAAGATTGATGAAATTTGAGAAAGTATAAGTTAATTGAAAAGTCAAAATCCAGTGTTTTTGTGTACCTGTCCAGTTGGATTAGAACCTTTGTGGGCCCATGTATGATGAGGTTGATATGCGCCCATTGCAATTTCAGTGTCCCGCGTACCTTCCAATGAACGTTGGTTGATGTTTGCAGAACCCAATATCACATACTCGTCATCAACTATCATTCCTTTTGAATTTACATGGATCATAAAACGCCGGTTTCTTATGCTAAGTGCCTAAAAATCATTCAAAAAAGATCTCATATGTGGTAGAAGTCAAGAAAATAGCAATTTAGCATAGAGGAGGCTAAATTCTGGTTCTGAGTATATGTGGCAAAATGGGTACGCATAACAAAAATTAGTTGAAAGGGGAATCAATCAAATGGGTTCAATAGACAAACTGGTGAAATTGATTTTATAACAAAAATGCGCTCATGGGTCAACATGAGCTGATGTTGCCCGTTCCAACTAGTATTGAAAATTACTTGTTTCAACCAGAACCCATTTTGACCTCTTATCCAACCAGGCCAACCACACACCTATACGACCACGTTTCTAGAATCAAGGGAAAAAGAAAGTACTTGAGGCGTATTTGGGGCAAAGGAGTTTTTCCCATTTGAATTTGGCGGTACGCCTTGAGGTGATTCACGGGTGCCAAGACAGAAAAAGTTCAAGTAATCTTGTGGCTCATAGTCGTTTTCCTGCCCTGTTTCTTGTAAAGCCTTGTAAATAATTTCATACATCATTTTCATTGTGTTATGCTGCAGAAATAAAGATGTTTCGGTAACAAATCACTTATAAATTATGAATACACCGTCTCAAAATGCATAAAAATATGAATCAACCTGCCATAAGAGAATCCGCTGAGTAGCAGAGTTAGTTGGATTACCCTCAGGCCACATTGGAATAACAATATATACAGCAAACCTCTCATTTGCTCTGATTTTATTTGCAATTTTAAGAGCAATTTCCATTGGTATCAAATTATTTGCACCTACAAAACACAGAAAAGTTCATTTGAATCATGAATTACAATAGTAATTTTATGACATCACCTGATCTACTAGTTTAGTTGCTTTCGGTTAAGTTGCCACGGCCTTTATGGTCTCTTGTTTAGTTGTCTTCAGTTTAGTTGCAATGGCCTTTACGGATTTTTCTAGTGTTGTCTGTTTTTGCAATCTTTTGTAACTACTAATGTGATGTATTTTCTAGCATTGCTTGTCCTCATCTCACCCTACTGGGTATGTATGTGAGATCTTACTGGGTATGTATGTCACTATGTATACCAGATCCACTATTAGAAAAGTTTGGTTTCCTTACCTACGCTTTTATGGGTAGCCCAGTTATACGAAGAGCCAAGAAAGTACTGATTTTCAATATATATGAAATGCTGAGCTGTACGAATCGCCTTCACATATGCAGTATGTATACTCATGTCTATCAGCACATTTTTCCCACATATCAGGTTCTGTACAAGGTAGCAATGATTATCTTAATAATATAGCTTTGGATCATATTTTGATACATTAATTAGTTACAATGTTCAAGAGAAAAGGAACAACATTGGTGGGTCAACCGACTCGAAACAAAACCTCCCCGTTTTCAGGCCCTGTCCTTCATAAAGACAAATAATTTTACCTTGCTTTTGACGTCTTTTGGGTCCTTCGGAAAGCCTAAACCTTTGACAGAATTGGAATCAATTGAACGGAACACCTGCACATGCCAACTTTCTGGATCTTTTTCACTTGTGTAACGAGCATCAGTGATGCCTAAAATTTCTGGAATATTATCAAGTTTGAGTAGGCCACGAGGCTTTGAAGCCCTCAACCACCTCTCCTCAAAGTTTTGGAGCACATCATATGCTGCTGGACCCTCAATTCGGCAATGCAAATCATGCCATGGTTCTCTTGGACAGCCAGCTGTAGACCCCTGATGACAGCATAAAACAAAACAAAAAAAAATAAGATGATGATCACGTTTATAAAAAAAATGTTGGAACCTTACTGTATAGTTGGGATTATAATAATCATCTTTGTGCAACGTGTTTAATGTGTTAAAGAGGGAATGTTCTGGAGTATCATAACGCCCCTCACACAGATCAAGACCTCCAACAAAAGCCATAATTCTTCTTTTGATGCCAGCATCAGCATCGACTATAACACTTTTCTGATGATGGGAATAGATGGTTTCAGCATCCTGCAAACCAAAATTAAGCATATTGCTAAATAAATATCTAAAAACCTAACATCATTATAACGATGAAGTGATAGAGCAACTAAATCCAACCTTCTTGGTCCAGCTACTCTTTCGTATAGAACGTGGACAAAGTAAAACTTGCACTGATGAATTCTTGAAAAAGGACCGAGTTTCTTCATCATGAGTTTGCATAACCCCTTCCTACATGTTGCGAAAAGAAACTGTTATTTGCAGAATACTTACATCGTAAAGGGCTGTTTAGATGTGGGCTTCAAAAGTAATTATTTGGTACTGAATAATCATAGTAACATAATCAGCTGTAACAAAACATGTTGTGAGATACAGTGTTTGGATGTGCTTCTACTGCTTTAAGTTGCAATAATATAGTGCTAGGGATTTGACAAATTCTCGTTATCCACTGAAGGTAACAGATCAAATAAAGGTATAGAAGTGAATTTACTCTATATTATGATTATCAGTTTACCTTAAATCAAGCTGATTACTCAAAAGCAACTAGAAATGTTGAGAAAAAAAGGATCATTTTATGGTACCTAACTACATACCGTTTTATAACCGAAAATGCTCTTTGAAGTAGGATCATCCCATACAAGAAGGAGGACTCTCACGCCTTCATTTGCCTTGCTTTTAAGAAGGTCTCCCAAAATGCTATCTCTTGCTTTTGCACCATAACGAACGAGCTGAACTTTGTGGAAAATAGACCACCCTGTGATATAAATCAACCGGCGCGCCTGCCTAATAGCATCACAAATATCCCGCCAGCAATCTCCTTGAACAAATTTCAACCCACCCTCAAGTTTTAAATTTGGAAGGGTACAGTCAACATGAGCATCTTGATAAAGGGTGACTTTGCCCCCTCTTCTAAGTGGAAAATAGGTCCCTGGAACACCTTTAAACTCCGGGTCGGACCCCACTCCATCACGGTAAATGACCATTTTATCCACTGGTATATACTTGATAGATAGAGTTAATACAGCACCAGGTTTACATGGTTGCCCATTTGCATTCAAAATGGGGAAAGTACCACTTATTTCATAATTATCAACCAACTTTTCTGCCGGAACCCCAACCGCGCCTATAAGCTGTGACCCCACTACATCACTGTCTTTAACAACAAACAGCACTTCAGTTGTATAATGTGCTACTGGAACGTAAAAATGCTGCATCCAAACAGGGTTCTCATCGTTATCAATAACAAATGTTCGACCAATCACAGCATTAGCTACAGATACCGTCACATACGGATCACTGGTATCTGGTAAAGCGGTGAACTTTTTATTGATTGCATCCATATTAGGAAGATTATTGGCCTCTTTGACACATATATCTAAGTTCCCATGCAATAATACAGACTTTAAAGAGGCCCCTGCAGGTGTGTTAAATGGAACAACTTGTACACCTTGTGGATGCCTTGATCCTTCATCAATTACAGCAGCCATCACTGGAAAATGCTCACTTATGCAATCACTTCAATTGTCAAAGATCAAATTTTTACAAGCACTCACTTAGGCATTTAAACAAACAGTTGGTGGGCAATTTATACACACCCAAAACATAAACTACCAAGGTTGTAAAACTGATTTATAATGTACTCTATTGAACTTATATAAGAAAAGATTTGAAATTGAGATGATGGTTGGTGAAATTTGTGTGTTTAAATAGAATAAAAAGCATAAAAAAAGAAAATTGACTTTAAAAAAAGTTGAATTACGTTGTTTGCAATGCATGTTGGTTATAAAACAATCAAATTCAGAATAAAAAAAAAAGAAGTGATTCTATTTACAATGCAGAGGTAATAATTGAGATGAATGTGACACGGATTGGAATAATTTGTGGGGATCGAATTTGTTAGTGTTGATAATATCGGAAGAAACATGTGGGCATTAGCGATTGGTGGTGTCAACAAAGTTTTCATGCGCTAAAGAAAACGACGAAAAATAGAAGTTTATAAAGAAACGTCAGTCAATTTCAAACATAAAAAATGAAATCTGTTGGGGATCATACAAAACAAAAGAGAGGATCAAAAATTGAGAGACTATATTATATAATAATACTAATACTAATACTAATACTAATTGTTGGTAAAATATTTTAATAAATGATCTCATGGTGACTAAGGTTGGTGCTGGTGATCACATTCTTTTTTGGTTAGATAATTGGTCCACTAAAGATGATATTCCCAGATTTGTATATCTTAGAAAAAGACAAAAGCTGCCTTGTAAATGAAAGAAGGAGATATTGGCTGGGAGTTGGAATTGGAAACAAAACCCAAATAGTCCGATTGAAGCTAACCAATTCCAGCAACTTATGGCGTTAATCACTGGTATTCCGATCACGACAGGGATGGATCGTTGGGAGTGGCTAGGAGATGATTCGGGGGGTTACACTGTCAAGTCAATTCGGCTTTTATTAAAGGGAAATCGTATGCCTTACGACCTCAGCCCTCTAGAATGATGCAGGTGGGTGCCGCAAAAGGTTAATTGTTTTGGGTGGCGGGTCAGGATAGATAAAATTCAAACTAAGTCCAACTTAGCCGTCAGGGGGATTACATTTATTATCACGGAGTGTTCTTTTTTGCTTTGGAGCTGACGAAACAGCAAACCACCTTTTTCTTTATTGCTCTTTCGACATGTTTGGTGTCGTATTCAGTTATCGCAATGGACTTCGGTTAGACAGCTTCTTTCGGTTCCGTTCAATCTGGAGTCGTCTACTAAGATTAAACATGTTGTATATTCTATTTTTCTAGCAACTATTTGGTTTATCTCGAAAGCTCGGAACGGCTTAATCTTTGCTGGAGAATCGGTCTCAACATCTTCTGTGGTGGACAAAGTCATCTTTTACACCTTTTCATGGTTGAAACATAGGGGGAATTTTGACAATCTAGTCTGGCACGAATGGTGTAATTTTCAGCTTTCAAATTCTCTTTTGTAATGCTCGTTTTGAGTCCTAGCCTCTTGCTAGTGGCTCATTTTTTTATAATAAAATGCCGTTCAAAAAAAAATATAATAATACTAATTTATCAACTATATAATACACCAACGCCCTATGTTACATTACATCGGTTACATGTCTAAATACAAGTACGTTACTACTTACCCGCACACAGCACCAACTAGACGTTTTCGGTTGAATAGGGAAATAAAATATACTTAATTTTAGTTGATAATCTAATTGAAATAACTAAATCAGTTGACAAGTAAATTGTTCGACGCCGATAGTCATTTGTTCCACTCGCACCTACTGAAATACGCAAGTCAGAGGTTTCTTGGTGTGTTTTTCTTTAATTGAAAAATCATGTTGAGTTTACCCGTTGTTTATAAAATCTAAAACCAAAGCATCAAATGATTTTGACTTATAACTCGATGGACCTGTCTCGTCCTTAAAATGGTCTTTAACGAGAAACACAATCCAATTTAAAACTATATGGCAATTTAAGCATTCTAGATATTAGATGTGACAATTTTCACCTACTTATATACGCATACATACACACATAGGGGAGAGTTGTGGTGAGCCTCCACTGCGTTCGCAGTAATAGGGGAGCCCCAATGCCAATGAAAAACACTTGTTGGTGTTAGAGACGGGATTTCGATCTCGATCCTTGCATCTCTGAATGCTTCGATCATAAACCGTTGCACCAACCGCCGTTCTAAAAAAACTCTTACACTAACTTCAACTAGACAATTATCACTAAAACATATGCTGATTAATAATTATTATCTTAACACCGACAGGGGAAACGTACATTCTTTTAAATACCACTTTTAAAATCCATCTATTATTTATTTTGTGGAACTCAAATTCGTATCAACCCAATAGGGATAAAATGTAGACGTTTGGTGAGACAAATAACTAAAAATATTCTAGCTCACCATAATATTATTATTAAGATGATAAAATTCTAACTATCTATAATATAGAAGTTCGGTTGTGTTAGACAGTAATAATAATTACATGATTTTTTTTAGAAGTTTTTTTTTCTTTTGTGGCTGCTTAGTTCATCTAAATCGAAAATCAATCCAATTCAAATCATATGGTGCATGTTTGTATTTACCCCAAACGAAAACCAACCTATAGCAAGTTACAAGTATTTAATTTACAATGTTGTATTTGTAAACATTAGAGTTGTTAATGAAATAAATGAAGTTGTTAATCTTTAGGTGAATATGTTTTCATTAAAGTTGTAGGAAATAAATGTAAACATTAGAAAGCTCAGGGGCTAGAGTTGTTAATCTTGATAGTGAGTTTGTTAACAGATCTAGATTTAAATTAGGTAATAGTAGTGAGTTTTGTTGCTTCTTCATTCATTCAATTTAATTTGTAATCTTTCATAGCTTAAATAAACGAGCAGTAGCATGTATTCGATCATAAACTTGTTTTTGATTCAATTCATTCTCAATTCACGGTATTATTCAACAGTACGTATTAATTTATAAGTGTGTACAATTTACAAAACTATAAAAGTCATGACCATCTTATAATTAACGAGTAACTCCACATACTATGAAAAAAACATGGATGAAATTAATTTGTAAAAATAATAATAACTGTGCTAATCATTAACTACAAGAAATTAACATCATATTCCTTAGACTCGATCTTATTATTTAGAATTTAGACTCTCCATATTATAAAATGACACTTTTTATATGGCCGGCCGGGATCATATAACTCAATCATTTCTTTTTTAATTAACCATTAAACCAAAATATTATTAACATTTGTAATAAATAATTAAAGAAAAGTATCAATAGAACTAACTGATTCATATTATATACGTACTAGGTTTAATGTCCGTGTGTACACACGAGTTAAATAATAATATTTATCATAAATTTATACTCATTATGTTTAAGTATTTATAAAATTTTAATATTTAAGTATATGGTTCCATCAACTTATGCATGGTGATAAACTCCACACAATTTCTCTCCTAAATTTCCTATTATAATCAAATATTTTCCCCCAAAAAATTGCTCCTAAAACCTTAAAATATTATATAGACTAGTTTAATGTCTGTGTGTTACACGGATAATAGAGACATGAACAAAAGATAATTTTAAACAATTTAGAAAAAGAAACATTTGAAGCTAAGTTACATATTATTAAATTAAATAAAAGTTTGTTAAAACTAAAAAACGAACTACATACAACATTAAAAACCATCTTCTGTGGACAATAGACATGCTTATATTTTGCACGGATCCGTCAAGACTTGGCTTAGCAATGTAGTCACGCTGATCTTCCTACAAAATTTGATCAAATTAAACTGTATACATCTTCAAAACTGTGCACTACAATTTGCTATTTTGTAATAAAAAATTAAAAAAGTAGTTATATATATTTGTTTATAATATAGTTAGACCTATTTCCTCATCTATGATATTCAACTCATTAGCAACCTTTCAATTGGATGTTGTCCAATGAGGCATGATCCTAAATTTGACTATACAACCAACCCTCAAAACATAAACTCGTTCAAAAATATAATTGTCTGTGAATCCATAATATTGTTATTGTCAAAAAGAGAAGAGTTATGTATGTTAATATTATGATTTCTACTATATATGATAAAAAAACATTTACATATGGAATGTTGAATATTTTTCGAAAAATTTAATGCAATTTGTTTATTTTGTGAAATTTCTCGTGGTAACTTTGTAGAATAATAACCAAACTTTGAAATTGTTCTAATTAGGCCACTCAATTTTAGAAAGTGTTTTAGTTAGGTCACTCAATTTTCATATTTTATTTAAATTAAAGGGTTTAACATGTTTTATTAGCATCTTTTTCATGTTTCAATTTAAAAACTTTTTTTCTTATTTTCTATTCTGGTGTGAAGTTGTGACGTGAAGTTATATATTTTTATTTTATTTTTTAAATTAATTAACACGCTCTAATTTTTTTAATTATAATTATTTATATTTGAAATCCCGACCCTCACATTTTCTCTTTCATTTATTTCATAACACCAAAAGTTTCGATGATGACTCGATTTGAAAGTTAAGTGACTCAGTTTGAGTAATAAACAAGAATAAGGGATCTAGTTAGAACACTTTTAAAACTTGGTTATTATTTTGTGAATTTTCACTATTTAAATAACAATATGGAAAAACAATAATTAATGAATTATGAAAAGAGAAAACGTCACGGAAAGATAACTAGGTATTGATTTTGTTCCAATTAAGTCACTCAAATTTTGCTTTGATTTAACTGGGTAACTTATCTTTAAGTTTTGTTCTAAATAAGTCACTCAAATTTGTTTTATTTCAATTAGGTAACTTAACTTTAGTAAGATGTTCTAATCATAAGTAATTAAGTTGTATAACATAGACATTCAAAAAAAATATTCCACATACATAGGATTGAAACATTAAGGTAAATTGAAGTTATATAATTGAAGAAAGTTTGAAAATTGGATAAGTTACCTACATGATGACTTAGATAAAAGAGAAGGAGAAATGACATTTTTATCCTTTAGATGTGGGACGCATGTGAGAGACTAAACGAAAAATTGGATGGAGTTAGTGTTCGGGACCAATTCTGTTAGAAAATAAAAACACAGGGACCAAAACTGTTAAGGTGAGATAAAACTGTTAATGGTATCAAAACACATGGACCAAAACTGTAGTTTACTCTAAATGAGATCTATTTATTTTAGAAATAAATATTAAATCATTGTTTCTATACATAGTTTTGAGCGGGAAAAAATGCACTTAGAATGCTTCAATAAATGCACTCCAATCTATTTTTCAATTACACCCAAATCTATGTTATTTAATACACTTATTAATGTTGATGTTTGCTAAATCTAATAAAATTTTATAAATTACCAAAAGTGTGAGGAAAATGAACGGTGTAACTTACACACATGCAAATCAATTACTTTTTTTTTATCAAAACATTAAATATCATTTATTTAATTAGCATTAAATACTGTAATAATTTATCATTAAATATGCATGATTTATTCTTTTTTCTATTACGTATAAATCTTCATTTGTAGTTAACTAGTTGGTGAATTGAGGATTTTGCATACTGTTGAGGGGGTTATAAAAATTGTATTTTTATAGTTATAAATCGTTTGATTTATTCGTTTATGATTTTTCCGGTCGTCAAGCATCAAGATGAGTAGTACAATAAGTTTTTACACTAGCAATGTATTATTTTTAATTTCATTCTTATATATGTAATAGTTAGTTATTTTATTCTACTTTTATAAACTAAGGGGTAGTTTTTAAATTTTAGGTGTTTAGATATCACGAAAATCTAATGACTTGGGTACAAAAAATGATACGTTCTCTTGGTTTTTATCAAAGTAATGGACTATTTTTTTTAATTCTCATATTATCATTCTCATAAAATAATGTATAGTGTGTATTAGTTAACATTTATGATTAATGATTACTAATAATGAAGTAAATAATTAATAAAGTAACTAATGGTTAATTAGATTTTACATTTAAAAATTACAGATTAGGTTGGGGTGTAATTAGCAACACCCTTTTGAAAAAGTGATTGAATTGCTTTAACCTCAAACATGTCAATTGGCGGGCGATTGGAATTAGATAGTATGGCAGATTGATAGGATAGGATAGGATAGGATATGATGATACTTTTGGGTTTGACAACCCTGAAATTCGATGATGCATAATTTAATTATCTTTAAAAAAACTTTTGTAAAAGTGGTAAAAATAAAACATCGGTCAGACATGTTTAATGCAAATGAAAGAAGGTTTTAGTTGTCAAATGAAAGTATTGATATAAATCTCTAATCTATACTAGATAATAAAAAAAGGTTTTAGTTGTCAAGTGTGAGACGACTTGTAAATCCTTATTCCCGCTCAAATGAAACCATTGTATACATGCATCTTATAGAAAAAAAACCCACGGATCTAGGTCCAATTTAACGACCCGGCTATATATCTAAAATTCACCGGTTCATCAAATCCATGTCTCCACTAAAGAACCACCATAGAAAAACCTAATACGATTTATGTGTGTTTCTTTAATTGGATATATATATGATTTCACTTTGTCTTTCTACAATTACAAATACATGTCAGATTTCATATGTAATCTCTGTTTTTTAATTAGGCATTGATAACTTTGAATATATATTCTACAATATATGTAGTTTGCTTTCCAGATTTAGGCATGTTTCAATCATCGAGATAAATTAACCGGAGAATTTTTGCTAAAGTCGATAAAGGAATTTTTGTACAGAATTTAGGTTGCACTTTGCTGTTATTTTCATTAGTTTTGTTACAAATTAGTTGTAGAAGATTGATAAGAAGGTTTTTTTATTAGGTAAAAGACAACCAAGAAGCTCACTTCAACCATCATCAAACATTGACCTCCTTGATCAAAGCCTCAAAGGTATGTTTGCCGATCCTTAATCTATCTACTCTTCTAATAAATTGGTAAGCCATTACACCACACAACGCCACTTGTCGCAACCATAATAAGTCTTAGCAAAAATGTGTATCCTTCCTGGTTTACACATTTGAGATGTGGATTATTTATTAAAGTTGGATCATGTTTGAAAATTTGTAAATTAAAGTCTAAAATTTTTATTTCTCATTTAAATATAGAATTATATAAATATTTTTTACCGTTCAACTTGCGTGAACACACAGATATTAACCTAGTCTTAATTATATAATTAAGTTTCAATGACTAGCTACTCAAAATGTCCCACTAACATAAAGGTGAAAACATGATCTAAAAACTCATATCATTTACTATCATATCATCATATGTATATGACATCGACATGGGCGAATAACGAGATATATTCCAACGTTTTCCATATGACCATAGATGATCGATCAAGAAGATTATATTCACCTATAAACTCGAGTGATTTCACGAATTCATAATGAGATTAGATGATAGAAATATCAAAACTCTTTTATTTCACAATGTGGCGTACCCAAATTGAAGAATGACTTACGAATTTTCTTTTAGGATTATATCAGCCTAAAGCCTCAATGTTACGTATTTAAGGAATGAAGATGACAAGATGAGTCGGTGGCCTGTCAGTGATCCTATTTGCTCTTAAAAAATATAGGTTTCTTTAACAATATCACTATTTAAAATGTCAATGTGAACATAATGTAAAAAACTTCATTAGCTATAAAGGATCATTACACATTTTTTTTTGCAACAAAACGAATAAAGTCCGACTACCGGCTCTTCAAGAAGTGTTTCCTGTACAACAATGTTATCATCGGATAATCACATTCAAATTTGTCGGTAACTTGTTGTTGATGTCGGTTTTGTGGGTATTGGGTTTGGTACGCATTTGGGTCAAAAGTAAACTGGCCGGTACCAATTTGTATGGGCATACCCGAAATATGTGGTGGTTGCGGGTAATCATATTCGGGTTGTGGGTATAGGTTTGCCTATTTTGGGATTAAGGGTTTGAACGACTAGAACCGACATTGCTTGGTTTTCGTCCTCGTGTTTGTTTAATGTATAAAAAATACCATTATAAGAATATGAGATTAAGGAGAAAGAGTCGGTGTAGTTTTATTGGTTAAAATGGGAAACTTTCCTTTTTAGAAAAAAAAATCCAATGGTCAAAGAGATGGGTATATAATGCAAGTGTAGTTGGAAGGGGGTGAAGTGTACAATCATGGTTAACGGTAAAACAAAGTGATCGTTCACATGAGCTCTACAGCTCGTCCATCAACTCGTCCACCCAGCTCATGACACTGGGTGTGGTGTTCTCGCCGAGCTTATCAACTTGTAGAGGGAGCTTGTCTCTCATTCCATGTGTCTTAAAATAGATTTGTTACTTTAGATCTAAGCTCAATGATTAAAACAAAGTCGCATAAAATCAAGTTGATAGAAGGATATTTATTCATAATTATTTTTGTTAACTTTGTATTTACAATTATATATACCATAGAGTTTTAATACTCATTAAACCCAAAATTTAATGGCTTAAATTACTCCTTACCCTTTATACACCTATTAGATTTTTAAAAATAAGCATATTAAATCAGTGACGAAGCTAGCACAAAATATCAGAGGTATCATTTGAAAAATTCTTGCCCTCCACTCATACAATTTTTGTACGCACACATGTACAACATTTTATTTTACGTACACAAATAAAAAAAAACATCATTTTTTCATATCATTAGCAATATTTGTAGTTTATCATCATTTTTTAAAAACTATTAATAATATTTAGCCCATTAACCAATATCATCATTCTTTTTTTGCACTTTTTATTAAAAAATTACCACTAAATATTTGTTTTAATTGTTCAGAAGTATTCTTTTAATTACTAAGTACAATAAAACATAAAACAAATAAAAAATATCATATTTTACATTACAACCGGACTATGTCCGCCCCTACACTAAATAACATGAATCTTTGCATCAGATCATATGATATGATTTTTCCTCACCGTTGTAAATAATGATATGACGCTAATACATCACATCTCATGTCACAATCACATCATGATTTAGATATTCATAAAACAAACATATCATTAGCAATATTTGTAGTTTATTATCATTTTTTAAAAACTATTAATAATATTTAGCCCATTAACCAATATCATCCTTCTTTTTTGCACTTTTTATTAAAAAATTACCACTAAATATATATTTTAATTGTTCAAAAGTATTCTTTTAATTACTAAGTACAATAAAACATAAAACAAATAAAAAATATCATATTTTACATTACAACCGGACTATATCCCCTACACCAAATAACATGAATCCTTACATCAGATAATATGATATGATTTTTTCTCACTATTATAAATAATGGTATAAAAATAATACATCACATCTCATGTCACAATCACATCATGATATAGATATTCATAAAACAAAAACAATAATAGATTTTTTATCATTATTATTTTTTTAAACAACTAATACGATTATAGAGAATGATAACTAGACTAACAAGTAAAATTTTAAGAGTACAAGAAACAAAGAAAATATACAATGAAATAATGTAAGTAGTTATGAGTAAAGGATAGTAAAAAGTAAGAAATCTTAGTGTTTATTATCTTTATGTTTAAGAAATACACTATACAATTGTATAGTTTTATTTATAAATATAATAATGTCAAATCCTAAAAATGAGAATGTGACATGTGGGAACGTTAATGTGTTTTTTTAAAATGTGTTTGGTAGCCTATTAATTGTTATTTAAAGACTTATTTTTTAATAGTATAAAATCTCTGAATCATTAATTGATAAAAAGATGTTGAATGGTTAAGAGGTAACATCTGAATGGTAAAAATCTCACATCATTCATCATACTTTTAAAACTTGTCTTATAATAAATTTTTAAATCATTAAGCGATAAACTTTTACTGAGTATTCAGAGGTTATTCTGATGCTATCAAACAGGCAAACAAACCCTTAGAGTAACTTATTGGTTTTGATTAATATGTTGCACTGTTGCATACGTTCATATTATTAGGACTTAAATACTTCTATTATGTACACACAAATAATCAAATTATATATACACATATAACCTTTTAGTATGAGTAAGAGTATGCCACGTCACTAGTTCTAGAGATGTACATTTCGGTTATTTTGAAGTTCTAATACTTTCAAAAATATAAATTTATTATTTATATCGTTTAAAACCGATCCAAACAGTTCAACCGGTCCGATAAGTAAATCAGTAAAAAAACCGATTCACTATCTGATACTGTTCTAAAACATTGCCTCTAACTATCCCTATCATATCAAATTATGGACATTAGTTGTTTTGTTCTTTAATCTATTTTGTCTATTAAAGAAAAATTCCGTTCACCACCCTAACCTATAAAAACCCCGGCCACCGCATGTTAATTTTACTATCATAACACGTGTAACGAAGTAATAAACAAGTTGTATCGACCTCATGTGTCATATGTTATTATCATTTATCACAAAAGTAACACTTGTAACAAAACACAAATTACACGCTGAATTTACTAACTAGTTGTCTAGTTCAAATAATATTTGTTTACTAAGTGGGCTACATCCTAGTACAAGCAGCTTGTAACAAGCTCATACCTGACATTCCACGTAAAAAGGAGCCCAATACAATGAAGCATAAACTGCATGAAGAGACACCGCCCAATTTCATTAAAAAGTGTGGATCAAGTAATATCTTTTGCTTTTGGTCTACTGTCAAGAATCAGGGTGAGAGATTTTTCCTTTGTGAAGGTCTTGGGTACAAATACGTACACGTAATGGTTTGGTGATGCTAACTTGATGTTACTAACTTCTAACAAGGTTATTTAAAAAAAATAAGCTAAAAAGGTGATTACTACTTAATACTACTAAAACTTAAGCAAGGATTAAATTTGATTTTTTAATTCTTACACGTAACTATAATGTTCTTTAATACCCGGTCAGTAGATGTGAATAGACCGGGGTTTGAATTTGATCATTGCACTTCATTTGAGTATAACGGTCATTATGTTGTGTCAATCTTTGTTTTATAAAAATAGTGTAGTGTTCTTTAGTGGTTCCATATATACGTCTATACACTTTGTGATTAAATTGTTTTTTAAAACTTATAGATTAAATACTTACTTATGTATTATATTTTAACACGGACATATCATGCAAATTGTGGCTACACTTATGATTTTTTTTCCTTCTACACTTTCTCCGATTGATTTGATTTGATTTGATTTGGTTTGGTTTGCTAGGGGGTTGTTGATTGGCTAGGATGGTTAAACTCAGCATTCTATTCTATTCTATTCTATTCTATTCTCGATTGTGAATTGGTTGAAATTGGATGAGACCTTTACGGTTTTTCTTGATTCAATGCTCTTAAGTTGTTTAAACGTTCCTTGAAAAATCTGAAACGTTTTAACAATGGTTATGGAAGATTATGTTCAGGGGCGGACTTAGTAAGGTGGGGTGGGGGGCGCCCGCTCCCCTGCGAAATTTTTTTTTTTTGGTTTTTATATGTTAAATTCTCGATCGACCCCCGTAAAATTTAACCCTCGACCCCCATCCAGTTTTGAAAACTCAGTTTAATGCCCAGTTAGCAGCCTATATGAGACACATAATATTTAACAATGGATTGGGTTATATAATGGTTAGAAGATAGTAATATATATTTATTTATATTGTCATGTATAGTCAAGCATTATGTTATTATAACCTCAAGTGTTTCACCATTGCACAAAACCATCTACATAGTTGATGATTTGGATGGTCATGAGCACAAAAAGAAAAATAGAAAATACATAAACAAACTAACTACTTTTGCTAAGTAATCAAGTGAGAAGTGATGAATGGTGGAAAAATTAGTTGTAGAACCAAGGTTTACAACATCACTATTTTTATACCATAACACAAGTTTTCCAACATAATCTTGTTTGGATACATGGTTTGGTTTCATTAACTTCTTATTTGTAGATTAGTGACTTAAGAAAGATGTATAATGGAGGCATATGAAGTTTAAGAAACAATATAAAAGATTTATTTTATATAGTTTGAGAAAAACAATCCTAACTCGAACATCAAAAATGGTGATTTACCAAACTCTATTTACCTTGATAAATATTTGGTAAAATTCATAGAGGATGTTTCAAGTATTTAGGAATAAAAATAAAGTAAAAAATGAAAGAAAAAAAGAAAAAAATGAAAGAAATAATAAAAAACTCACAAGTTGTTGTAGAAAATTTGTTGAAAAAAGATGAAATTCTTAAATAGATTGAGAGAGTTTGAGAGAGAGTTTAGATGATGAAAGTAATTAAAGAGATTTGGTTTGGTATTTATAGATAAAAATTAGGGTTAAACATTAAAGAAGTTAGTTAAGTGGAGGGAATGAAAATTTTTACTTTTGAATATAAGTGGAGGGAAAATGAATTTTTTTAATTTTGACCCCTCAAATTTAGTTGTTGTCATTTTTTAATTTGACACGACCCGGTTCGACCCGAACCGAATTGAACCGGATTAAAAAAATATTATATATCGATACTCAAACGATTACTACCAAATTTCCGATCCCCATGAAAAAAATTCCTGGGTACGCCACTGATTATGTTATTAAAGACCTTATAAAATAATTAAATGATAAGTATTCTATCAAGAAAAATATATTATCGAAAAATATATAATTAATATATATATTTTGTTTTAAAAATCCGTCATTTATGACCTAGTGGTAAGATGACTTGTGTTCTCTATAAGATACTCAAGTTCAATCCCCAATACTAGTGTCACTTTTGGGGAATATTGGCAATGAAGCTCGTCCTGGGCTACCACTCGGTTTCGTGTTTGAGCCTAAAGTTTACGTCGCATGGTTAAAGGTTCTTGCCGGGTTTTTCCCTGAAACAGTTGGTTGACGAGTTTTGAGTCCGTTCAAATTGACCCGTAAGAAAGGTTGTGATGAGCCTCCGCTGCGTTCGCAGTAATGAGGGAGTCCCAATGCCGAAGAAAAACACCTATTGGTGTTAGAGACGGAGTTTCGATCACGGTCCTTAAACTTCTGAGTGTTTCGATCATAGGCCGTTACATCAACCGTCGTTATAAAAAAATGGGTAACTTTATAAAAACATAACCAAGTCTTGATTTTGTTTCAATTAAGTCACTCAAACTTTGTTTTGTTTCAATTAGGTAACTTATCTTTAAGTTTTGTTCCAATTAAGTCATTCAAACTTTGTTTTGTTTCAACTATATAACTTATCTTAAGATTTTGTTCCAATTAAGTTATTCAAATTTTGTTTTGTTCCTAATTGGTCTCATGATCATCTTGTTCGATCAACACGAGGCCGGATGATCGATGACACTCACCAAGGCTTGCAACAAAACTCAGTCAGTACGTCTTGATCAAGATATATATATATATATTGCTATAAATGATCGAAGAGTGAAAATGATATACCAATTAATATTTTTAACAGATCGATCGAATTTGAGTTATTGTAAGTTGTATAAATAATATTAATAGCATATATATATATATATATTAATTAAGGATGTTTTGTACTATGTTAGTACTCAAAGCAAAACATTATATTAATTTATTTGATCGAATACAGAACAGAAGACGACATATATATATATATATATATATAGTGTATGACAAACCAATAACAGTACTACAGATCATTAAATTTTAATATATGCATGCATGGCAAAATAATACTACATGCATGCCGCAAATCCTATCCTTTAATTTTGGCAAAACATGCATACATAGACTGGCCTCGTCGGTTAATTAATTGCATGATTAGTGGAAGTTAACGTTGGCTTGGTAAGTCAAGCCGACGTTCCAGTTAGATGGGGCCACATTGTAAGCCGTTATGGTCTGTTTGGTTGTATACGAGGTTAGCCTAAACGATAGAGCTTGACCGCGCAAAGTTGCAAAAGCTTGATACGATGCTCCCCAGTTATGGCTCATGCTTATCCAGGCCGTCTTGCTTCCCTTAACCCACATGCTTTTAATATCACCCGCACCACCAACGTTCATCACATACACTAGCAGCCAGTAACCATTGCCTTGGAAAGAAAATCTAACACCCCCTTTCCTCACACAAGGAACCCTACGATACATCACGGGGACAATGCCAGCTTTCCATTGGGCTATTTGCATGAAAGCGGGTTTAGCCATGTCGAAATGGGACCTTGGTGGGTTGCACCATCCACCGTTGTTGGAATCTTGAGACCAGTTTGGAGGGCAAAGGTTGGTGGCAGTCACAGTGGCGATGCCGCCTCTAGAGCACCATGGAGACTGGACACAACGTATTTGATAACATTGCCCACATGCATAACCATTGTTAAACATTGTTGAGCTCAATGCGGCTGTATTCGTGCCGTATCCGTTACTCATCAAGTTTCCGTATCCACAAGCACCTCCTGCGCGCATATTCATTATATTTCTATTTCATTTTTCTTGTACTTGTATAGATATATATATATATATAAGATCAGTACGTACCCATGGTTGAAGACGCAGACTCGTCTCCATAAAACGTAGCATGGGCGAGAGTCCATGCACTCGGGCGGTACACAACTGGTGCACGAGGGACTGCAGCATACCCAGCTCCAACTAAAACCGATCCAAACGTGGTGATCATAAGGAAGAGGCAAAATATTTTTGAGTCATGAATTGAAGCCATTGTTTTGCGTTTATGCTATTAATTTGCCTAGCTAGCTATATATATATATTGACTTCAAACACGTAAGGTACAAAACGATGCTTGAAATGATCGACTTGGTTTGTGACCCTCACGAAGAGTTGTGTTTTTCCAAGTCAACTTTGACTTATTTTTATTAAAATGAAATGTTTAAGATTATCGTGTACATTTACGCAATAAGAGTGTACAAACATGATAACGTGCGTGCAGGTATTTTAATTTGGTTATTATAATGAGAAAAAACATGGGTTGTTGGGTGCAATCTTTTAAAAATTGTTTTTTAATCGTATCGTATTGGGTTTAAAAATGGTTCAACCGGGTTATACCGGATGATTTAATCGGAGTTACTATTTACCATATAGTTCTTTAAAAATACAACATTTATTCAAAAGGAAAAAAAATACATGATTCAATAATAAAAATAATCTAAAAGTTAATCCATAATAAAACATAATCCCAATTTTAAAATTACTTGATTTCCCAACAAAGTTTTTTAAATAAAACTTATTTCATGTATAATACTTTCAAATACGATGTTCAGAGGAAAATAAAAAAAAACTTCAATTGATAAATTTATATGGGAAAAACTCATAAATTAATCGAGTCAAAATTGAAACCAACAAATACGATATTGGATGCCCAAATTAATCGATGGTTGGTCACATACTAAAGAAACAAGGTGATTGATGACCAACGAACAATGATATTCTTGCAAATACTAGGTATTTTTTTTATTTATAAAAGTAGGATAAATGAAAACCGGTTTAATGGTTCAACCGGAACATTTCAGTGGTATGATATACGTATATGTCGGTTACCTAAAATACCGTCCTAAATCGTACTAGAAAAATGCAGGATCACCGATTCAATCGGTGTAACCGGCCGATATGAACCGGTTTTTAAAACATTTCAGTGGTATGATATACGTACATGTCGGTTACCTAAAATACCGCCCTAAATCATACTGGAAAAATACAGGATCACCGATTCAATCGGTGTAACTGGCCGATATGAACCGGTTTTTAAAACATTGGTTGGGTGACAAAATAGTGTCCATTATAAAGATTGAGGTTATGTTACCTACTTACCTTTATAAGGGGGGAGGAGTGGTAACGAGGAACCCACACGAGATACACGAGCTCACGAGCTCTTTGTTCCTTGCAAAACGAGATCAAGCAACGAGGTTATTAACGAGGTGGTGAGCTCGTCCATGAGATGCAATATTATTAGCTATCGGAGTATGAAACTTTTATTCCTTGTCTAGAACCTTGGAAGAACCACTCTCACTTCAAAGAGGTTCTAAGAGATGCAAAATTGAAAGTTTTGTTTCATATTCTGATTGGTGGAAAAAGTTCCTTGTGGGAACCTTGTGAGGACCACTCCCTCCTCTCTAAGTAAAATGATAATAACCATATGCTATCACAACGGGATTAGAATTTACAAGTGTTTCTTAGGATCAGGTTTTACATTGTCGGTCGGTTTGATTGAATGCCTTTTGATAGTTTTGTTAGTTTCGGTATTTAATAACACGGGGGGCTAAAAATGTCCAATGACAAAGAGTAATTGTCCTAATTGAGACTTGAGAGGTTAAATTTGAGACTTGATAAGTCGAGAGGTGTTTTTAACAATTTACAAATTTCAAAGGCTAGAAATGTACAATTACAAAAAGTTGAGGTGATTAGAAGTGTGCAGTTATAAGAATTACATTAGATATACTAGTTCTTAATGGTTCAAATTTCTTACTGGTTCAACACTTAATGATTCAGACCTCTTATTGTTTTAACACTTAGAGTAAATTGCAGTTTTGGTCCATGTCTTTTGATACTATTAACAGTTTTAGCCTCACTTTAACAGTTTTGGTCCCTATGTTTTTATTTTCTAACAGAGATGGTCCTGAACACTAACTCCATCCCATTTTCCGTTAAGTCTCTAACACGAGCCCCGCATTCGAGGGGTAAAAATATCATTTCTCCCCCTTCTTTATCTAGGCCATTGTGTAGGTTAATATTTTTATTCAGTCGCATGTCAAAAAGAGTGTGAGAAATGACATTTTTACTCTGTATGTAAGAGAAAATTAACGAAAAATTTGGATGAAGTTAATGTTTGGGATAATTTTCGTTAAGAAATAAAAACACAGAAACCCAAACTGTTAAACTATGATTAAAATTGTTAATAATATCAAAACATAAGTACTAAAATTACAGTTTATTCATATCCATATATTAAAAGAAAAAAGAAAGAAAAGGTATTATTATCATCTTACATTTGACGGAAGTTTAACCTTGACGCTATGTTCCCAAGTTTACTTTAAAAGAAGCAAAGAAAAAAAATGAGAGGAAAGAAAAAGATAGTTATGTTCTCGAGTTCTATTAAAGAAAGAAAAAAAAAGAAAAATGAAAAAATTGTGTTTTAAGTTTTATTAAAAGAAGAAAATAAAAAGAAATAAAAGAAAAACAAAAAGAAAAAGAAATAAAATTCTTTCCTTTAAAATGTTATTTATTTTTAAATAATCTATGTTTAAAAATCGTTGTTATTTTTTAAATCGAAAGGAAGATGGAAAGAAAGAAAAGGAAAGAAAAAGAAGAGAAGATGAAAAAAGATAAAAAGAAAGAAAGAAATTAAATAAATTGGGAAAAAAAAGGGGGTTTGCAACAAAATTAGGGCACAGCTTATCCAAACGCACAATCTCGAAGATCAAAGGTACTGTTTTTGTTCTTAATTAATTTAGCAGCAACACCAATAGCAATAGCAATAGCAATAGCAATATCTACATTACAGTTTCTGTCCATGTTTTTTACTTGTGTTTCACCCTCAAACTTTGATGAATTATCACTGGAGATGTTTCACTTGCAATGCCGTTAACCAAGTTGCTTGCTTGCTTGCAGTACGTGATACTTGTTATATGCGTCTTGATTTGCATTTTTTTTGTATCGATTTAGGGTTTAAAAGTTGTTTTAGTAGAATTTGTTTCGTACTTTAACTGTTGGAATCGAATTAGGGCTTGCATACCATTACACTAGTAACTGCCAAAGCCAAGTAGATATAAGTTACGAAAAAGTAACTTGGTTTTTTTACTTCCTTGTGGTTGCCAGTTTATCTGATGGCTTTTTATGGTATCAGGAAAGGAAAAAGGAAGGACATGTCTGTTGATAATTCTGTTGTTGATTCTTCCGTGACTGATTCGAAACTTGACGTGGAGAATAAGAATAATCAAGGTATCATTGTTAAATTAAATTAAATAATTTTTTTTATATATTTGATCAGTTGTTGAATTATTATTATTATGTTAGGATATGATTTTAGTAGTTAAATACCTAGAATGTTGTTATAGAGAGCCCAAATGACAAGGATGCCTGTCGTTCTAGAGAGGAAGATCAAGACCATTCTTGTGAACAGGTTGGAACCTCTAACACAGTTAAAAGGAGTGAAACAAGATATTTCATTATAAAGAGTTTAAACCATGAAAATATTCAATTATCAATTGCGAGAGGAATATGGGCTACCCAAGTGATGAACGAACCCATCTTGGAAGAAGCTTATCATGTAAGTTTATTGTCCTCTGCCTCAAGTTGTCACTATTTTTCTTAACAAACATGTCTTGTCTTGCAGAATTCTGGTAAGGTGATATTAATATTTAGTGTCAATATGAGTGGCTACTTCCAAGGGTATGCTCAAATGATGTCGTCAGTTGGTTGGAGAAGAGACAATGTTTGGAGCCATGGAAACAAACCGTGGGGTCGCAGTTTTAAGGTAAAATGGCTGCAGCTACGTGACTTGCCTTTTCAGAAAACTCTTCATTTAAAGAACCCTTTGAATGACTACAAGCCGGTTAAAATCAGTAGAGATTGCCAGGTATGTTTAATATCATACATACATACATACATGCGTGCGTATGTATATATATATATAGACATATTTTTATCTATAATGTATTTGTTTCAGGAGTTACCTCAAGATATCGGAGAAGCTCTTTGTGAACTGATTGATGGAGAGGATGAAAACCAGACTTTTTGTGGTTTACAAGATGCAGTAGGACCGTTGATCTATCCTTCATTGTTTTACCAGCATACATCACAGCAAAACTCGTTTATTGACACAAGTGTTGCTGATGGGGGTGGAAGTTCTTTGTTATATAATGGTTGGGATATGTCTTCGGAGAGAATTGTACATGCTAATGCTCTTACTGATGATGATATTCTTGATATGGTATATTAGTCTTTTATTTTTACTTACCATAAACATGCACAATTGATTAGAGTTTTACATTTTTTTTTTAATTTTCTATTATTTATGATGGTCTCGTTCTTGTATCGATGTAGACATATGAAGAGTATCTCGAAGCCCATGGCAGAGGTAACCGAACTTCACACCAATCGGTCAGTAAGCTTCCTTAAGTTTTTTTCTTCATGTTATTTTCACATTATATGAGTAAAAAACAAGATGGTTTGAACAGGGGAACGAATCTTCCCGAAAGAGTCGAGATTCATCTGTTAGCAAAGCAAACGATGATGACTCGTAAGTATATTATTTTTTCTTTATTAACTTGAAAGATCCAGAATTTGTTCGGATAAACTTTGTTTTCTAAAACTGTTACAGAAATTCACGGTCCCGCTCAAAGAAGAGGAGTCGTCATCATGAGGATCATAGTCACGATGATCAAAAGTCATAGTCATAGTCATCATTCCTTAGGATGATACTGAAGATGTAGGTGCTTAATGTTATCTAAAGTACATTAATTTTTAATTGATAATATTATATCATGTGTAAACCGAATTTGTGAATGAATATGTAAATACATGTTCAACTTCTTGAAGCTCTAATTTGAATTGCGGTTGCCATTTGAGGCAAGTAATTTATTTAATTATCATCCCATCTATTGATTTATTCAATGGGTTTTTAAACTATTGTATAGTTAATAATTTACCTTTACCTGACCTGAAGTGCTAGGATTAGGATGTTTTTAATAATGTCATACGAGATTTGATTCAAAGAAATTGATTATATTCTTTATTTTTTGTTGTTTTAAATCTGTTCTCCTTGACCAGCCCCTTAAAAGCCAAGCAAACTCACATCCTTTTATCCAAACGAAATCTCCTTAATATTCACACACCATCCAATCATATCATGGCATGTACCCTCTTCTTCAATCCATAACTACAAAAGCCTCACTTAATTTTTTTTGTTTTAAACATGCTGGTCATCATCCCTGTTTGTCTTTCTTGTTTTGTTTAGCATTACTTATTAACTTCTTCTTATCTCTTTCTTTAAAAAGTCAATCATTACTAACTTCTTTTTTTTTTCTCATTTTTTAAGCACTAAAACTCCTTTTCAACTCATTATCCAAACATTATTTATTAACTTCTCAAAAGTTAATAAGTCAAAAGTTGGTTTGAATAAGCAATCCCAAACAGAACACACTAAATCTGCTCGCCATCATCTCCTGTTTATCGTCTTCATTCAGCTCCACCCACCTCTGAGCCGTTCAGCACCTCCTCCTCTGAGCCGGTCGTGTTCAGCACCTGTAACCAAACACCTATGAGCCTCTATAAAAAACTGCTGCAGGTAGACAACAAAACCACCCGTACCCTTGTCATGTGAATCCATCTGCCTTTGTTTCTATAAAGCTTTCTGGTAAGACCAATTATGATCCGTGGCGGGAACAAATGACATGCCTCTTTGAGAGCTATGACATGCAAGGTTTCATCGATAAAAACCCCGGTGATGATGTGAAGTATGAGGAATGGAGAAGATCAGATGCACTTGTCAAAGGTTGGATGTTTGGTTCTCTCACTGAAGATGTGATGGGTGTTGTTGTTGGACTTCGCACGGCCGCAGATGTATGGAAGAAGCTAAAAGATACTTACACTCATGTCCCTCAAATGGCTGACAATGGCAAAGGTATGTATGTTGTGCACACTGCTGTTTTTACTTCTCTATTATGTTATATCGGTCATTTTAATTCTTTAATCTTCATGAGTTAAGTTTCCTTGTAGCGTATCCTAATATTAAATGCTAAATTGTTACATATCTAAGTTAAATTTAGGTATTTCAATGTATTACTTATTCTCTTCTTGTGGTTGTGGCACGTACTAGATCTTGCAGAGTACATACCCCTGTACAGATCAATAATCGGAGGTGACTGGGAGACAGCCAAAGAACATTTTAACAGGGACAACAATGCATTAAGTGCCAAACTAAATGCGGCGGGCCATAGGGTACTCCAGATTCCCATTGCTGCCAACTTGGAGTTTGTTAAGAACCTTTTGAAAGAGATTCACTTCCGTCTATGGTCAATAACTTTGGACAGAACCCACTGCACTATGCTGCAATGGTCGGGGGCTTGTGGAACAAAACCCATGCTTGTTATTCATTTCAGATAGAAAACAATACTTACCTATCCATAGAGCTGTTTCTAGTCCTCACAAAATCACTTTTGTGCAAGCAACATATACAGCTGCTTTCCCAACAACGAGGATATGACAGTCCTTTTGAGGGGAGAAATGGTGTCTTACTTCTTACTAGTGTCATTAATCAAGGATTTCTCGGTGAGTTCCATCCATTCGTGGCTGGCTTATATATTAATTAACTGTTAAGTTTATTTACACTTTAACAGATGTGGCATATGAGTTGATTAAGGAGTACCCGGCCTGACATGGCCAGAACAAAGTACAAGGATCTTGACACTCCATTACCATTAATGAGTGTCGCGGGAAAGTTGGACTTATATTATAGTGGAACACGCTACAGTTTCTACCAAAGATTTGTGTATTCTTGATATCCATTTTGTGTTACTTTTAAAACTTATATTTCTTTTGTAGTTTTTCAGAGGATTTATGTCAAATTTTGGGAAATCACTCTACTACATGGTATGAACTACAACTACTTGTGTCTGTTTAAAAAGTTGCAGTTAGTAGAGCTGGTACGTATAGAATACTAAAATGCCACAATGAAATCTGCCTTATTGGTTACTAGAAATCATTCACACCGAAGCTTCGTCTCTCGTAAATAATTGGCTTCTGTTATACTACTCACAGTACCACACATCAAGCACCTGAAGGAAGACAAAGTGAAGCACAATACGGCGCTTATGTTACTCAAATGTATATGTGAAGAAATTGGTAAAACAAACAGACATAGTGATATGGGAGAGCACTATTTCAAGGCAACTAATGTGGCAGCATTAAACGATACACCAGAGGCAATAGAAGAAATGGTCATGTAAGCAATTTGGTCCAACACAAATGGCTATTACATTATTCAATCCGCGATAATAAACCGCACTGAAAACGTTTACAATTTGTTGGTACATAAGACGAATATTAACATGTTTTTACATAAAGTAATGAAGGACAAAGATGGTAACAACTTGTTGCACTTGGCTGCACAATTGGCACCTATACACAAACTCAATGTCCTCTCTGGTGCAGCATTACAAATGCAAAGGGAGTTTCAGGAAGTTGAAAAATTTGTGGAAACTAAATACAAGGAAGAAAAGAACAAAAAACAAGAGACGCCGATTATGGTTTTCAGAAGAGAACACAAGGAACTAAGAAAAGAAGGTGAAGAGTGGATGAAAAAGACATCTGATTCATACACGATCACTGCTGCACTTATTATTACAATAGTATTTGCAGCCGCCATTACCGTACCTGGTGGCAGCAATGGTGACACAGGGAAAGCAGTTTATTTAACAAGGTCTAGTTTCATCATATTTGCAGTGTCGGATGCCATCTCATTGTTCACATCCACTACTTCCTTGTTGTTGTTTCTGTCAATTCTCACAGCTCGTTATCGTGATGAGGATTTTGTCAACAGGCCGGTTACCAAAGAGATTAATACTTGGCTTGGTGATGTTATTTTTATCTGTGACATCCCTTATGGTAGCCTTTAGTGCGACTTTGTATATCATATCTGGTCAGGAAAACGAATGGATTTTGATTCCGATAGCTGCATTAACATGTCTGCCGATTGCTTCATTCGTGACCGTTGCTTGTTGAGCTCATTTCTTCAACATATGGTTGTGGAATCTTTGGTAAACAAAGTTGTTATAAGAATGCAAGGATTTAACATGTCATGTTTTCATGTGTATTTGTTTTGGTATAAACAAAAGTGTAAATACTAAAAACTAAAAACTAATAGTTGTTCAGTCTCATTTCGCAATATGGGTCTAATGGGCCAAATTTAGTTAACGGTAATGGGCTTAAGGTAACTCTTGTCTATTATTGCTGATGTTGAAACTAGGGGGAGGGGGCTACAAAGCAGTTTTTTTTTGTTAAGTTATGGTTTGGTCAACGAAAGTTAAAATAGGTTTTGATAAATCGAATGGGGTTAGGAAGCGGTTTTGAAAGAGTGAAGTGGTTGGTTCACTTTTCGTTTTTTGAGCGGTTCGGTTTGGTTTGAACAAAACTGCAAACCGGTAGTTCGTGTGATTCAGGTATTTTTTTTTGTTTATTTATGGTGCCTATTTTTTATTTCGAATGACAGATTATCAGTTATTACTTAGTATCACTAAGTTAGTATTTAAATCTCAATGCCTAAATTTGAACCGAGGACCACCAAAAGAAGCAAACTATCGGGTGTAAGTGGGTCTATAAAATTAAACACAATTCTAGTGGTGAGGTTGAGCGTTATAAAGCTAGACTTGTCACTAAAGGCTTTAGTCAACAAGAGGGTATCGATTTTGATGAGACCTTTTCTCCTGTTGTTAAAATTGTTACAATTAGAATTGTGTTTAGTTTGGCTTTTGAAAAAGATTGGCTGCTTTATCATTTAGATGTTAATAATGCATTTTTGTATGGTGACTTTCAGTTGTTGTTTGCTTCGCAGTAACAATTAATAAGAGTTAGAGATAAAAAAATATTTAATGTTGGTGTTCGTTTTAGGCGACCTGATTTATCCATGGTTAACTCTATTTGCATTATCAAAAATGATAAATATAAACAGTCTAAAACTTTTAATATTAGATCATAATGCTATATATAAACAATTGTTGTATATAAAGAAATGTTTAGTATGAATTATGATTTGATTTGTTCATTTGTTACAATTATTTATTGATTATATGTCATGTGATTAATACTTTATCAAAAAACTAATTTCATGATTTCTTAAAGATTACGTTCTATTATTGTATTTATATATTTTAAATTTAAATTTATCCCGTGTGTATACACGGGTTATAATCCTAGTTGTTGATGAATTGAAAAAACATATAGTGTGGCCGCTAGTCTTTAAATTCATGAGGGCTTTCTTTATTTGGCATGTCTAGCTTCATTTAATATAGATCAAATATTTAAATCTATATCATGATAAAAATGTGTTTTATAATGATCATCACCCTATATATATATAATATATTGTGTGTATGCATAACTAAATTTATAAATATAAAATAACTATATATATATATATTTTTATTCTATTTATATGTTATAGATAGAAAGCTAAAACAAATATTTCTTTTATATTTTTTACTCTTTAATTATCATATTGGATCGACCAAGTATTAGCCACCTGCAGGTCAACAATAATTGAATCAATTTCAAGAAAGAATTGAATGAACTACAAGTTGAACGTAATAATTAATATCCAAACGTATATATATATAGCCGGCCATGAGGTCAACGAGAACTGAATCAATTTCATGAATGAATTGAAGGATCCGGGCACAAGTTAAAGTAATATACAAACGTATCGAACTGGCCGGTTGACTTAGTGGCTCGTCAATTATGTATTTGTAGTATTATTATTATTATACTTATTATATATCCCTAGCTTATAAGATATTTTTTTATATATAATAAATATTGTGCAAACAAGCTAGCTAGAACCATATATATATTAAATGCTAGCTACATATATATAGTCGACATTTTTAAATATAAAATCATCCATAATAATGACTTTACTCATGAAGCCAATTACCTTACCTACTAAAAGGTAAGGTCGGTTACCTTCTCACATTTTTCACACGTGACTTTCTCACGTTCTTTGCGCGTGTCTTTCATCTTCCTCTACATTGTCTCTGGTTTCTTTCTTTTTGCCTAATTTTCTTGCCGGTAGTGTTACCTACCTCATACGATCTGATATTAGGGTTCAACCTGTTCCATCGTTATGTGCTCAAATAAGCCTATTCGTTCGCTCAATTGAAGCGCTGATTTTGTTTCTAGATGTGATTTGTTGTTGTTGTTGGATTTGGCGTTAGTGGCGTTTTTCTTTTCCGGCTTGGAATTGGAGTGATCGGTGATGTTATTGTCTTTTGTTTGGTGTTCTACCCGTTTTCAGTTGCTGTTGCTGCCGTTTAATTCGACATGCATTGAAGGTTGTTTACGACTTGCCGATCTGTTGGTGTCATCCGGTTACTGTGATTTTTTCTTTGGCATGCACTTGGCTTTCTCAAGTAGTAGTCTCTTTTTTTATTGTTCTAGGTCAATTGCAGTTGTTTCTCTTTTTCTGTTTATGTTGCCGCCATTTGTTATTGTTTTAGGATTTTGTGTGTGGTGGACTGGTGACTGTCTCTATACGTGGTTTCATCATATGTCTTCTACTGTCTTTTGGCTTTTCTGGTGAACGAAAGCTACTTGAAGTTGAAGAAGATGAAGAAATAATTGTAGGGGTCTTTATCTCATAATAATTATGATCGTTTGGTTGTGTGATTTGGAATTGAGTAACATTCTGCAAAGAAGGGTGGAAGAAGTGAGAATTGCCCAATGATGATACTATATCAAAATACACTGCAAGATGAACGATAACCTACTGAATTATGAATTAGTTGTCCCTGTTGTGTTGCTTAACCGTTTGCTTTTATTGCAGCTTTTCATGACTTATTAAGCTCTTAATTACGTCTTTGTTGTGGTTGCATAGCTTAATCGGTCATCCGTTTTTGGTTGTTGGTAAGTGTTAATTCTATAAGCAGCATCTGTGTTGATGTTTATGTTGTTGATTTTTTATTGTTTTTTTCTATGCAGATTGGCTCCTTGGGTTGTGTTTTACTCTGCTTTTGTAGTTTTGTGTTCATAGGGGGTGTGTTGTTGTTTTGCAGCTTAGGTTGTCAGGCATTGTTCTAACTCTATTGTCACCGTGCCCATCTTGCATGATATCGTGTTGTCACCGTTGATGCATGTCTTCGCTGTGTTTCGTTAGTGATTGCAAGTAGGCTCTTTTTGTTAACTGACAATTGTAATTGATTGTAATTCGTGTGTTCTTGACCTAATTGTGTGAATTGACAATCGTAATTGGTCCATTCTTGTCTTAATTTAAGTTTCTTCTTTAACAGGGTATTCTCTGCTTTTTGCTTTCGCTTTGTTGGCCGGAAAAATCCATCAATTTTTTAAGATTCAAGTTCCCTTCTTCCTCCAACTGTCACGCAGGTATGCTTTGCCATTGATGTCTTTGTGGTATTTTATTTGGAGCACTGTCTCTAACCTTCTGACTTTGGTGAATTCTACTTTCTTTGATTATCTTACATGTCTTTCATAAATGAGTAGTAGAAATTCTTCCATCGGTTGATGTTCATTTTCTATGTTTTGATGATTAAATTCCTTTATCATGAATTGGTTCGCATGGTTAAGAGAATGCGTCTTAAATTCGTGAATGTATTATCTTGGGGTTTCTAAGCGGTTGATTGCGATCCTTTGTGTTTGATGAGTTGTGTAACTTCATAGGGTGAGTTTATTGTTAGTACGGTTTTAGGGCTTTTAATCTTTTATTGATTATGATATTTGACTATGTTTTGTTATTGTAGGTTGCTTTCAGGCTTTCAGCTGGCATCTTTCTTGGTAGTTGACTGTGGGGAATGTGTCTTTAGGGTATGTGTCTTTCGCATGTTTCAGTTGGTATAGTACTTGGCTGCTGCTTTGAGTACTTTATATATCTTCTGCTTATGCTGCCATGATTAGTTGTTATGGTATCATAAGTAGGTAAACAATACTACCACTCAAAATGTCTTTGCAAGTTTTGTATGTCTTTCATCCACTAATTCCAAAATCCTTTCAGCCACTAGGCTCATTAAGAACGTTAATGTAAGTGTTACCTAATCACCCATTGACATGATTTAACAAACATAAGTTGCTTTCCTTTAATGCAGCTGACGGAAACAACTAACGACAGAAGGAAGACTACACACTATCATCTTTTGGTAATGTTTTTGAAGTGCAGTAGCAATGTAATAGTGGAAATATCACTCTTTTTTGAAGTACAACAAAATTCGCGGAAGATTTTGAAAGCTTTTGTAGTACAAACCACAAACAACTTGAAATATGTATCAAAAACTTTGATGATCTACTTTTCTAATAGACAGGAATGTAGTAACACATCATCTCATGTATAATCTAGACAATGTGATGCCACGAATGTTGATAACTAATGTAAATTTACCATCGTTGTAATGAAGTCCACGTAAAAACAACAATGTTAACCCAACGGTCTTGGCTGCCGCAACGCGCAGCCACGGCCTATAATCTAGTTAAAGGTAAAAAGGAAGAGCAAGATGGTAATTAGCTAGCACTAATTAATATTGTAATACAATATTAGTTAATAATATACAAATCTATATAATAATTCTAAGTTTTTTAGGGGGGTAATTTTTGGAGGGAATTTGTTTTTCCTATAATAGGAATTTTAGAAGGGAATTCACCATGCATTGGTTGATGGAGCAAAAAATATAGAAGATGAATGTATTTTTTTAATAATACATTTTTAATCATTTTTTTTGTTTCTCATTCAAGTTTTAAATTTAAAATAGATAAAAAAAAATGCTTACATAAAAAGTATAGAAGATGAATTTATTTTTTTAATGTATTATCAAATTATTGTTATTTACTCAATGATGCGTAATTTAGATAATCTGTGCATAAATCAATCCGTGTGTAAACACGGGTATTAAACCTAGTCTATCTAATAATTCAAAGTTTTAGAGGCTAATTTTTAAGGGGAAAATGTTTGTTCTATAATAGGAAGTTTGAGAGGTAAAATTTGCATGTAATTTATCAAATACATAATTGATGTAGCCAAATTATTAAATATTAAATATTTACAAATACTTAAAATAATGTTATAATTTGTTTATAAATATTATTATTCAACCCGTGTATAAACACGGGTGTTAAACCTAGTCTATCTAATATTTCAGAGTTTTTAGGGGGCAAATTTAAGAGGGAAATTTTTGAACGGTTAAATTGAGCTCCAAAACTTTATCACAATTTACGGCAACTCCCACTCAATGATTTCCAGTCAATTGTGTTCTATATTTTTGGTAATACGTTTGTGGTTTCAATCAATCGGGTTGTTGAAGCTTTATTTATTGTTTCGTTTCTTATAAACAAACCTTAATTTCAATTTCATTATGGTGTATAACCAGTACTCGATTTTAATAGCATGTTCAATCAATCCAGTTGTTAGAAACTTTATTTATTCCTTTTTATCATTTTTATTTATATATTTTAGATTTATTCCGTGTGTATACACGGATTTTAACCATATTATGTATATAACTAGTCATTGTGAAAATAAAAGTGATGCACTGCGTGCGCGCTTTTAAGTCACCGGCTTGGACTAATGTTTATAAGCTACAACGTGAACGTGAACGTGATCGTTCTCCTTCTCAATTAACGTACCGTTATAAGTCGATCGAATGACTATATATATATTTTTGTTATTAAATTTTTTTATTCACTACAAGAAAAAGGGTATATAGCGACAACAACTATAGCGACGACGAAGGTCGTCGCTATAGATTACTCTGTAGCGACGATATGTCGTCCCTATAGGGTGAAATTAATATTTGACTGGTCAACATCAACACCGACGACATGTTGTCGCCATATGATGAGCGGGAACTCTAGCGCCAACACAGAAAATATCCCGCCTTTTGAAAAGGATGTAGAGACGATTTGTCGTCGCTGTAGGTTAAATAATTTTAATTTTGGTTTTCTTTTCAGGTTCGTATTTTGAAAGGAAAATAATAAATATAAGAAAATCCTTTAGCGCGACGACGTCGCGTTAGGTTTATTTTGTTTTTTAAATAATAAAGTTAATGAATTAACATGAACGATGTCGTTTTTTGGAACCCTATGGCGACGGCTTATCGCCCCTACAGGGAGGTGTACTGGTTAAGATGGATATGTTCTCTGGATTATGTCACTTTACGGTCTTTACCACCAAATCTCAAAACACACATTCACACAAGTAGAAGAAGATGAAATCCTCCACCTTCATTCCCATGAAGTCTTGTTGAATCAGCTGTCACTTTACCCCCAACCATCGTTCGCCGGAAGTCTCACTCAACACTGTACGCCGGGATTTTACAGTCTGACCTCGCACTCCTCGATCTACCGTCGTCCTCCCTTTTTAACAGTCTCCATTTCCATGATAAGGTTTGATTTTAGGCTGTGTTTCAACTTTTGGTTGTGTTTTCATTTTTCAACTTGATTATAGTGGTATTGGCTTTGATTTAATGACTTGTCTTTGTGTTTGATAGTTTCCTTTGTGCGATTGTGAGTTTCCTGCTGATAGTGCAATTTGTAGGGCTTTTTCCTCACTTTTTTCCTTTTCTTTTAAAAAAACTAGATATTGTGTCACATATGAACTTCGGTTTCGCGTGACATTTTGACTTTGTGTTTGATATTGTGGTTTGCTTTTGTATGGCATTCTATGGTTTGGATTCTGTTAGATATTATGGTTTCTTTGTATGACATTCTCAATTTTGGATTGAGATTTTGGTTTAAAAAAAATTAAAAATAAAGAATTTAGCGACAACTTGTTGTCGCCACAAGTATAATAATTATGCTTTGCGTACATCCTATAGCGACGACACGTCCTCGCCATAGTTGCAGCCAAACTTTGACTAACAAATTATGTAATGACGATATGTGGTCGCTATAAGAATAAATTAATTTTATTTTTGTTTATTTTTCTTTTTATAACGAATTTGTGGGAATTTTTTTGGAGACCAAATGTTGTCGCTACATCTTTCACTATAGCGACAACCTCTATGGCGACAACATTTTTATGAAACTGCGACGATTCTACAGGGACAACAGTGTAGCGACGACTTGTTGTCGCCATAGCTAGTAGCGACGACTTTTGAACTCTATAGCGACGACTTTTGTTGTCGCTATAGGCCCCTTTTCTTGTAGTGATACAAGTCTTCCAAATGCATACATGTACGTACTACTCTTCCACGTATGTACAATTACGGCATGCATGCATGCATGCATGCATTAACTTAAATCTTTAATTACCAATTTACGTGAGGTTTACTCGATCCGTCTTCAAGTAATATATATATTGATCGATCATATCTGGCTGCATGCATCAGATTATAGCTAGCAGCCCGTTGATCGAACCAAACTTTTTACATGTATATATATCTGCTCGTCTGCAATTGTGTTATATTCCTCAGGTCATTGTGTTATATCCGTCAGGTCATTGTGTTATATCCGTCAGGTCATTGTGTTATATTCGTCATTGTGTTATATTAGTCAGGTCATTGTGTTATTTCGTCGGGCCATTGTGTTATATGCATATGTTGTGTTAAATTTATTTGGTCATTGTGTTATATTTGTCAAGTCATTGTGTTATATTTTAATCAGGTCATTGTGTTATATTTTAATCAGGTCATTGTGTTATATTTTCATCAGGTCATTGTGTTATATTTTCATCAGATCATTGTGTTATATTTTCATCAGGTCATTGTGTTATATTTTCATCAGGTAATTGTGTTATATTCATGTTTCAACTCGTTGTGTTATTTGTCAGGTCATTGTGTTATTCGTCAGGTCATTGTGTTATTTTCAGATCATTGTGTTATTTCATTAGGTTATTGTGTTATAACACAATGATCTGAAGAAATAACACAATGACTTGACAAATAACACAATGAGCTAAAAACGTGAATTTTTTTTTGTTTTTTATATATGAATATTATATGCGTTTTAAAGATAAGAAAATGCTCGTTTTTATGGTGTAATTTTTTTAAAAAAATAATATCGTATGTAAAAGTTATGGACGTTTAAAAAATGGGGTGAAACTTAAAATATGGAGAAAAGCTATCTTTATCATTCCTTCTAATTTTAAGGGAGTGTCACGTGTCATCATCTCATGACTTCTTAGACTTTATAGGAAAGTTAGACTTTATAGTATAATTCCACTCTAGCTAACGCTTCTTATTTTTTTGAAATTAATTAAGCCTTTCTAAAGCTCCATGCAAATAACTCCACTTTAATTCTTCCAATTAAACTAATTAAATAACCATAATTAATCCAACCTTTAATTTAATTTGTTTGATCTACTTTAATAATCATATTTTATATACGTACGATATATATTACAGATTATATATGTTTAATTATTATTTTAGAACGTACTATAATTGAACACATAACTATGTCATGACAAATCGTTTAATATATATTAATTAATTGTTACGTGACATTAAATTGTACGTTATTTTCTGTTGAACATATATAATTTCCACATCCGGCCTTTGTGACCTGCAGTCTTTGGTCATATTCAATAATTCAAACCGGTGGCTATCTATGTTTTGCATTTTTTTTCTTTATTATTTTCTTGTTCTTGTTTTTTGTTTCCAATAAATTCATCACGTGGACATATAGCTAGTTGATGCAGGTGGAACGCGCCAAAGTTATTAATTGTGTGCATTATGATGTTGGCGACTTGTGTTATTTTTTATTTTTATTATTTGCATGTTGTTCATATATAGAAACCAATAAGCTACCTACATTATTTATCTTATTTTCTAACTAATATATATATATAGGGAGGCATTCAATTGAGAACACAAAACATCTTGAGAACAAAAAGTACAAATTATCATCCAATCAGATTATTTCTAGTTAATTAAATAATTCAAAAACAAAAAAAATGAAACTAACTATACGGTTATTAATATTGACAATTAAAAGGGTATTTTAGTAAAAACACAAATTTAACAAATTTGCCGGTTTTATCAGTTTATTTATGGGAGAAGGATTTGAAATTTAAAAAACACCATTCTTAACTTATAACACCTCATTAATACTTTCCAGATTCACCATAACTTAAAGGTGATTTTTTCTTCAGAAAACGATCGGTTGTAATCTACCATTGGATTAGGAAGATGATAACACCTTCAAACATAGATGCAGGAACTTGATCGGATGGTTTTAAACAGTTTAATGGCTTTGAGAAGGGTTTTGAGATTATGGCAGAATATGAAGTTGAGATTTAGTCGTGGGAGAGATGAAGGAGTTTGAAATTGTACGGTAGAATTGGAACCACACATTAAATGTAAGACAACTCAAGATCAGTGCATATATGCATAAATGAAAAGTGCATATATGCATAATTGAAAAGTGCATATGTGCATTTATGAAAAAAATACATAGATGATCAAGATAGAACAATTGATATTATTATAAGCTTTTAACAGTTTTTAATTTTGAATACTCGAAGACAATTTATGTAAGTTGTTTTGATTGTTTATTACTTATCATTCATGTTTTTCAACTTGTTAAGTATGACAATTTATGTAAGCTGCTTCTTGCAAAGTGGCTAAACACGAGAAAGCATGCATTGACAACCAACATGTATTTGTTCCATTTGCGTTTGACACCTTTGGTTTTCTTGCACCTGAGGCTGTGGAGGTACTTAATCGAGTCCAACGGGTTATGCATAGCTTTGTTATGACCCCGAGGTCTATGAATGTAGTGTTTAAAAGACTTGGTTTTGCTATCCAAAAAGGTTTAGCGGCGCAGCTTGTTGCCCGTTTACCTTCTATTTCCATGTAAATCTATCTTTATTAATAATAAAAGAAGTTTAATAAAAAAAAAATAATAGTGTGCATATATGCATCATTCTCAATAGTGTGAATATATGAACAGATTTGCAAATTCATTTATAATGTGCAATCAGCAACCTTGAAAAAGCAATGAAATATGAATAAAAGATGAAACAATCGTTTACCGCACCAAAGTTGGTGTCCTTTTCAACAATTACTTCATTAATTTCATACATTGAGACCATTTTCTCTAAAACTTTAGGATCCCTCGTGTACAGTCAGAAGGAAGAGAAGACCATAATGAAATAAATAATTTGCAGGGTCCATCAAAACAACCAAACCCTCGCCGTCGGTAAGACCGGTGGTTTTCCGGTCGACACCATAAGGGTGGTAACGATACTGTGGTCGTGACCGATGTGGGTGTTATGATCCGTAACTAAAATTGAGCCACTGATCGATGTGTTGTATACAATATCTTGATCGATTTTCAGGAGAAAAAAAATACATGGATCGACTTTAAGAAGATCGAAGAAGAAGATAGAAACTAGTATTGAATTTGTGTGAGGTCAATGGCATAAAACGTGGATCAGTTGGTCCACTACCATTTTTTTAGGGATGTGTTAATTACACATTTACCCTTAATCAAATTTAAGATAAAAAAAATTATAATTAATTATATAAAAAAATCTAATTGGTTAAAAGGTGTACTTTTTGTACTCAAGTAAATGGGGTTCTCATTTGAGAGTCCCTATATATATATATATATATATAGATTGAGGATTTTCTAAAAAGGCTCAAAACTCTAAGAAGTGTAGGAAGCAATCAACAACAAGCACGTGGCCATGAGAGAAAAAAAACACGGAGGTGCATCTTCGTCAATTATACGCGCGATGTTCAGTTATGGTGTTTTTTTTACGTTTATTAATTACGAACATCCAATCATGTATGACGTGTTTTTGACGTTTTTCGTTTTTAATTTTGAATCCATAATCATTCATCTATGGCGAATACTGAAAGCGATGGCGTTTTTGTTTGTTTTTTACGTTTTCGTTTACTAATTACGAACGTCCGATCAATGTTTAGTTCTTCTGAATCATTGTGTTTTTAACATTCTGAATCACGGTGTTTTTAGTAATCAGTTTGAATGTTAATAACACCATGATTCAGAAGACACAGATTTAAGAAACACCATGAGAAAGTTAGAATGTGTGAGAAATAAAACACCAAAACGTCAACTGTTTATACTGTGATCAGTTCAATTGTAAAAAAACACCATGATTTTAGAATGTAAAAAACACCACGGCGTTCGAATTTTGTGTTAAAAACGCACAGATCTAAGAAACACCATGGCGTTAGAATTATGGTGTTAAAACGCACAATGACAAATATACCCCCAAATCCATCTAGCGCGTAACCAAAACTTCATAATATTTACAAAACCGCCACTGCGTTCATCTGGACCGTAAACACCATAATCCGACGCCCCAGATTCCTTCTTAGCCTTTTTAGAGTTTTGGCCCTTTGTAGAAAATCCCTCCCCTATATATATATATATATATATATATATATATATATATATATGAGGAAGTTCATTAGAGAAGACTCATATATTGCGAGAAGAAAAAGAAGAAACATAAATCACTAAAAAAACTTATCAATTGTTTAGATTTTTAAATAAATTCACTTCCTACATACAAATGTGTAAGGTATAAACTACAAAAAATCATTAAAATATTTTTTACGTATGCATTTTTAGCGTTTTAACTCTACAAATGGGAGAGATTTTTTACAAATGGAAAAAACTCTACAAATGCTAAGAACAAATCTGGGGCGTCGGATCATGGCGTTTATGACCCAGATTAACGCGGTGACATTTTTGTAATTAGTAAGATGTTTTGGTGACGCACGAGATGGAGCCGGAGGTAGATTTGTCATTGTGCGTTTTCAACACAAAATTCAAACAACAGTCTAATATCCAGAAAACGGTCGAAATCCCTTCTTAATTACGAATCCAGACCTATATTAAGAAGATTGCGCTCCGATATTTTGGCGTTTTGAATGTTGAATTGATCATATTAGTCATTTGTTATTCTACATATCGAATTGCTCATTGTTGTTTTCTATGATCAGTTCAAATGTTAAAAACACCATGATTCAGAAGACACAGATAACATTTTATAGTGCTAAGAAACACTATGATTCAGTGCTAAGAAAAGTTAGAAACACCAAGAAAAGATGTGTGAGAAATAAAACACCAAAAACGTAAATTGTTGTTTTTTGTGTTCAGTTCAAATGTAAAAAAAACACCATGATTCAGAAGACACGGATCTCATTTGATAGTGCTAAGAAACACCATGATTCAGTGCTGAAAAAAATTAGAAACGTCAAGAAAAGATGTGTGACGAATAAAACTTCAAAAACGTCAATTGTTGTTTTCTGTGACCAATTCAATGTTAAAAGCACCATGATTCTGAAGAACATATCTCATTTGATTGTGTTAAGAAACATCATGATTCAGTGCTGAAAAAAGTTAGAAACGTAAAAAACATCAAACGTCACTGAAATTCGCAAAGTTACTTGCAACTACAGTGAATAAATAAAAAATTACATGTAAACACAACACGATCATCGCCACCATTATCCGCCATTGGATAATTATTATGAAAACATATCAATGTCGATTTTACAAACCCTAGCGCAACGTCAAAAATTTATTACACAAGGACTAGACAAGTGCCGAAAAAAAAATTTATTTTTTATATATCAATATTATACGCGTTTTAAAGATAACAAAACGCTTGTTTTTTTGGTGTAATTTTTTTAAAAAAATAATATCGTATCCAAAAGTTATGAACGTTTTAAAAAAAGTGGGGGAATTGACATGTGCCTTGCATGTGGAGAGAGAAAGTCAACAAAAGTGGCTATGACTAATGTACCCTTCCACCAATTTCTTTTTCTACAAATTGATCTCAACCATTAAAAGAGAGATCTAAAGGTCATAAATCCAATCACATCTTTTATTTTGTTTTTGTAATAAATATTATTAAAAGGTTAGTTTAGGAAATTACCATTACAATGAGTTTAATGAATTATATGTTACTTTCTTGTTTTTGGTAACTTTAAAGTTTTAATTAAGGCTTCATTATCTTATTACTTAATTAATATATTTTTATCATTTTAAATTTTCAAATAATAGCTTAACTAATCTAACTAAATTAAACATGACGTATTCATCTACGTATATATCCTACACAATATAAAGAACGCATCCTACATATATAAAAACTTTTACACATGTCACGTACATATTAGAAGTATTCACCTACACGTACAATACAATCACCTTGTGACACCCGACAAATTCACGTTAACTTCGTTAGTTAAACTCTGTTAGTCACGTTAACGCAATTATACTTTTCATTTAATTTGATGAATTAAATGTGCAAACCGTTATATACATATTCACACGAAACGACCACACGAGTTAATACCCGGACGTTGGTGATCTTAAATGAATGTGAATACAATAATAATACATTTTAACTGTTATGTGTGCTTAATTGTTGAATTTTCGTGTAACCGCGTATTTACCGGTTTTAACTGTTTGCGGATTTCGGTAACCCTTACGAAACAAAAATGAATATTTGAGAATGATTTTCATGGTGTTTGCAAAACCGAAACAAAACGGGGCCCGTGGATCACCCATGTGACCCATGGATGGCCCAAGGCCCAACCCAACTTAACATTTAACAAAAATTAACAATTTCTAAACCTAGTTTTATAAAAAAAAAAAAAAAACGTCACTTTCTTTCCTCCCAGGCCGTCACCTTTCCGGCCAGATTCCGGCCAGCTCCGACGTCGTCACGAGGCCTATTATATATCAAAATCTTCGTCTCGACGAGACGGTTCCAATGATAGTAAATACACCTTCTAACTCGTAGCGATGAAAAAGTTATGGCCAGTTGAATAATTCGGCTGCTTTGTTCGTCAAGTGATGATGTTCGGTTGTGTTGGATCTTAGGTGGTGTTTTTGGTTGTTGATTGAAGTTACAAACACATAACAAGTAAGTTTCATTCTTAGCATTATATATATGTTACGAAAATTATAGGAATGAAACCCTAGTTCATCCAAAATGGCCAATTGATGATTGTGTTGTGGAATTGGGATATTAGTTATGTGTTATTGGTTATTTGGATAGCTAGATGATGAAATTGGTGCAAAAAGTGTGTTTATGGAATTAGGGTTTGATATGGAATCATTGAAACTTGATGTTGCATGATCGATATTGTGAAAATAGGATTGAATACGTATTTAGATGATGAATGGGATGAAGATTGGCTACTTGTTTGTGAAATTTCATGATTGTTATGATAGATTACTAAAAATAGTAACTTTTGTGTTAGAGATCGTGTGAAATCGCATGTTATGGACATATAATGATCATTATGGACTTGCTAGCATGTTTGTAAGATATGTTAGACGAATTTTGGTTATTTGAACATACGAATTCGACTTGGTTTGGATTACTTGCTAAATGTAGAAACTTTTTGACATGAAAATCGACTAGGATGCATGTATTATGATTTTGGACGCACAAACGTGATTTGGGGTTGCATGTGAGTGATTGTAGACATGTGATGATTGGTAAACGTGCTTTGATCATGTGTTGACATTTATAGGTACAAGTTGAATTGAAAGGGAGTACTTGAAATTGGTTAATTGAAGTCTAGGTTGTATATGCAAGATTAACTAGAATGTATGATGAAAGGGTTATTATGCTAGTTGTACAAAACATGTGAACATTATGTATTGCTTAGAAATGACCACACATGCTAGTATGCTTCATGTAGGAACCGCAAAGTGTTAGTATGTGTTGTTGACTTGTGTAGTGTGCTATGGTATTTGTGTAATAGTTGACATGCTTAGGATGTTGGAATATGCAAGTATACTTTACAAATCCGACCTTCCTATAAAGGAAACTTTTATGGAATTTGAAATCCAATTTGTTGGTTGTGTGACGTGTAGTGTGGTATGCGAATGTAATATAGTTAAATACATCATTTGTAGCGTGTTTACACTTAATAAATCACCAACGGGTCGTGGGTCAACTCGGGTCAACTAAAAGTCAAACTTGGTCAAACTTGGACAAAAAGTCAAACGTGGTCAAAAAGTCAAACTATTCCAAACTCGCATAATCTGTATGACCATTTGGATGCATAGGGTACTATGGCCCTACATGAACACACATTAATAGACCTACTATTATTTAGGTTGCTGTATTACTGTGTGCTTTTAGAAACTGAACTGCTGCGCAACCTAAGGTGAGTTCACTGAACTAAACTATTTACTATTCTACCCTTTTTGGGCTGGAACTCGGACGAATACTTTTACGGATTTACAAATTTTGTATGTCGCATGTCTGGATTAGAGCAACTTTTATTTTGTTCATGAAAGACCTCATGGATACCTAGTTGACCGTTAGTATTTGTGAAATAGCGGGGAAATTTTGAGTAGTACTACTGGGTTTGACAAACCCCACCCGGGCTAGTCGCGCTAGCACGACAGAAGGACCTGTCGAACGGGTGTTGAATGACCTAACATACTTACAGTGCATCCTGCTGGGATGTACGAACAGGCAAACTGCACTTAATGTGTACATACGTCAGCTTCGGTCAGATACATTACGCCTCTAAGGACATGTGCTGTAGACTAGCTACCTACAATGACATACTTAATTTATATTTCTTTTTGCAACTGAACTTACTTGATTTTATACTTACTATGTGAACTCACCAACCGTCGTGTTGACACTTGTTAGACTTTCACTTTTACAGGTCACTGAGGTAACACGCACTTAGGACATGGCATGGAGTCACGGCTTTTCATTTAAACATTTTCATGCATTACAACCCATGTTTTGAGTTTAATGTCTATTTAAACTTTGTATCTTGTATTGGACGCGTGTACTGCGCATTTAGTTTCCATTTAATATTTTGGCATTACATTTCGTTTACGCTTCCGCAAACTTTTAAATGTTAACTCTGTAATAAATTTTCTCATTTAATGAGACACGTATGTTTTAAATTCATATAGTGTCGTTTGGTGTAACTAATGACTGAGATCCTGGTTTGTCACACATTTAACGGTAAAACTCCGTTAGTGGATTTTGGGGGTGTGACAGATTGGTATCAGAGCCATTGGTTATAGCGAACTAGGTTTGCATTGCATTCTAGACTATAAATGTACACTACATTAGTTGCACCGAGTGAATTATTTATGAACTTAGTATTGGTTAGTGACTTGTACACGCGTGATTTCAGAAATGACATTAGTTGGACTTGTGAAAATTTATTTATGACCCACATACATGTGATATACACATACACACGCCTACACTAGCATTACATGAAGTGACTAGTTTGTATTATGTAACACTTTAGAGCAAAAGTTTTTTTTTAGTGACTTGCTCTGCTAGTGAAGCTTAAACTAGGTATGTATCTGCTAGTTTTGAATTGTTCACTGAAGTCTGCATGAGAAATATTGTACAATGGCCTTGTTCAAAAGTATCCCGCTTTTTAGGCCAAAATTTTTTTTAGGGGCCTTAGTTGAGAAACGATTACATTTCATTATAACTTGAAACTTACATGACTATGGTAACAAACTGGTTTCGTATGAAGCCTAGACAATTCAGTTTTGAATTACCTACCTCATTATGGCAACCAACCGGCAGAGACCGATGCCTAAGGTATAGAGGTACATGAACAACAGTAATGGATTTTTGTCCAGAAACTCATTCCTAGTGAGGTCATGACTTATTACTTATGTGACCTCCTACGTGCTATTACAAATTACTTATTATACGACACGTTCGTGTGCTACAGCATGTTACTTAATATGAGACATTATTAGTTGTAACATGTCACTTACTGTGTGATCCACTACATGTTATTCACTTGATTTGATATTACTACTGCTATACACATTGTACACCCAGATTGTGCCTAGACTAGTAGTCTTACACTTAGTATGAACTTACACCATACCTGATACATGCGACCCATTGATACAGCACACTGATAGTCTGTTGGTGTCCTATACATCTAGTGTAGTTATCTCCTACTTATAGGTTTATCATACACTTATACCGCTCAATACTTGTTATGGAATAGCAATGCCACACGGATGAATGTAAATCCAAGAACATAACTAAACGTAAGATTAATGTACCCGGTGGGAGACGAACTTGGGTGATTGTGTAAGGTAAATTGACGATTACGGGTGCGCAACGTAATGGTGAATTTACAGGTACACGATGATCCTGGCAAAGTCTGCCATGTCTGTAGTACCCAAGAAGACACACAATAGCAATGAACCAATCAGTATAAATTCATCTAAAACAAACATCCATCTCTAAATAGCGCATTGATACCAAGTTTATGCTTGATTGAACCCATAAAACCCACCTATGGATGGTAGACAGTTACAATACAACCTTTGATGGCATATCACCAGTTTATCTTAAAACTACATACACATTACGATTATGCAACTAAAACACAGATAATTAAATTCTTGCCTTGCTAACACACAAATAAGAACAAAGATCTATATTGACAAACCTTATAATGTTTAATTACTACTATATTTGACCCCTAATGATATGACTTATCCTTCATACAAACAATCTGAATCCTCCAGTTAAAACATTTGTCTTACTTAATTCCCAAAATTTCAAATTCCAGTCTACGGACTATAACCTTTTAGCACACCAGTAATATCTTAACAACATTGTATCTGCAAGTGCTTGTTAAACAAACACTATAATTGTTAAGACTCCATGGAGGAGCCTTATAAAGCCAACAACTTATTTAAAAATAACCTCCTGTTGGTATGACGAACCAACTGCGTAATATTTCTCATTCAAAATCACTTCGTGTGAAGTAAATCTGTATCACTTAAACCTTCATGTGAATACCTCGTAACATACCAGACTCATCCTAGAAGTACATCACCTAATCGTAACTTTTCTTTTCTCAACTATTCAAGATAAACAGAATTTAAGTTATTTCTGATAATAAGTTACCTAGAAATAATTCCGACTCAAGACGTTCCAAATGTTAACGATGCACTGGCGAACCACACGTGTGGTATGTATACGGTCCGATCTAGTTAGATGACTTGTCTCGATCCAGGACTCTTGTAAACGTTAACTAATACACCCAATCTACATCCCCATTATTGTAAAACACGTATTGGATTTAATTTATCCTATAATTATTATTATTATCATTATTATTATTTTCCTCTTTAAAAAAAACCTATATGTAATTCAAAAACATTATCTACAATCTGTACATCACGATATATATTCAAACCTCTTTATCTGCTTGGTAGAGCAGAATTCAAGTTAAGCTTTCTTAAAAATCCCAAGTTTGTGATTATTCACATTCGAACCACATAAAATTTTAATGCATACCCGAAATTACCATATATATTATAACGTTTCCGTTTCACTTAAAGTATATTCTCTTCTTCCCGACCCCTTGAATGACTTAATAAAGCAGGCAAGAATGTCAGTACGTGACGTGTACACCTTCAAGGTGATGGTGGTATGGTGGGTTAGCTGCGGTACACCCTATATATAAGCACTAACGGTACGTTGGAGGTGGTCCTGAAACCAAGCCGATAATTAATCTGGGAAACTCTAATATAAAAAAAATAAAAAAAAAAAAAAAAAAAAAAACACGAAATTTCTTATAAAGCTGTTTGATCTATCACTTATAGGGTAACCTACTATGTACTCAGATAAATTATAACTTTCATATATCCTTTATTCACAATAACAACAAAAACCAAACATTTCATAACTGACACACGCATATAAATTCTGATCTGGAATACATTTCACGACTCTAAGAATTCTGTTGATGATTACCACCATCAACAATAAATCAACACTACCAGTTGATGTTCTGAGGGAGATTCACTCATTACGGTCCAGGGTAACCGCTTTCTAATTTGTTCCATTCCCGGTACACCTTTGTAATTGCCAAGAAACATAATATTGATACTCTGATTATCCTTTGGCACTTTGGACGCCTGACGTCCCTTCATAGAAGCTCTATTATCCAGCAATTTCCATATTAAACTTAATTAGCTTCCTTAATAAAAAGTGTTTAGCCGCCATGTAAGAAACTTTAACCTAGCTATTTTAACTTGTGAAGGTCCTAGTAGAGGAAACCATATAAGATATGATGATACTGAAGCCACCCGACACATGTAATGATATAACATGAGATTCTTTCTAATCTGTTAATGAACTTAGAGCTCTAGACTTTAACCGGACCGTTATACTCATCATCTTTTATATACCCAAATGGCGAATCTAAACACTATCGTATGATGAATCCCGTTATAAAAATCACAGCTAGAATATTACTATTTGATACTGGAACCCTTACCTAGTATGTTAGAGAGCTAAAACCACAAATAAAGAACTGGACTAAAACTATATCTCCATAAAGAATATCCGAATCAAATCCCCATATAATGTTGGCTTACGAATCTCATGGAACCTGCCCCTATGAGGAAATAGTTGTTTACCGTATACTCCCTCGCATCCTCGTAAACAATACCCTGGAGTTCAATTAAAACATGTGGCCATAAGAACACTTGTTTTCGGCTAATGTTGTAGGAATTAAAATTCTAAAGATACAACGGAAATCACGTAACAACAAGAGCTTGATAATACAGTAACACAACCATAAAACTATCTAGGTTGAAACACTAAACAATAAATTAAGAACTTTGTAATGAGATGACCAGCATGAAACTGTGATCATACGCAGGAAGTGGAACGAAATACTGAGGTATTGTAGTGGCAAGAATTATGGAAACAAATGTATGGCGAAGTCTAAGATAACATTCTTGAAAACCTTCTCAGTGAGAAAATGCTTGGCGTATCATATGCCCCCGGGCACACTTCTAACCGTAACACTCAGCTTCCATCAAATAGAAAATCGAGTGTAGTCCAAAGGATTAGGGACACCTCATGTAACATAGACACTTTCATTTTATACTACCTCAGTAAGTAAACATTAATAACATTTTACCTTACATCATCCAACCACTTTTCTATCGACCATAATGAATCATGAATACTTATTAAGTTCCTTGATCATTCTTGCTTAATTCACGTACGTCCGAACATATAGATAGTATCAAAAATTCATTCCTCATCTATTTTTAGAAGGTCCATGACATCCTTGAGACCGCGTTTTGACAACATTTCTTTGATGAAGGCAAGTACCTACACACGGTATAACTTGTGCACAAGTTGTCTGAGTCCAACAATCTATACCAATAAATGAACTCTTCGGTTAATACTTCGTCCTCGGGTAGCTAATAACAACGTGGAACTCATTAATATGAATCCCCGAAATATACAGTATAGAAATCGTTATTTGTAAATCCCATCCAAAAACTTTGGAATCCCATCAAAACCATGATACATTAGACCATTTGAAACCCTAGGGTATTGGCCTTCTAGGTCATTGACTGGGTCAGTTTTAAAAGATAAACATGGTACATAATGTTTCTGATGTCTTCAACCTATACATTATTTGAATGGAACACTTGTCGTCTCAATCGATGAACAATAACATTTCACAGAAAATCAGTTGAAATATTAGTCAAAGAATTCAGAACACTCAAACACTGTAAGATCACTATAGTCGAAGTTGGCTAGAACTTAGAAGCATCTTTAATTATTTCAAATGACAACATCAAATAATAATACTATTGGTTAAATTTTCGGGACGAAAATTCTTTCAACAAGGGGATGATGTAACACCCGAGAATTTCATATTAACCCCGTTAACAAAATCTCGTTACTTCTATTAATGAAATTATACTCCATATTTATTGAGTTGAGTTAAACGTGCTACATATTACACAAACAGTTACATGTAACAACAATCCAAGGAATTACCAGATCACGTGAGTTAATACACGGATGTTGGCGAGTTGATAAAATAATAATTCCGAACAACTAAATAAATATAAATTTAGTGAACTTATATGTTATGTGACCGAAAGGTTTTTGGGAACATTGTGTGACAACTCGAAACCTATTTTAATGTCCGTATCTAATTTTCGGGACGAAAATTCCTTCAACAAGGGGATGATGTGACACCCGACAAATTCACGTTAACTTCGTTAGTTAAACTCTGTTAGTCACGTTAACGCAATTATACTTTTCATTTAATTTGATGAATTAAATGTGCAAACCGTTATATACATATTCACACGAAACGACCACACGAGTTAATACCCGGACGTTGGTGATCTTAAATGAATGTGAATACAATAATAATACATTTTAACTGTTATGTGTGCTTAATTGTTGAATTTTCGTGTAACCGCGTATTTACCGGTTTTAACTGTTTGCGGATTTCGGTAACCCTTACGAAACAAAAATGAATATTTGAGAATGATTTTCATGGTGTTTGCAAAACCGAAACAAAACGGGGCCCGTGGATCACCCATGTGACCCATGGATGGCCCAAGGCCCAACCCAACTTAACATTTAACAAAAATTAACAATTTCTAAACCTAGTTTTATAAAAAAAAAAAACGTCACTTTCTTTCCTCCCAGGCCGTCACCTTTCCGGCCAGATTCCGGCCAGCTCCGACGTCGTCACGAGGCCTATTATATATCAAAATCTTCGTCTCGACGAGACGGTTCCAATGATAGTAAATACACCTTCTAACTCGTAGCGATGAAAAAGTTATGGCCAGTTGAATAATTCGGCTGCTTTGTTCGTCAAGTGATGATGTTCGGTTGTGTTGGATCTTAGGTGGTGTTTTTGGTTGTTGATTGAAGTTACAAACACATAACAAGTAAGTTTCATTCTTAGCATTATATATATGTTACGAAAATTATAGGAATGAAACCCTAGTTCATCCAAAATGGCCAATTGATGATTGTGTTGTGGAATTGGGATATTAGTTATGTGTTATTGGTTATTTGGATAGCTAGATGATGAAATTGGTGCAAAAAGTGTGTTTATGGAATTAGGGTTTGATATGGAATCATTGAAACTTGATGTTGCATGATCGATATTGTGAAAATAGGATTGAATACGTATTTAGATGATGAATGGGATGAAGATTGGCTACTTGTTTGTGAAATTTCATGATTGTTATGATAGATTACTAAAAATAGTAACTTTTGTGTTAGAGATCGTGTGAAATCGCATGTTATGGACATATAATGATCATTATGGACTTGCTAGCATGTTTGTAAGATATGTTAGACGAATTTTGGTTATTTGAACATACGAATTCGACTTGGTTTGGATTACTTGCTAAATGTAGAAACTTTTTGACATGAAAATCGACTAGGATGCATGTATTATGATTTTGGACGCACAAACGTGATTTGGGGTTGCATGTGAGTGATTGTAGACATGTGATGATTGGTAAACGTGCTTTGATCATGTGTTGACATTTATAGGTACAAGTTGAATTGAAAGGGAGTACTTGAAATTGGTTAATTGAAGTCTAGGTTGTATATGCAAGATTAACTAGAATGTATGATGAAAGGGTTATTATGCTAGTTGTACAAAACATGTGAACATTATGTATTGCTTAGAAATGACCACACATGCTAGTATGCTTCATGTAGGAACCGCAAAGTGTTAGTTTGTGTTGTTGACTTGTGTAGTGTGCTATGGTATTTGTGTAATAGTTGACATGCTTAGGATGTTGGAATATGCAAGTATACTTTACAAATCCGACCTTCCTATAAAGGAAACTTTTATGGAATTTGAAATCCAATTTGTTGGTTGTGTGACGTGTAGTGTGGTATGCGAATGTAATATAGTTAAATACATCATTTGTAGCGTGTTTACACTTAATAAATCACCAACGGGTCGTGGGTCAACTCGGGTCAACTAAAAGTCAAACTTGGTCAAACTTGGACAAAAAGTCAAACGTGGTCAAAAAGTCAAACTATTCCAAACTCGCATAATCTGTATGACCATTTGGATGCATAGGGTACTATGGCCCTACATGAACACACATTAATAGACCTACTATTATTTAGGTTGCTGTATTACTGTGTGCTTTTAGAAACTGAACTGCTGCGCAACCTAAGGTGAGTTCACTGAACTAAACTATTTACTATTCTACCCTTTTTGGGCTGGAACTCGGACGAATACTTTTACGGATTTACAAATTTTGTATGTCGCATGTCTGGATTAGAGCAACTTTTATTTTGTTCATGAAAGACCTCATGGATACCTAGTTGACCGTTAGTATTTGTGAAATAGCGGGGAAATTTTGAGTAGTACTACTGGGTTTGACAAACCCCACCCGGGCTAGTCGCGCTAGCACGACAGAAGGACCTGTCGAACGGGTGTTGAATGACCTAACATACTTACAGTGCATCCTGCTGGGATGTACGAACAGGCAAACTGCACTTAATGTGTACATACGTCAGCTTCGGTCAGATACATTACGCCTCTAAGGACATGTGCTGTAGACTAGCTACCTACAATGACATACTTAATTTATATTTCTTCTTGCAACTGAACTTACTTGATTTTATACTTACTATGTGAACTCACCAACCGTCGTGTTGACACTTGTTAGACTTTCACTTTTACAGGTCACTGAGGTAACACGCACTTAGGACATGGCATGGAGTCACGGCTTTTCATTTAAACATTTTCATGCATTACAACCCATGTTTTGAGTTTAATGTCTATTTAAACTTTGTATCTTGTATTGGACGCGTGTACTGCGCATTTAGTTTCCATTTAATATTTTGGCATTACATTTCGTTTACGCTTCCGCAAACTTTTAAATGTTAACTCTGTAATTAATTTTCTCATTTAATGAGACACGTATGTTTTAAATTCATATAGTGTCGTTTGGTGTAACTAATGACTGAGATCCTGGTTTGTCACACATTTAACGGTAAAACTCCGTTAGTGTATTTTGGGGGTGTGACACACCTATACATAATATACTCTTGCATAATGCATATCTTCTACACATAGAATTCACTCACAGACACTTGTATAGTATACGATCACCTACACTACGATTATTTTAATACATGTATAATAGAAACCTCATTCCTCTAAATGCACATATCCTACACAAGTTAATCTTAGGCTACACATGCATTTTGATTTTTGCATCATATAATTTACAAATCTACACATAGATTATTATTACTTTTTAGTTAATCACATCAAACAAAATAAACAAATGCATAGTTCTTTTGATTTTTTCACGGTTTTTTTTAGAAAAACCATGTTTGAATTTAAATTTTGAACATAATTATTTTTTGAAGGATTTAGTGAGAGAAATAGTGACAATTAATGTTGTAACGGTTAACTTTGACTTTTAATTAATATTATGTTTCTACACATTGTCTATAATACCCTTTTCCATGGTAGAAAATGAAAATTCTCTTAAACCAAGTTACATAAATTACCCTTTACAATTATAACCGTAGGATCATTAGATTTAAGGTTATGATTAATTCTTTTTCTTCTTGCAATATTTGTATTTCTTAAAAGAACTCTCCCCTATATTTAGGGGAGGGATCAAGAGAGAACTCCATATTAAGTTGAGAACTAGAGAACTAAAAAAAAGGTATGGATGGAATTTTTAAAAGAGGGGTAAAATTAGAACTTTAAATATGTAAATCTTTAAACATTTCTATCTTTTGCATACGTTAAGTTTTTTAAATTTTTTTTGCACCATTAGATCAAGAATTTCATTATCTTTCATTTGAGTATAAATAACGTTATAAAAAAAATAATTTTTTCTCGTTTTTTTTACTTTCAATACTGCATATATGTAATATACGATACCGTATGTTTTTAAATTGGGGAAATGAATACGGTGTTGTTATGAACCTAAATTACCCAAGAAACCATCAAAACTACATACTTTGATAAAATATCAAAAGTTCAAGGGCATTGATTTCGATGACGTTATCACAAAAAAACAACATCATCATGCCTCAATTCCAATTTTGGATTTTCTCATATGATCGTATTGACATTGCTAGCAATAACTTGGTTCACGTTTTGTGATATGGTATGAATATGTGCAGCATGCGCATATCATAATACCAATTATATGAGTCATGTCATATTAATCTGTTATTTGGAATTGAGAAGCCAAATTGAGTTACGATCGATTTTTAAAGGGCGGATAATATTTTACTAAAATGAATGACGATTATTGAGTAAATGAGAAAGAGAAAAATTATGATCTAAGAGGAGAAGACTGAGTCGTCCATTAACATTGAATAAAGATCAATGAGTTAAGTTTTCTAATAAAAAAAATTTAAGTTAATTTATCGAAGCTACGTAATTTTAATGGTTTTAAGTGTAACTTAGGTGCATAACATCACCATATTCATTATCCCCTTTTAAATTTTATAGAATTGCATATATGCAGTATCGTATACTACATATATGCAGTATCAAGATACTACATATATGCAGTATATGCAATATTGATGCATTGTTATCTTATAGTTTGAATTTCAATTTTTTTACTTTTTTATGACATTTATCATTGGTTTATTAGTTTATTATTATCTTTATGTTTACACATAGTATAAGTATTGGTTTTGTTTTCATTTGTTATAAGTTTTTTAATATGAAATCTTATGAACTTTGTTATTGATTATTTGAGATCATATGTACACTTTAAATAATTAATAGACTCTTGAGTCATTTGGCCACTTAATAAATGCATCAAGTACATTGATACTACATATATGTAGTATCAAAAAAGCCAAAATGTGATTTTTAAAATTGTTTAATGTAAATAACGTATGAAAAAGTTAGTAACGTTTAAAGAAAAATATAATCAAATACAATATCGCAATATTTAAAAAAAACGAGAAAAAAAATATTTTTTATGACGTTATTTATACTCAAATGAAAGATAATGAAATTCTTGATCTAATGGTGCAATTTTTTTAAAATAATATTAACGTATGCAAAAGATAGAAATGTTTAAAGATTTATATATTTAAAGTTTCAATTTTACACTTCCTCTTTAAAATTTCGTCCCTTGTATTTTTGGTAATTCTCTACTTCTCAACTTAAAATGAGTTCTCTCTTGAACCTTACCATATATATATATATATATATATATATATATATATATATATATATATATATACTAGGTTTAATTCCGGTGTGTTACACACAAGTTAAATAACAATATTTAAAAAATATATATAACAATTATATTTAAAATAGTATATATATATATATATACTATTAATCATAATATTTTGGCTCCATCAACTTTTACTCTTCTACTTATTTTTTCCTCAAACTTCCCATTATACTTTTATCTAATTTTCCCCTTAATTTTCTCCGCAAAAAAGGCTTTGATGACCCCATAAAACCTTTATTTATTAGATAAACTAGGTTTAATACCCGTGTGTTACACACAGGTTAAATAAAAATATTTGCAAAGACATTATAATCATTATGTTTAAGCATTTTTAAATATTTAATATTTAAGAATTTTAATTGGCTCCATCAACTTTTAATTGGCTCCATCAACTCATGCATGGTGAATGGTTTCACTTAATTTCCCACCAAAGCTTCCATTTATAAAACAAAAATATATTTTCCCCAAAAAAATTGCCCCATAAAAACTATAATTTATTAGATAGATGTACCAAATAGATACAAGGAAATTCTCTAGACATTTCATTTCTTAGTAACTCAAACATCCATTTGATTCCAACGTCACATGTACCAAATACGTACAAATATATATTACACTTTGAATTTCTATAAATTACTCCATCTTTTTTTGTAGAAAGCTTTTTTTAAATTTTAAAAGTTTATATCAAAGTAAACCTAACTTATATTAATCACTTATCAAGTGGCATATAAGAAACAAATTACATGTTAAAATTCTACCGAAGTGACATAATAAGTGAGTATTCTATTAAGAGGTGACATATTATTTGAAAATAAATGTTTGTTAAATACAATGTATAAATAATTTACAAACCTCCAAAAAGTTTTCTTTTATAAATTTTCCCCCTATTCCGTACCCCCACCCACATAAATTGGGCATTGGTGACATCTTTAAAACCTTGATTTATTAGATAGATTTTTTAACAACGGTAATACCTTAATTTTTAAGGAGAAATACACCATAACCTGTTCATTGAAGGTTAATTTTCGTCTAGTAGGCTACTTAATTGATCAACATAAGTCTAATACAGTAGGCCGACATTGAAAGATTACAAGTCTACTAAAAGATGGCTTGAAAGTATCTTAGTTATGTGTTATAGTCTAATTGAGATAACTAGAATAAACCTAGTATAAATAGAGGGTTAAATAGGCTATTGTAGTTATGAGTAATGAATGATGAGTATCGAGTTAAGAGTCGTAAGAGAGTCCCCTAACAAAAAAAGAGTAGATCTACGTGTTTGTGTTTATTTGTTTCGTTTCGGACCAACCATCCGCAGGCATACTGTCGTCATGGATGGTTAGGGTTCGTGGAAGGGGAAGAGGGGGTTGGGTTACCGATTTGGTGATGGTGAATTGGTGGAGTGGGGCCACTTTTTGTACATTTGGTATGACTTTTTTTTAGTGAGGTCCATGGGTTATGTTTAAATATTTAAAAGATAGTTTTTATATTAAATTACCTATAAAATATCTTATCTTACATATAAAATAACTACACTTTTCTCATTCTCTTTACTCTCAAAAGAAATAAATAAACATTCTTTCCTTTATTCATTACAATGGCACCAAAACAAAAACGTTTTTTTTATATAAAATTTACTTATAATTGAAACAAAAGAAAGTTTGAGTGAGTTAGTTGAAACAAAATTTAAAGATATGATATTTAATTGCCTAATTGGAACAAAACAATCTTTAAGTGACTTAATTGGAACAAAATAAAAACTTATTTATGTTTCTGTGACATTTTCCCATGGATTATGGTCTTTTGATATTATTTGTGAAAAACTTATCGTGAATATTGATTTGCCTTAAGTTTGTCAGAAATTATTGTATCAGAAAATAATTTTTTAGTAATAGTTTGTAATTAAAGAGCAATTCAATCCGTAAGTCAAATCATATCACTTTTAAAAATAAATTTTAGGAGAGAGATAATAAGTATCTTTCTATAAGTTGGATAAAGTTAGTGTTCAATACCATTTCTGTTAGAATATAAAAACATAGGGACCAAAACTGTTAAGGTGAGATTGAAACTGTTAATGATATCAAAACATAGTGACCAAAACTGCAGTTTACTGTAATAAAATAATAAATTTTTGATGCATGTCTTTCTCTCAAACATTACACATCATTTTGATCTTCTATATACTAACAAATGAATAATTTTTGTTCACATGTCATTCTCTCAAGCATAATAAATCATTGTCACTCACTTTATCCCAGTGGCGGAGCCAGAACCAAATATCAGGGGTATCCTTTGAGAATATTTTTGCTCAAGCGTATCATAATTTTTTTCAGGGGTATCCCGATACTTAAAACCGTAAGAAAAAATGATATCCTGATACTTAAACCGATAAAAATTGTACTATGTAACGAAAGTTGAGGGGTAGCCTGGGGTACCCTTGGTTTCTTCATTGCTCCATCCCTGCTTTATCCTATATATGTGTCATTCTCACGTTAATTCTCTCCATTAATTTTAATTTTTTTTATTGATTGAATCAGTTTTTGATAATTATTTATTAAATTCAACTACTACTTTTGTTAACTATTTTAAACCACCTTAAAAAGATTGTATACTTTGTACACTCGAAATTGTATAGTTTAACGAATAATTTTACAGTTTCACCATAATAATAATAAATTTAAAACGAAAAATTCTACAATATTGTCATCATAACAGTAAATTTCAATTTTTTTTACTTTCTATTAAATTTAAAGTTTAAGTTAAATTCGAAAAACCATATAAAGTTTTTAAAGAAATAAAGTTTTGGTTTTTATCTCCAAATATTTAATTATAGTATAATGGAGCCAACTTTTGGTTTCTAAATCTAATACCTCAAAGTTTTATATTTGAAATTTAACACCAAGTTATTCCATAAGAACGGTACACGTTTATCTAAATTTTTATTTTAATATACTTTTTATTCAACTCGTGTTACACGGATATTTGACATAGTAAAATGATATGTGTATAGCCACTCACTTGGACTATGTGTAGTGGATTGAGCCCAAATGAAGGGTTATTCGTCATCTGGCGTCTTACTTAGCATGATGCTTTATAGTAAAAATAATGTAGTGGATGAAGCTCATGAAACCTCTACCATTATTATATAACTATTGTTTTTATATTATTAAATTTAAGTAAAAAAATAATGAAAGCATCTGATTGGGTGATGTGAGAAAAAAGTGTGAGTGACGTTATGTTGATCACACCCATGAGCTCTATAGTGACCATAGACCGTTGATGTAGCGGGTAGGGGTGTGCATGAAAATGAAAAAGCCGATCCGAAACCCAAAAACACAACACAAACAAAAACCGTGGACTTTAGATTTAATTTATAAAAAAAAACAAACTTTCAGGTTGGGTTTGAGTTTTGTCAAAAAACCAATCCGTAAAAACTGAACTGTAATATTTATGTGTATGCTAAATATCATATATGTAAAGCGCATGACCCATGTTATGCAAAAGTCCATATAGACATATAGTAATACATTTTTATATGACCCATATTGCAATTTAGGTATGATTTATTGGTTGTTTTTTGTTAAGACAGGAGAACATTCAAAACTTTGTTTATGATTATTGTTTTTAAAGCAGAATTTCTCTAGAAAATGTGGTTGGTTTTTAAAATTTAAAACTTATGAAAACTTAAATTTAAACTTTAGTATTATAACATGTTTCTTGAATCATTAAGGGTTGTGTTTTTAACATTTACTTAATACTAAAAAACAATAAATTTAAAGCGTAAGTTGAAAAACCAAACTCAAACCCAGTCTGAAACCCAAAACTTATTGGTTTTAAAAACACAAAAACCAAAATTTTGAGTTTGGATTCAATTTAAGTCAAAAATCAATCCAAACCAACTCATACACACTCCAGTAGCAGGTGTGAACATTATATACCAATTTCAAAGTCCCACACCATGCATGTTACATAAGATGTTAAAGTTAAATATTGTTATTAAATAGTATTTAATATCATCATTAATGAAGTGAGAGACGTGGACATATTAGTATGAGAAAAGGTTCATATTATAGCAAGTGGTGTCACACGTCTTCATTTATTTTACATAGAAAATAAGTAATGAATTTATTTAAGTTTATAACTCTAGTTTTTAGCAAGAAGTTAAAACACACACTAAGTTAACATTTTATATTATATCATTTGCCTAAAATAAGACTTAAACCCTGGTAATTTTAAACGAATACAATCCTGCCAACACGAGAAAATCACCAAAATGTCGTTTACAAAGCTAGTTTGTAACCCAGATGTTTCGCGTTTGAGGGTAAATGTTTTAAGACTAATCTTTAATCCTAGGGGTGAACATAAGAAGGGTTGAAGAGTAGCTTAGGCTACCGCTTAATTTTTCGCGTGTAATGTAACATTTGACGTGTTTTCTCGTTTTATTTTTAAAATACATTTGAGCTATTAAAAGAATATAGTTGAACAAAAAAAACATATTTTTATTGGCAATTGTTTTTGAAAAAGTGCAAAAAAATTGATGATATTAATTAAAATGATCCGATATTGCTAATAATTTTTAAAAAAATGATGATAAAACTTCGAGTATTATTAATAATATTAAAAAAATGATGTTTTATATAAGTATACGTACGTAGAAAGGTTGTATGAGTAGAGAAAAAAAAATGTATACGTTTATAACTTTATAATCTTTTTTTAAGAAAACATCCGATATTAATTTTAGGTTAGGTCGGCATGTCCTATGAGCTAGAAACTAGTCTAGAAAGTTTAGTTGTAAAGGGCAATAGTCAATCGCATTGTAGTTAATTAATAATTAATGTCCCGTCGATCCGTTATATATTTTGATAAAACTAGCTTGCATTAATTGGGTCAAATATATATATATCGATGATATATCTTTTGTATGTTGGTTCATCTATAAATAAACTCAAGCTAGCCCTCGCCTTTGGCTTCAAAACTTAATTATAAACATAGAAATTAAAGATATCGATGATGATGGAAGTAAGTGTGTATCTAGTTCTCTCCACTATAATTTTTATCTTGGTGTTCCTCCTGCATGCCATTAACCATCGTAACCGGAAACTACTACCACCCGGCCCACTCGGCCTCCCCGTCATCGGAAACCTCCTAGACCTGGGACCTAAGCCCCACGAGTCCCTTGCCAAACTCTCTAAAAAACACGGTCCCTTTATGACCATCCGGTTAGGATCCATCACCAGCGTGGTGGCCTCGACACCGGAGGCTGCTAGAGAAATCCTCCAACGCAATGACGAGGCATGCTCTGGGCGTATCGTCCCAGACGCTGTTACGGCCTTGGATGAGCATGAGGCGGCAGTGCTATGGATCCCAGCAAACGAGGAGTGGCGAAGCATTAGAAAGGCCCTCAACACGTACCTGACTCACCAACACAAACTCGACACACTTTGCGGTCTTCGGCAGAAGGTGGTGGATGGAATGCTGGAGTTTGTTGAAGGGAAGATGAAATTAGCAGGTGGTGATGAGGTGGTGGATATTGGAAAGCTGGCGTTCGCCGTGGCGCTCAACCAGATGTCCAACACTTGCTTATCGCAAAACGTGACAAGTTACGAGAGTGATGACATTGGTGGATTTAAAACTGCTGTAAAGACATTGATGGAAGTTGATGGCAAGTTTAACATAGCGGACATATTTCCTGTGTTGAAACCCTTGGACCCGCAGAAGATACGAAGACAAGCCAAAGCGGCTTATGATTGGTTCGATAACGTAACTCAAGCTTTCATAAACCAGAGATTGAAGCATCGAGACTCCAATCTTCACAGGTTTGGTGATATGTTGGATTCATTGTTGGATTATAGTCAACAACATCAACCTCACTTTAATCTCAAACATATCAAAATTTTGCTTGTGGTACGTACCTAATTATATATTACTCTCTTTAATTTACCTATAGCTACTTCGATCATAATATTAATTATTATTATTACATTGATAACTAGTTAATTAGAGTACCCGTGTCGTGTGTTGCAACTGCAGGTTTTTACCTCGATCAGTACCACACATGCATGTTATAATACCGCATTCAGTAAAAATTAAATTTTGATGTTTCAATGACTAGGTGACATTCAAATTTCAAATATATTTTTCCTAAAAATCCTGCATGTAATTATAATTCATTAAAAATTTCGATGCATTATTTTGGATTTAAATGCTTAAGGTGATATTTTTCTAATTGTTTAAAGTCGTTGACTTATTACAACACTTATTCAACAAGCAATTTATTAGATTGCACAGAAAAAAAAAGTTTATTATAAAACGCCACCGTCTATTTAAACAACCATTATTTCTAGCATTACATTTTTTACGTCATGTTATGGCCGGCATAGTTTCGCTTCATGCACATTTTATTTTATTTTTATGTTTCTTTTATAAAAAAACATTATTTTTCCTATTTTTTAAATAGTTGTTTTTGGGTTGTTTTTAAATATTTTTAGAAGCAGAAGACACATGTTTCTTGGGTTGTTTTTATTAAAAAAATATACTTTTTAATTTAAAAAAAACCTTACTTATTCAATATATATACAAACAGTAACTATTCGATATAAAAAAAGTTAATTGTGTTTGTCGAAACAAACATTCGAAACAAACGTGTGTTAACACTTTATATTCTAATAAAAATGTTTAAAAAACTACCCAAATGTTATCATAAAACAACACAATCAATGCATGTTTTAAATAAAAATAAAGGTTTAAAAAATTAATAGCATAACCAAAGCTATGCACATAGCGTGACGCATTGGATCTGCTGGCTCTAACCAGCAATTAATGCATACGAGATACGAGGTTTAACTGAAAGCACAACGTCATGTTATGATCATAACACGACGCTTGAATGGTGTATGAAATAGTGGAGGCGTGAGAATATTACCACCCTTATAATATCTGAAAAAAATAAAATTTTAAGAAGAACAAAAATAGCATCTTAAATAGTTTGTCTTTATGCATTTATGAGATTTATGAGTTTACTATATATAGTGCATCAGCTAATAAGATATGCTTCAAGACGTACATATTAAGGTAATTAAATAAAAAAAACTGCAAACTTCATTAATTTGTCCATATATATACAAATAGGCTTTAAAGTAAGCAAAAACAAGAAATCAAGACTGATTTTTAGTTTTTAAATAGAAGTCAATGTTTTGAAAATGACTCAAGTGAAGACTTATATATCATGAATTTTTTTTTTAATATCAATCTAGTCTCCTTCTAATAAACTTCATAATACTTATAATATCAAAGATTGAACATTGGATCTTTTTAATTTAATGCTCCTAGAGGCATATATAGTCTCTCCCATTGAACCACCAACCCCAATGGTACTTATATATCATGACTTCTTTAGTTCTTTTTATTATAGTTAACTTTTTTTTTACTATTTTCAACATTTTGGTTTCGAATAACATTTAAGTGTTATTGATAGATTTTTAGTAATTAAGACATTTTCTTGTAAATGTAGTTATGATTGTGGTTTTTTTCCCTTAATTAAGGTGCATGTATTTTTTATTTAGATCGACTAACATTATTAATTGTATATGCATGGTTTAGGATTTGTTTCTAGCAGGTACAGAAACGAGTTCGAACACAACGGAATGGGTAATGACTGAACTATTGCTTAACCCTGCCATGTTCTCAAGAGTTCGCGAAGAAGTCTCCACGATTGTCGGCAAAGATGGAAAAATTCAAGAAGCCAAAATCCTTGATTTGCCTTATCTGCATGCCGTAATCAAAGAAACTATGAGACTTCATTTATCTGTGCCTCTACTAGTCCCTCATAAAACCGAAACAGAAGTTAAACTGGCAGGTGGTAAATATATTGTACCAAAAAACACACAAATTCTGGTGAACGCATGGGCCATTGCTCGGGACCCTCGATACTGGGAAAACCCAACAATGTTCAAGCCAGAAAGGTTTCTTGAAAATGAAGTCGACTACAAGGGTCAGCATTTTGAGTTTATACCTTTTGGATCAGGGCGAAGGATGTGTCCTGGAATACCCTTGGCTCATAGGGTGGTTAGTTTAATGGTGGCATCGTTTGTGTATCATTTTGATTGGAAGTTGCCTCATGCTAGAGAAGAAATGGACATGAACGACATATTTGGACTTACATTGCTTAGAGCAACACCTCTCCTTGCTACCCCTGTTCCAGTCATACAAAACGCATAAAGCATGATCGAAGCTGCCCCTGTTCTAGCTAGTCATACTACATATATACAATATATGCACTATTGATGCATTGTTATCTTATAGTTTAAATTTCAAGTTTATTTTACTTTGTTATGATATTTATCGTTGGTTTATTATTATCTTTATGTTTAGATATAGTATAATTCAGGGCCGTCTCAACCATTTTTAGGGCCTCAAATGCGACATCTGCCCCAAACCCAAACCCGAATGCCCGACTCAAACCCGAAGTTATCTACCTTTATTGTATTAGTATTTATTTTTCAAAAAAAAATGTAACGTATCATTATTAATATAAACAAATGTGTCGTACCGTTATGTATCTTTCCCGTGTCTAATAAACCAAACGAATTCTTTGCGTGCAATATCTAACGTTTGCTAAGTGCTAACTAATCTCTAGTTATAATAAAAGGAACTCCAAAATATATATAAAAGTGTATTTTATAAAAGAAACTTTATAAAATTTATTAAAGATAAATACTTTTGAGTCTTAAAAATAAATAACCTTCAGACTCGTCGTCGCCTCGCGTATGTAATCATCGTCAGACTCGTCGTCATCGTTTTCATTGTTTTTTCTCGTTGTCCTCTTATTGATTGTTTTCCTCGTTGTTCTCGAACGTATCTCGAACGTTTTCTGGTCCGGAGTTTAAATCGTACGAGGCATGTCTGCTGTAATTAGATGGTTCTGCTGAATAACGGGATGACGGCTGCGTATCGTAGTACGTGTCTTCTACATGAATGTGGTAAGATGGCCCCCTCTTGTGAAAATAATATTCCTAAATCAACAAAACATTTACATATACGAAGAACGAGCTATATTTAAAGAAACATATCTTTTACTTGATTCAAGTTTATCTCTTCCTCGTTTACGTCTTGAAATGTTGGTCGTTTTCCAAAATCTTGACTCAGGGCCGGTTGTTCGTAAAATTCTGGCGTCGGCATCTGGTTCAAATCAAACATCGGTTCTTCATCTTCCGGTGGATTGAAAAAATTCCACCACGACATGTTTATGTGTTTTTATGTTTTGTGTGAAAATATGATTGAAATCGTAATTCTTCCTGTGAAAATTGAGAATGTGTTTGTGTGAAAATGAGAAGTTTGGGATCGTTTAATATCCAATTCATCATACGCCGCGTAGAGCCCTATACGTAGCATATGTACCCGACCATCGTACTAATACACCTGGCGCAGATAATTCCGTCTGAACCTCGTACTTTATACACCGCGTATATACGTGGCGTATAGCTAGGGTCAAAACATAATACGACAAACCCACCATATACGCTGCATATGGTACTATATGCATGCGGCGTATAGAGTGGTTTTTTGATTTTTTTTACACGGTGTAAATAGCACATCCTTTGTGCTTAGCTAGGCATTTATTTGTGAATTGATCGAGCTGATTTGTGATTGTGATTAGACACTAATAACTAGATTAATTAATTGGTTATTATATTATTACTGATTTGGTGTTTCATTGGTACGTAGTTTTGTGATTGTGATGAGGCATATAGAAAAACAAAACGAGAAGTTTTGAACTAATCACTATCAAATTCACTAAACATTATCTTGATGAACACCTTCCTGAATTTATAAAGTCTTTTACTCTACAATATTATTAAACCCATGCATATCGTTAAACGGTTAAATTTAGATGATCAAAACAGCTACAAATCAGGTTAACGAACCATCAAGTTTTGTATATCCCAGTGAATGGAATACTATTAATTAATTAGTACTAATTCACGAGATTAATTTACTTGTAGAAATTAGGGGTGAGCATGAAACCGAAAAAACCGATCTGAAACCGAAAAAACCGAAAACTCAAACCCAAAAAACCGAACCCAAATAGAAACCGTGGGTTTTGGGTTTAATTTATAAAAAAACCGAACTTTTGGGTTGGGTTTGGGTTTTGTTAAAAAACCGATCCGTAAAAACCGAACCGACCCAATAATGTTTATGTATATGCTAAATTTCATATATGTAAGACCCATGACCTATGTTATGTAAAAGTCTATATTGTAATACATTATTATATGATCATATTACATTTTATCTATGATTTATTGGTGGTTTTTTGTCGAAGCAAAATGACATTCAAAATTTTGTTTATGGTTATTGTTTCCTGAGTAAATTTTCTTTTGAAATGTTGTTGATTTTTAATGTTTAAACTTATGGAAACATAAATTTAAACTTTAGTATTATAACATGTTTTCTTGAATCATTAAGAGTTATGCTTATAACTTGTATTTAGTACTAAAAAACAATAAATTTAAAGCCAAGTTGAAAAAACCGAAAAAACCGAACCCAAACCCAAATCCAGTCCGCAAAACCCAAAACCGAAAAACCCAAAACCCATGGGTTTTAAAAACACAAAAACCGACTTTTTGGGTTTGGGTTCGGATTGAGTCAAAAACCGACCCAAACCGACCCATGCACACCCCTAGTAGAAATAGAAAAAAAAGTTTGCCTAAAATTTATAATTATTAATTTTCGAGATATAAATATTCAGAAAACTTTGGCCCCTCTTTTTATATATACGTTATCAAATGGAGAAAATACAAATGGAAACTGTTTATTTATTCGATTCATAGAGTTAAATAAATAGAGATTTTGCTTTTGTTATAATTTATTTGATGTTAATCAATGTATAGGTAAATGAGCAAATGAAAGTAGCTAGTAACTATTAGAATAATACTAGTAGTAAACTGAAAGCCCATAATGATGAACAAATTTATATATCAGTTGAACAGTTGTAACTTCTAACTATTAGCTTTTAGTTTTTATCAGTTTTAACTTTTAAATTGACTATCAACGGTTCTAACTTTTATTACTTTGATAACCAGGAATCCGTCGTTAAGTTTTTTTAATTCAAAAACGATCGTTTAAGTCTTTTGATCGGAAGTAGAATACTAGTCTAATTATCTAAAAGTTACCTCGAAAGTCGAAACGATGCTCCGAAAGACGAAACAGTGTTTCAAACGAGTGTTTAAACCTAACAGTGTTTCAATTGGATGTAAAAAAATTTATTTTTTCCGTTTCAAGATAACTTATACATCAATCGACTCATACTCTCCTTACGATCAAGAGACCTAAAACTTCGGTCTTGAATTCGAAAAAAACTTAACGGCGTTAAAAAGTTTAATAACGGACCGTCGGCTGCCAAGGTGATTAAAGTTGAGACCGATAGAAACCATAAGGTGATAGTTGGGACCAGTAGAAACCAATATATCTTAAAAAACTAGTAATAAACAAATACAAGATAATAAATAAAATACATAATATTTGAAAAAATGTGTATATATTTATATAGGGAGAGTTATCCTACAAAGGATTTTAATCTAAGAAGGCTAAAATGACTTACGACTTTTAGATATCTTTTTAATGGTTAAGATCAATTTATAGGAAAAGAATTTGGTGGAAAAATGCATTAGTCATAGCCACTTTTGTTGACTTTCTCTCCACATGCAAAGCACATGTCAATTCCCCCACTTTTTTTAAAACGTTCATAACATTTGGATACGATATTATTAATTTTTTTAATTACACTAACAAAACAAATGAATACTTTATGAATTTGAATTGAATGTGTTATCGTACTTGTTTAATTTCATTCATAAACACGGAATTAATGAACTAATATTTAAACATGTATAATACACTGATTAATAAACTAGTATATATATATAACACGAAAAGTGTGACTTTTTGGTTCTATTGATTATTGCAGAATTTATTCGATGCATAAAGATAATAAAAATGATAATCAATAATTTCTTGGACCGTTTATATGAAAATCAAAACTAAATATGTTAAAAAATAAATTAAGAAAGTAAGATGTTTTACTATTATACTTGATTGGGCACTTCAAGTCACAAAGAACAAATGTAAATTGTCTTATGAGTTATGATGTCCAGATATTTCTTCAACCGTACCTACCCAAGCACTTGCTAATGGATATTTTCTAGATGTGATAAAGTGCGTGAATTTTATTAACCAGGAACCAAACCGATTTTATGTGCAATCTTAGTCTGGTCAGAGGTGATTCTTCAAATATTTCCCGATCGAGTAGGCACATGAGATACAAATAAACTACTAGGGTAATTATGAGTCTAGGACCGGATTGGCATGCAAGATCAATGCTTCTCAGTTTTATGATGTGCGTCGGACAAGAGTGGGTGAAAGGAGAAGAGGACCGGGGCGGTGGGACGGAGAGGGGTGATCGACGAAAAAGTTAACGAATCAAATTTGGGGAATGTTTGGGTTGGGGTTTCTTAGTAACTAATTAGTGAAGATTTTCATGTATGGTCTTAATATGATTATTTATCAAGTTGAAGTGTGAATTAAGTTTTAACACTCAGGTGAAACTTGGGTTAGTAAATTTGAATATTGTAAGACTACATTAGTGGTTAATGCCTCTTAGGGGCATTATATGTCATATGGAAGCCATGTCACTAAGGGGCATTATCACAATATTGGGTGTAGTGGTTAATGCCTCACAATCATCCCCTCTTCTAATAATTGGCTAAGGCATTTCACCACACAACGCCACTTGTCATCACCATAACACTTCTCAAAATTTCGCGGATCATGCGGTTTAACCCGAAAATAATACGGATCCTTTATAACATTCTTAACCAATTTTCCTCACACAAACACAAACGCTATATCTCTCTAATCCCTTTTCCGCCTCCATCTTCTTCATGAAGCCAGCGCTCAATAAACCCTAGATTTCATCCGCCTCCATCATCCTCTTAGATCATATTCGTTTCTTTCTTCTCTTTATGTATGTCATACATCTTCATCTGTTTTTGTTAGTAACTGTTGTTCGATTTGGCTGTCGATTCATGTAGCGTCTTCTCCTCTATCAACCAACAATGACATCGATTGAAGATGGAAGCCTCACAATGACATCGATTGAAGGTACATATATATGATTTGTTTTCCATAATTAATAATTTTAGTAACCAACAATGACATCGATTAAATGTACATATATATGATTTGTTTTCCATATATTAATCTTAGTAGGTTTAAATCCAAAGCAAAAAAACTATGTTTTCTTCGCTTACAGCTTTTATCATGTTTATCTACTGTATAACCACTATTTCACTTATACATATCCATTATCGATCGATAGAAGATAAATATATGATTAGTTGTTGTTGCTTATAAAACATTGCTGCTCAAATAAATTGAGAATGTTGCACATGTAAAGTTTGCTAATGATGACTGGATTGTTAATTAGTTGCGCTAACAGTAAGCTTTGTTCCATTGTTTATTGCTCAAAAATAGGTTGCAATTGTATTGTTGATTTAACATGTGCAATTGTCTGTTCTTGTATTATAGTTCATTTACTAGCAGAGCTTTTTAATTTTTCACTTTTTGTGTTAAAATTGCATTTAAAGATATTGTATTGCTCAAATTGTGACAGGTATGGCCTGTTCTGCAAATTGAATATGAGACACTTCTACTTGTGAGATTACTTATGGAGATTAAAATCCATTCGTTACAGAACCATTGGTACGTACCCCTTTTGTTAGCTCTTGGATTAACCTTAACTTTCAGTTAAACTTTTATGAGATATTTTATGCGGCTTTACTACATATATATGCATGATATTCAATGAAGGTTTAAGCCATTCATATATATGGATGCTGACTTTTTATTTTTTAATTTAAAGTTTCATGTTTCCTTTTAATTTTACTGTTCTTTGTAGTTTTAAAGAAGGACCACAAGTTGATTGGCCACTAGACGTCACTTTGAGAACCTTACCAAAAGATATGAAAATCCTATAATTAAACTATATTGAAAAGGAAACTGAATGAACAGTAGTTCGGGGCATTTTCGTCATCTCCTTTCTTTTGCCACGCGTCTGCCAGCCTTTTTCTTTTTTATGCTGCGTGTAGGGTATAGAGATTGAGAGATCCGTTGTATCTTTTCTCTCTCTCTCTCTCTCTCTCTCTCATACGATGCTAGGGTTTGTCGTTCGTGTTTGTTGATGACTGTTCTCCGGCTTTTGAACGTGACGCACACAAATTGGGAACCAACAGCAAGTGAGAGAGATCGACGAATCAAAAACATGCGTTGGTGTTACTTTCGACGGTAACGAGTCATTTCCGGCACAGATCGGGAGATTCGTCTCCTGCTCCAGACAGATCGCGATGGCTAAGGTAAGCCTCTAAACCCTAATCAAGTCTTCGACTCTTCAGTTTTACTTTATCAGTTTAAAGCACATGCATTTTTTATTTTGTTGTAGTTGATGACGCTCCTCTTCTCTGATATACAAGATTTTACACTCCTCTTCAAATTGGTATATTATTTATTTATAATAGTCGTTGGATGACAGAAAAAAGAGATGAGGTGCTCAACTTTAGACCCAATTGTTTATGCTTATGGCTTGATTTTACAGGAAACTCGAAGTTGTGAACTGAGATGTACTGGGAGAACTGTGAAGTTGTTAGAGGTATGGAGGAGTACTTTTTATTACATGCTGTGATTTCAAAGTAGTTGAATATTAATTAAATATTTTGAATATACTTCATTATATGTAAGAAACAGTGTGGAGATTAGTGATTGCTACCGAATATTATTGAGTCTGATAATGTCCAACAACGTAGCCCTTTTTGTTATTTTGAAACTCAATTAATTATACTAAGTGCACGAATTTATGTTGAACTAAATTTTGACTCATGTTGGTCTATGAATTTGATTAGGATTTCTTTATCAATAGCCTTGCTTTAGCCAACAGTTTTTTGATCATGGAAAAGGCATTGGCAAAATGTAGCCAAACCAAAAAAATCAAGAATCAGTTGTTTTTTATGTTTCCTTATACTCTGAAGAATGATGTTGCTTATTATTAAGTCAACAATCACGTTGAGTTATTATATATTTTAATGTGTGTTTTTCTTTGGGAATAGAAAACCGCAAAGAGGCGCAAAATATGATTATTGTAGACTCAAAGCTAGGGATAAAGTACCTCAAAAATGTTATACAAAGAGTGCATATGAAGAAATCATACCATAGTGGTTTGTAGATATTTACTGTTGGGCTTTCATGTTTAGGTTTTTGGTTGTCATCTTAGTTGGTGACTTGGTGTTATATAGTTATGACAAGGGAGATATATGAGATTCATATTTCTCCTATAATATAAAGATGGAGATGAGAAATTGACGATGAGGACTCCATTGTGAGTGCTCTAAAACCATATACTGAATGCCATTGTGAATGCTCTAAAACTACATATCATTGTATGAATTAAGGCAGATTATAATTTGTTATACTTTAGTGTATGCTTTATATATATTAGTTAATCTGCAGACTCCTGTCTACTTATTTTAATAAGCTCGGGTAATTAATACCAAGGAAAATAAAGCTCATAGGATCTACTGTGTATCTCTGCATATGATTTAAACATGTTCATTGATGTAAAAACCTATAATGATTAAAACATGTTAATTGATGTAAAAACCTATAAGTTTTGCAAGAAAACAAAGTACATATACACACAAGGTATCTATATAATGAGAAGCGTTTATTAAATATCTATAGGCTCAAACCTTTCTGGACTATGATCAATCAACAAAAGGAGGCTAATTCACAACCGATCTGCGTTAGAAGCCGGGTGAGCAATCTGTCGTTTTCCACGTATACTTTATCACATTAAAGGACCGTTTAAAAAAGGATAAAGACGTAAATGTAGTTTTGTAAAATCATAATTTGTTGAAAGTCTTTATTTCATATGACAGGATTTCTAATACATAAATTCTTGCTTTGTAGGAACAAACCCAGACTCGATTGAGTTACTGTTGGAGAAACTTATGCACAAATAGTGGAAGCTTTGAAGAAGCATATGCTATCAACCTGAGTATTCTTAACAATATGATTTTGTTGACTGTTTAAGCTTGACAAGAAAGGCAAGCCTGGTACGGATCATCTTACTTCTTTTTTAATTGGAACCTGTTGGGTTGACAACAATACTTTTTCGGTTCATTTTTGTATTAATAAATAATAACTGGTTTGCAAACTATTTTGCATTTACTTATCCTTTATTTGATACTGTTTTTCCAACTTTTAGTGCCATGGGGTGGAAGATACAAACAACTTTATCAAAGAAGTGTCGATGCAACCAGCCGAACCCAACTAGGTCCTGCTGAACCTCTTGAAGTTTCTTTTGAATCAAGTGGCTATAAGTTTTTGAAGTAGCAAGCTTTGAAGGATATGTCAGCTATCAAGTAATCTTTAGCATGGGATTACCTCCAATAGGTAGATAACACAGATTATACAAACGACAACCTAGCATAATTGAGGGTTTGTAATTGGGGTTCTTTAATATGAAATTTGTTCATGACCAAAAAGGTACGTAATAGCAGATTAAATGTAATTGGGGTTTATTTCTCGGATCTATGTTTCATTTGTCCTTTCGCGCAACGCCCAAAAGACCTATCAATTAGAAGCTTATAACCGGAAAATAAAAACGCTCGCGCAATTTGCGCGAGCGACTGTATACAACTAGTTATGATTGAAATCGTAATTCTTCCTGTGAAAATTAAGAATGTGTTTGTGTGAAAATTAAGAATGTGTTTGAGTGAAAATGAGAAGCTTGGGACCGTTTAATATCCAATTCATCAGGAACATATACGCCGCGTAGAGCCCTATACGTAGCATATGTACCCGACCATCGTACTAATACACATGGCGCAGATCATTCCGTCTGAACCTCGTACTTTATACACCGTGTATATACGCGGCGTATAGCTAGGGTCAAAACATAATACGACAAACCCACCATATACGCTGCATATGGTACTATATGCATGCGGCGTATAGAGTGGTTTTTTGATTTTTTTACACGGTGTAAATAGCACATCCTTTGTGCTTAGCTAGGCATTTATTTGTGAATTGATCGAGCTGATTTGTGATTGTGATTAGACACTAATAACTAGATTAATTAATTGGTTATTATATTATTACTGATTTGGTGTTTCATTGGTACGTAGTTTTGTGATTGTGATGAGGCATATAGAAAAACAAAACGAGAAGTTTTGAACTAATCACTATCAAATTCACTAAACATTATCTTGATGAACACCTTCCTGAATTTATAAAGTCTTTTACTCTACAATATTATTAAACCCATGCATATCGTTAAACGGTTAAATTTAGATGATCAAAACAGCTACAAATCAGGTTAACGAACCATCAAGTTTTGTATATCCCAGTGAATGGAATACTATTAATTAATTAGTACTAATTCACGAGATTAATTTACTTGTAGAAATAGAAAAAACGGTTTGCCTAAAATTTATAATTATTAATTTTCGAGATATAAATATTCAGAAAATTTTGGCCCCTCTTTTTATATATACGTTATCAAATAGAGAAAATACAAATGGAAACTGTTTATTTATTCGATTGATAGAGTTAAATAAATAGAGATTTTGCTTTTGTTATAACTAGGATTTCTTCCTAAGAAACTATTGTATTTACAACATAAAAGTAATGTATCAACATTATCATTTAGCTCGCCTACGATATATACAACATTAACTTAATTTCCGTTAAACACTAAAACGGTTGTGTTAATAGCTCATCCTCATTGTTCATTGATGATCCCTAACTCTCTTAAAAGACTTTTGATTTGTTGTTCCTGTAAGATGCACAATAAAGACAACTATGTTTACATTTGACCCAATATTTGAGGTTCTGTCAAAGATTTACGATAGGGGTTTTCAATAATTAAAATGTATAGGGACTTTACATTGATAATATGTAATGTAGAACTTAATATAAGTTGATTTAGAAGTCTCGCATGCTAAAAGGGGATGTTACACTACTAATGTTTTCCATAAACTGCCCCATAACATACACAGCCGATCTAGTGGTTGTAAATATATAGTATAAGCTGCATGACATCTTAATTAATTAGGTTGTACTGCAGTTTCTAACCGCTGTGCTACAGTTTACTTACATTCTTCTGCAGTTCCTAAACTCTGCACAACGTCTTATTTACATTGTTATGCTATTTCTAAATGCTGCACTACAGCTTCTAAATGCAACATATACATTCCTTTTTTGTTAATAATGTGCATCGATCACTAACAATAAAATAAGCAATCCATTTAAACAAACCTAAACACCCTCAAAACGTTATTATGCCATTCAACTTTAGCATCGATATTCCAATATATCTCGACTGTACAAATCTACCCTACACCCATCTCCAAAAATAAAAAAACAACTCCGAGATTAAGACCAAATTAGGGTTGAGAAACTGAAACTAACCTAAAACATGATCGGCATGTCGGCAAACAAAACCCTCGATGCTAAGAAATTGTAATTGTCATCTCTTCTTTCTTGAGGTATAGAAAAATAGTAGAGAGAAATTGCATCCGTTTTGTTTGAGTTTTCAAGCCATGGGCAGTTGGAGGAAGCGAGAAGAGACGCGTGGTCATGGGATGGCCGGACAGATGGGAAAGTAGGAAGATATGAATAAGCATGAAAGCAAATTACAAATATACCCATAGACACTATTCATAAGGTTTCCCAATTATACATAGTATAATATAATATAATATAATATAATTTAATTTATTTGATGTTAATCAATGTATAGGTAATTAAATGAGCAAATGAAAGTAGCTAGTAATAACTATTAGAATAATACTAGTAATAAATTGAAAGCCCATAATGATGAACAAGTTTACATATCAGTTGATCAGTTCTAACTTCTAACTATTAGCTTTTAGTTTTTATCGGTTTTAACTTTTAAATTGACTATCAACGGTTCTAACTTTTATCACTTTGACAACCAGGAATCCGTCGTTAAGTTTTTTAATTCAAAAACGATGTTTTAAGTCTTTTGATCGGAAGTAGAATACTAGTCTAATTATCTAAAAGTTACCTCGAAAGTCGAAACGATGCTCCGAAAGACGAAACAGTGTTTCAAACGAGTGTTTAAACCTAACAGTGTTTCAATTGGATGTAAAAAAATTCATTTTTTCCGTTTCAAGATAACTTATACATCAATCGACTCATACTCTCCTTACGATCAAGAGACCTAAAACTTCGGTCTTGAATTCAAAAAAACTTAACGGCGTTAAAAAATTTAATAACGGACTGTCGGTTGCCAAGGTGATTAAAGTTGAGACCGATAAAAACCATAAGGTGATAGTTGGGACCAGTAGAAACCAATATATCTTAAAAAACTAGTAATAAACAAATACAAGATAATAAAATACATAATATTTGAAAAAATGTGTATATATTTATATAAGGAGCTAGAGTTATCCTACAAAGGATTTTAATCTAAGAAGGCTAAAATGATTTATGACTTTTAGATCTTTTTTTAATAGTTAAGATCAATTTATAGGAAAAAAATTTGGTGGAAAAATGCATTAGTCATAGCCACTTTTGTTGACTTTCTCTCTCCACATGCAAAGCACATGTCAATTCCCCCACTTTTTTAAAGGTATATTGGTTTTCATTAGTCCCAACTATCATATTTTGTCTTCTATCGGTCCCAACTATTGAATTGGCTGTCAACGGTCCCAACTTTTATCACTTTGGTAACCACTGGTCCCGTCGTTAAATTTTTTTAACGCCGTTAAGTTTTTTCCAAATTCAATACCGATGTTATAAGCCTTTTGATCCGAACGATAATATAAGTCGATTAATGGAAAAATTACCTCAAAATGGCACTCCGAACAACAAAATAGTGCTTCAATCGGGTATTTAAATCTAACGGTGCTTCAATCGGATGTAAAAATTTTATCGTTCAGAGAGCCTTTTCGAGAAAACTTTTACATCAATCGACACGTTTTATCCTTCCGAACAAAAGGTCTAAAACATCGGTCTTGAATTTGGAAAAAACTTAACGGCGTTAAAAAAATTTAACAATGGGACCAGTGATTACCAAAATGATAAAAGTTGGGACCGTTGACAACCAATTTAATAGTTGGGACCGGTAGAAGACAAAAGGTGATAGTTAGGACCAGTAAAAACCAATATACCTTTTTTAAAACGTTCATAACATTTGGATACGATATTATTAGTTTTTTTAATTACACTAACAAAACAACTGAATACTTTATGAATTTGAATTGAATTTGTTATCGTACTTGTTTAATTTCATTCATAAACAAAGAATTAATGAACTAATATTTAAACATGTATAATACATTAATTAATAAACTAGTATATTATATTATACTATGTATAATTTGAGAAGCTGATAAACAGTGTCATGGCATTTTTGTAATATTGTCAATGGTGTGTGGTGTTTTGGTAATTTTATGGGGTAACTTTGTAAAAACATAACCAAGTTTCAATTTTGTTCTAATTAAGTCACTCAAGTTTAAAAATTGTTCCAATTAAGTCACTCACCTTCATATTTTATTCAAATTAGAGGTTTTAACATGTTGTTTTCACATGTTTTTCTTTACGTTTCAGTTAGGAATTGTTTTTTACATTTTTTTATGCTAATGTGAAGCGGTAATGTGAATTGTAGATTTATTTTTTTATTTTTTATTATAATTAACATATTTTTAAATTTTTTAATATAATTACATATATTAAATATTCCGACCCCCACATTCTATCCCTAATTCCTTTCTTGACACAAACAAAATCCAACAATTGTTCGATTTGAAGGTTTAGTCATCTAATTCAAGTAAAATATGCTTGAGTGACCTAATTAGAACAAAACTGAAACTTGGTTATGTTTCTATGGCATTTTCCCTAATTTTATTTGGTAAAACCCTTGAAGTTGTCTCTGCAACTTATTGATCTCTCCGGTGGTTTCCGGTTGATGCTTTTTGGGCGTTTTCATTCTTTGAGAACTAATAGAGGCTTCTTTACCTCTTGATTTGTTCTTGCATCATTTGATGTAGGTTGTTGTTGCTGATGATGGTTACCGGCTTTGGATCTGTGTTGCCTAGGGTTTTCCCAATGATGGTTGTCGATCCTTGGACCTGTGTGGCCTATGGTTTGCAACGGTGTGTGACTTGATCTTGCATGTTGTTTGCGGCGGTTGATTCCGGTGATGGTAACCATTATTTGGGTCGCGTGTTTTCGCTTTATGTTTGGGTGGTGGCTAGGGTTCGTATCCCCAAATCAGCCACTATCCTGTGACTTTTTGTTGAATGCTGTTGGTATTGACAGTTGACTTAGTGATCGATACCATAGCGGTTGTTGTCGGTCAGTTTACGGTGGTGGCTAGGGTTCATTGGACGGATTTAAATCCTAAACTAGTGTTTATGAAAATTTGTATCCATGTTAACCGGTTGAATTTCCTTTTTTGTGGTTGGCTGTGATGATTTTGATTCATGAGGAACTCACCATGGCGTGACAACTATGTGGATGGTTGCTTTTCACTCGGAGCCACCACTGCAGCCATGTAGTTGTGGTAACTTTTAGAACTCTGAGCCACAAAAGCCTTGATTTTGCCTTGATTTGAGTCAGTGTGAGTTTTATCCTTTTTGTGGTAACTTTTTGTGTTATTTGTGTTATTGTTCAATCCGCTTAACTTTCGATATATGTGAGCATTGCAAGTGTGGGATTATTTGTTTGTATTGTGAGTGTTGTTGGTTTCATGGTGCAACATGGTTTTGATGGTCCATTGGTTCAGATTATTTGTAGGAAGAAAGATTGTATTTTGGTCTATGATGGTTGGGTTACATTTACCACTGTTGTTATTGTTGTTTTATGGCTTGGCTGTGATGATTTCGGTTCTTGACGGACTCACCATGGCGTGGCAGCTTTATGGATGGTTGCTTTTCTGTTGTAGTTACTGGTGTTGTGTCACCCTTTAGAACATTGAGCCATAAAAGCCTCATTTTTATAATGAAAACTGCTTTTAGCAGATTGGCGCGTGATGGTAGTCTTTATTCGTTTGACTATTTTTAGCTTAACTGTTTGATGAAATTTCAAATTGAATATGTTTTGTTATACACTCATATGTGTTCATGTGTTTGTGTTAATGATGTACTCATGGTTTGAATGTGTAACTAATCAAGGTGTAGGACTGCAAGTATAATGTGTGAGCCAAATGAGGAGTAAAGTTTTAAGGCTTTGAAAAGGTAAGTAATATTTTGTTAAACTTTGTATTCTAGAACAAGATAATGGCTATTGTTGTTTGTTAATTGTAGTGCAAATGAAGAACATGAACTTTGAGAAAATAATAAACTTTTGTCGGGTGTAAATACTTGAGGTACTCAAACTAAAACTCCAGTTACGTGGGTCGATCTCTTTGCTCATCAATTTATGCTATGTTTGTTTATGATGATTTGTTCGATTAAATCCCTTTCGTGAGATGTCGTACGGTGCGAACGTATTGGATGTAAGTTGTAGGTGGTATTCAATTGCTTTTTCCAACTTGAAGTGCATAATATTTTTCTTTTAGTCGTCCGGTGATACATTTAACTTTAAACATAATGGTGGTTGTGTTGTAGTAAAATTGGCACTTGAAGAGTATTTACATTCTAATTCATGAAGAAATAACAGCACTTTAAAGCAATCTGAACAATCCAAATTGGATTAATTTTTTTGTTTATTGTTTAGATGTTCTTAGTAAAATAGCAATAGAGAAGAAAAAAGGGGCTTATTACTTGTACATATATATCAGTACATCTATGATTTAAACATTGGAAATGGTGTCATTTATTTATTGTGTTGTGTTGTTTTGAATTTGGCTTATTTAGGATGCTTTATTATTAATTGTATGTGTATGTGTGTGCAGGACTGCAGGTGTTGGTTACTGTTTACTACATCTTGCACTTCTCAGGTTTAGTTTTAAAGTTTGTTTTTGTTGTTGTTGGAGGTGGGTTGGTTATGGGTAGGTTAATGCATCGGACTTTTTTTTATAGAGTTGATTTGTAGCTATTCACTTACATAAACATCAAAAGTGCAGGTTTAGACTGTTACACCGGTTGTTTAAATTCTAGGTCCAAGCTATCGATGTCCATACTGCCTATGTGGTAAACTTATTTCAAACAATCAATTAGTAACAATGTTGTAATTATTGCTTTAGTTGAGGGCTTATGCTGGTTTTTTGATTTTGGTGGCTTTTGTTAAATTAACAAGCATGACTCTCAACAAGTCCCTGCCCTAAGTTAGCAGTCTAAAAGCCACTACAAAGTGCTGAAAAATAAACTACACCAATTTGTTTGTAATTTGAAAACATTATATTTTGTATGTATAACTAGGGGTGTAAACGAGCCGAGCTACTCGCGAGCTACTCGAGATCGGATCGATAAAAAGCTCGAACGAGCCGAGCTTTTTCGAGCTCGAGCCCGAGCCTAAGAAAAAAGCTCATTAAGCTATCGAGCCCGAGCTCGAGCTTTACACCTCGAGCTCGAGCCGGCTCGCGAGCCTTATCGAGCTTTTCATTTATATGTTTTTTTTGTTTATTTTATAAATATATATTATTATTATTAGTTAAAATATGTATAAATTATGATTAAAAATATATAATATGTATTTTGTTATGTATAAAATATATATAATTAAAAGTTTATATAAAATTAAATATAAAAAATTAAAAAATAAATATAAAATTAAATATAAATATTTAAAATTAAAATAATAAATCATCAAACGAGTCGAGCCCGAGCCGAGCTCGAGCTTGAGAAGTTTGTGACGAGCTCGAGCTCGAGCTTTGAAATTAAAACTTGAATCGAGCCGAGCTCGAGCCTAGACGAGCTCGGGCTCGGCTCGGCTCGTTTACACCCCTATGTATAACCACTAAATCACCAACAAAGTCGACGAATCTGACTCTAACTAATCTTTTGTAATGCCAAAAATAAATTTTTTATATGTTGCAAGCCGTTATAACACCTCACGCGCAACGCGCGTGAGAGTGTAGACATCTAGTATATATAACACGAAAAGTGTGACTTTTTGGTTCTATTGATTATTGCAGAATTTATTCGATGCATAAAGATAATAAAAATGATAATCAATAATTTCTTGGACCGTTTATGATACCGATTCCACGGAATATCCAAATGGTTCAAGAACAACGATTATCAAAGACCAAAATTGAACCAAAGGTTCCAAGAACAATGTTCTTATTTTATTAATCAACCATAAACTATGAAAGTAAACCTAGAAACCTAATACTTATACTAAATGAACCACAAACATAATAGGAAACAAATACCACAAAATAAGTTAAACAAATAACTAATAAAAATAAAAGATAAACATGATAATTTAAATTTAAATCTTGATCTTCAAATCTTGGTCCATATCCGTATCATACTCCCCGTCTTTGAAAAACTCGTCCTCGAGTTTTAACTCTAGATCAACGCCACCTGGGTCGAATGGAACATCAAATAGTTTCTTCTCTATCATTATCATCGTAACATGCTTAAACACTACAACTGCGTTGTTCATTCTGCCTGACTCATAACATGTTCCATCAGGGTCTATGGGATTGTCATGTCCCCTAATTCTTACCTCCTTTCCCCCCTCTTTAAAAATGACTTGTTCACGAGTCTTGAGAATGTCAAAAAAATCATTGAGAGCGCGAGATAAAAAATCAACCCCTTTTTTCATATTTATATTGCTGAACAAATAGTAGTCATGCCATCTAAGTTGAGAGAAATCTAATTTTTCATTCAAAGTCCTCTGTCTCTCACATAGAACATGCTCACAAACAAAGTAACCATTGTAATCACCACTCGCTAAATTAATTTTCTTTTCATGTGACACAATATGAACAACTAAGAACCAAACTCCAACAAAATCCCAAGTACGATTATTTAATTTTAAAAGATGTAAATTAATCCCATGAAGCCCACATGAAACGTGCAACTTGCAAAATCCACCACTTGGCTTATCCATATAATTACTCTTATGATAAGCTATCTTAGTAAATATCTTTATATTCTTATCATCTTTAAAAATAAAATATTCAAATATCAAGCCAGCCTTCAATTGTGGATTTATTGTTTCACTTTTCAAACTCAATTGATCCTCCCCAGAGAATTTCGGATCACCTTGTTTACTGCCTATAACCACCTTAGAATCACCACCTTGTTTACTGCCTATAATCACCTTAGAATCACCACCTTGTTTACTGCTTATAACCCCCTTAGAATCACCGTCATTTTGAAATATTGACAACTTAGGGTCAATAAATAAACCCTTCAACGCCACCATGAAAGATGCACCTAGAACGGTAGTCGTCGGATCACCCGTCACAACCACATAACCCCCATTAATCCCCTTACAAGCCATAACTATTTCTACCTCTTTCGGCACATGAATATTTTTATAAAACAAATCAAACATACCTGAAGAAATTAAAGCCGACTCATGCTTTCCAAGTCTTTCAACCGCACCACCAGTAAACCAAGTATACCAATCTTCATCATCATTTTCATCATACAAAGGTGAAGAATTATAAATAACATCGTCCTTGGTAGGATACTCATCGTCTCCGGTTAACTCGTCTTCAACAAGTTGTTCTGGTTCCGTTTCCTCCCATGTCGACGATACCTTAAGATCTTGGACTCGTTTCTGAAATCTTTTGATCTTAAGATCCCGTGGATCAGGATCAACTCTTTCGTTGCCTCTGGCGGCGAATCTACGAACACAATTGAATCGATCTCCACGAGCACGTGAAAAAAACATACTTTTGTCGTTGCCTCCGGCGGCGAATCTACGATCAAGAAAGCATCTTCTTCCACGTAGAGCCATTTGAAACCAAAACTCTGATACCAAATGATACCGATTCCACGGAATATCCAAATGGCTCAAGAACAACGATTATCAAAGACCAAAATTGAACCAAAGGTTCCAAGAACAATGTTCTTATTTTATTAATCAACCATAAACTATGAAAGTAAACCTAGAAACCTAATACTTATACTAAATGAACCACAAACATAATAGGAAACAAATACCACAAAATAACTTAAACAAATAACTAATAAAAATAAAAGATAAACATGATAAATTAAATTTAAATCTTGATCTTCAAATCTTGGTCCATATCCGTATCAGTTTATATATATGAAAATTGAACTAATTAGGTTATTACCAAACAAAATCAAAACTAAATATGTTAAAAAATAAATTAAGAAAGTAAGATGTTTTACTATTATACTTGATTGGGCACTTCAAGTCACAAAGAACAAATATAAATTGTCTTATGAGTTATGATGTCCAGATATTTCTTCAACCGTACCTACCCAAGCACTTGCTAATGGATATTTTCTAGATGTGATAAAGTGCGTGAATTTTATTAACCAGGAACCAAACCGATTTTATGTGCAATCTTAGTCTGGTCAGAGGTGATTCTTCAAATATTTCCCGATCGAGTAGGCACATGAGATACAAATAAACTACTAGGGTAATTATGAGTCTAGGACCGGATTGGCATGCAAGATCAATGCTTCTCAGTTTTATGATGTGCGTCGGACAAGAGTGGATGAAAGGAGAAGAGGGCCGGGGCGGTGGGACGGAGAAGGGTGATCGACGAAAAAATTAACGAATCAAATTTGGGGAAAGTTTGGGTTGGTGTTTCTTAGTAACTAATTAGTGAAGATTTTCATGTATGGTCTTAATATGATTATTTATCAAGTTGAAGTGTGAATTAAGTTTTAACACTCAGGTGAAACTTGGGTTAGTAAATTTGAATGTTGTAAGACTGAATGTAATGGGCGTGAAGCTCTTTAGATAATGCCCCTTTGCGTCACATAACGCCCTGCACACCACTACGCAGGGGCGTTATGGGCGTTTTAAAGATAACGTCTGTGCTCAAGTTTTTGTCCAATGATTGCTTTGATTTGTTATTTAATTAATAATTATTTAATGATTATGGGGCATTATAGGGGCATTAACCATTACACCACTTTTTGGTATAATGCCCCTTGCCTAGTCATCGTCCACATGACGGAAAACGCCCCTAAGGGGAATTAACCATTACATATAGTCTAAAACTACATGTAGTGGTTAATGCCTCTTAGGGGCATTATATGTCATGTGGAAGCCATGTCACTAAGGGGTATTATCACAATATTGGGTGTAGTGGTTAATGTCCCACAATCATTACCCCATTATTTAACTAATCATTAATTAATCATTTATTTAAACATTTATTTAAATAAAAGTAAAATACATATAATAAAAATACACGATTACGAAACCGAAAATAAACTAGTCATCACGCGTCACCCTACGATTTAACCAACAATGCTCGACCAAATCCGCCGCGAGAGCATAATGCGCCTCTTTGTTACGCATGAAGTTAGAGTTCGCTATTCTTTCTTCCATGCTTATTCGTTCGCGTTTCGGTTCGACATATCCCGGGGTGTAATCCTGACAATAGGCTTTTCTGTCATCCTCCAAAATCATATTATGTAATATGAGGCAAGCGTACATAACGTACGTCATTTTTTCCTTTGACCCTAGCCGACACAGATTGCTCACAAAATGCCAACGTTTCTTAAGAACTCCAAAAAGACGCTCAATATCTTTTCTTGATGATTCTTGACCTTTTTTAAAGTAAGCTCTCTTTTCGTCAATTAGGTCTCTAAACGTTTTTATTATCATCGAGAGCTCCGGATATATACCATCACCCAAATAATATCCAAACGGGTAATAACTTCCATTAACAAAAAAAGATGTCTCGGGTGCATTGCCGGCTGCGCGATCCTCTATGATTGGCGACGCCTCAAGAACATTAATGTCGTTGTTTGATCTGGCGGAACCGAAATAAGTATTCCAAATCCAAAGGTCGTACGAAGCAACCGCTTGAAGAATCACCGACGGCCCTTTTTGGTCACCCCGTGTAAACTATCCATGCCAAGCGTTTGGACAGTTAGCCCATTGTCAATGCATGCAATCTATGCTACCAATCATACCGGTTAAACCATACACTTCTTCGTGTACGTCGTATATTTTTTGTAGATCTAACCATGTCGGCATTCTAAAATAACGCTCCCCGTAAATGTCAATAATACCTTTACAATAGTTTTCCATGCTATCTCTTGTTGTTTTCTCCCCCATTTTGACATATTCATCATTTATGTCGGTTGCGTTGCCGTATCTAAGGATGCGTAAAGCCGAAGTACACTTTTGTATAGTCGTAAATCTCATCCTTCCTCTTGCATCGCATCTTTGTTGAAAATAAGGTTTTTCTCGTTCCAAATCTTGAGCTATACGTAAGAATAACCTTGAACTCATCTGGAACCGACGCTGAAAACTAGCTTCGTTATATCGTGGCTCAACCGGATCGAAATAATCTTTCATCAAACGTTCATTCGCCGCCTCTCGATCTCTCTCGACGGATACTCTTTGGTAAACGGGTCTCGGTGGGTTAGCGATGTGTTGCAAAAACGAAGCTACGAGTGCAATCGCGCTTGTAACCGCATTATCCATCTCTATTTCGCCCGTTGAAGTGCTATCTCCGCTTGACGATGAAGCGTAGGATTCCATTTTAAATAGTGTGTGTTATGAAGAAAATTTGATATTTAGTGTGTGTGTTATGAGAGATTATGGTGTAATTGGTTGTATGTATGGTTAGGTTGATATATAAATGGTTTTTAAAATGTTTAAATTTAATTTTGGGTCAAAGTATCCGTTTGTAGCCGTTGGTAGATCAAAGTTGCATGGGATTTTGTGTGTGTGAAGGCGTTATTCGGAAAACGCCAGGAAACATTTTTGGCTCATAACGCCCCCTAATAATGGTGTGGGGGCGTTTTCAAACGTTATCAAGTGGGCTTCACACCCACTACGTTGAGTCTAAAAAGATGAACGAAGCACTGAATTGGGTTCAAATAGAAAGTCTAAATTTTCTAGAAAGTCTAAGAAGGAATTTGGACAACATTAAATGAAGATCAATGGCCCATAAACACAAGGTGACATAATGGTAAATACTTAGAACTTTAAAAGGTAGGCCAAGGGTATATTAGTGTTGTCTCATTTTCAAATTTCACAATCTTTTTTAAACGTCCATAACTTTTACATACGATAATATTTTTTAATAAAAATTACACCAAAAAAACGAGCGTTTTTTATCTTCAAAACGCATATAGCATTGATATGTAAAAAACAATTTTTTTTGAAGTTTAGTTTATTATGTTATATTCGTCAGGTCATTATGTTATATTTTTCAGCTTATTGTATTATATTCGTCAAGACATTATGTTATAATTTTCAGGTCATTGTGTTATATTCGTTAGGTCATTGTGTTATATTCGTCAGGTCATTGTGTTATATTTTTCAGGTCATTGTGTTATATACCTCAGGTCGTTGTGTTATATTTGTCAGGTCGTTGTGTTATATTCGTCTGGTCGTTGTGTTATATGCATCAGGTCGTTGTGTTATATCCGTCAGGTCGTTATGTTATATCCGTCAGGTCGTTGTGTTATATCCATTAGGTCGTTGTGTTATATCCGTCAGGTCGTTGTGTTATATCCGTCAAGGTCGTTGTGTTATATCCGTCAGGTCGTTGTGTTATATCCGTCAGGTCATTGTGTTATATGCATATGGTCATTGTGTTAAATTTATCTGGTCATTGTGTTATATTCGTCAGGTCATTGTGTTATATTTTCATCAGGTCATTGTGTTATATTCATATTTCAACTCATTGTGTTATTCAAGTCATTTTGTTATAACACAATGACCTTATAAATAACATAATGATCTGAAGAAATAACACAATGACTTGGCAAATAACACAACTAGCAAAAAACGTGAAAAAAATTTGTTTTTTATATATTAATATTATACGCGTTTTAAAGATAAGAAAATGCTCGTTTTTATGGTGCAGTTTTTTTAAAAAAAATAATATCGTATGTAAAAGTTATGGACGTTTAAAAAATGAGGTTAAACTTGAAATATAAAGACATTACTAATTTTACCCTTCCTTCTAATTTTAAGAGAGTGTCACATGTCATCATCTTATGACTTCCTATAATTTCTAGGAAAATTGAACTTTGTAGTATAACTCCACTCACGAAGCACTAGTACGTTTTGATATTACAAAAGTAAAAAATAGAACAAATTACATTTTTCGTCCTTTATGTTTGTCAATAATTACAAATCTCGTCCTTAAACTTCACTATTTACAGTAAACGTCCTTTATGTTTCAAAAAGGTAGCAAGTTTCGTCCTTTCGACTAACGACCGTCATAATAATTCGTCAAATCCACCCATGTGCTCTTCACGTGAGGGCATACTAGTCTTTCTATATGTAAAGAACCATTTATGTAATTTATGTTTTATTCAAATTTTTTATATAATATATTCTTATTTTACTTAATTGATCTAATTATAAACATTATAACATTAGCTTATCCATGTTCAAATGGATCTACTACCACCATCGTTACTAAACATACAACCACCATATCGCCGGTGCATAGTCACCTGCTTGCCACCATTGCCATAACAACCAGTCGATTACTCGTTGAAACATGCAATTCAAGCATCACATATTAGAGATGAAGATTATAACGATCGACCGATTACTCTAATTTCGGTTCCAAGATTTCAAATCTTTACCCTTTGTGTCCAAATAAAAATGTAAATCAAGATTAAGTTTATAAAGATCGATCGATTACTTGCCGAAGCCCCAATTGTAGAAAGTGGTAAGCACAATCAACACACAAACACAGTGTTCGATTTAGTTTTCGTCGAGGAGACGATGTTGTTGACAATCAAAGTATATGGGGGTATAAATGGGGAGGTGGGAAAGGTGTTTGCATAGCAGTGATACGATGATGATGATCGTGCACATGGAAGTGGGCGGCGACGGTAACTAAGATTGTAGGGGTGAGGATCTAGGAGTATGATGGTGCGATAATGATGATGTTGATATGATGATGATTACAGACGACGGTGCGATGATGATGATGATGCGAAGGAGCGACGGCGGCTGGTAAAAGCACCGATGATAGTTTGGGGGTTGGGGATGATGGTGTATTGGTGTGTGATGACGATATTGTCCCCATTTTTTATTGCTTAATTTGTGTAAATAAAGGTTTTTTCTTTTTCTATTTTAGTTTTAGGTTTTTATGTATAAAATGACCATTGTGCCCTCACATAAGGGTCACATGCCTGCATTTAACGTTAAAATTAAACGGACGTTAGTTGAAAGGACGTAACTTGCAATCTTTTTGAAACATAAAGAACGTTTACTGTAAATAGTGAAGTTTAAAAATAAGATTTGTAATTATCGACAAACATAAAAGACGAGAAATATAATTTGTTCTAAAAAATATTACTCTTTTACTTCTTATGATCCATGTATCAGTAAATTAAAAAAATGTTTGTTTTAATATATGCGAGTTGGAACCCATTTGTCTTTGATCATTATATCATGGGATCGAGTCAATAATTCATGAATTGAATGCATATATGATATATAATAATAAGTTATTTAAAAATCAAATGCATGTGTCAATTAAAAACGTTAACTTTTTCATCAATAGTTAATTTATCAACAATAGTGATCTTAAGCAATCTACCTATTTTAATAATTGAGTAACACATCCACATGTCACCATTTTAACTACTCCACATAGGATTTTGCTTAGGTGTCATGTTCTAATTAATTTGATGGAGAATTTTTAGACGGGTCATGGTATGCTCCATATTCGAAATAACCCGATATGTTTAAATTAAAAATTCACAAATTATCATCAATTATCTCCTAACCCGATATGTTCAAATACAAAATTTACCAATTATCATGATCTATATATTAACCCGATATGTACCAAGTATCATGAATTATCTCCTAACCTGATATGTTCAAATAAAAAACTTATCAATTATTATGATTTATCCTAACCCGATATGTTCAAATTAACGTTTTACCAATTATCATTAATTATCTCATAACTCGATATGTTCAAATAAAAAAATTTACAATTATCATGAATTATCTCCTAACCCGATCAGTGGCGGATCTAGAGAAAAAATTCAGGGGTAGCGGAAAATTAGATTTTTTGGACCTAAAGGTATAGCGATACATAAAACGATAAGAAAAAATGAAATTTTACACTAAATTTACACTTCGCCGGAATAGTTGAGGGGTAGCGGCCGCTACCCCCGCCACTACTATATATCCGTCCCTGAACCCGATATGTTTCAATAAAAATTTACCAACTATTATAAATCATATCCTTTATTGTAACATATGATTTTTTATATGAATATATTTGTAAAAATCCAAATCGATTTAATAAGAGATATGTTAAAAATAAATTTGATATGTAAATTGAGTTAAAACCTATAAAACTAAAATCCGTGTAGTACACGAGTACTAATCTAGTATATCAAACATATATGTAAATCACTATTCTTTATATATATTCGTACCCTTATTTTTATCCTTTCCTGATCCCAGTGCGAAAATGAAGAAAAATACAAAACTTGAAATAAAAAAAAAAGTAATTTGTTCTAACAATATATATCGTTATTGATGACGGAGTTTCATCATTTATGTAAGGATTCAAAATTTTATTCATATAAAATTAGGGAGGGACAATTTTTTAAGCTATCGCACCTAAATATTTTACAATAGCTACTAAATGAAAAAAAGAAGAGACGTTTCCCTACTTACAAGCTCCGTCCATGGTCTTTGTTTACCCTATTGAGTATTGACCGCTTCTGGTTCGTTTCTAGTTTATTCAAACTAGCCGGTGGCTAAATGGGCCGTGTATTATGACCGGCAACTTGGAAACTGGATTCATAGACATGCATGTCACATGCTAGAAATAGATATATAGAACCAAAACTAATCAATTATGTCCATTAATGTCCGGCTTGCCGACGTTGTGATTTTAGCCTTTTTAAACTTCGCATATATATCTATATCTATACCTTTTAATAAAAGAGGATTTTTGATGTCACATGACATGTAATGAGGCCATTGTTGAAATCATTTTCCCGCTCAATAATATATTATATATTTAATCCTCCTACTATTACACAACATACGAATATTATATAATATATTTATCTATCAGTTACAAAATAATTACAATATTAGTAATATATATTTCTCTATCAATTACAAAAATAATTAACATGTTCTTACAAAAGTAAAAATATCAGTTACCAAAATATATATCAATAATATTCCAAAGAATTGATTTTTATATTTAATATTATTTAAACATTGTTTTTGTCTACTACATTAGTTAATTTATCGGTCTCTTATCTCTGTACCAAAGCTCATAGTTTGTATCAGTACGAGTTGTCATCCATTTGTACGATTTTAATCGGATTTTTATGCTTTTGAATCCGTAATTTGTCTTCTAACTTTTCTTGTATGGGTTTTTTTTTGTTGGTGTTAGAGAACGTACCCAAGATGGTAATGATTTATAGTGTAATGCTTACTCGTCATATGATTCTTCTTTTGTTATGCTCGATAATAATTAAATATTTTTAGTTATTCAACTCGTATAACACACGGGATATAATCTAGTATATATATATAGTGAGGTTCACCTACAAAAGATTTTAATATAAGAAAACTAAGAAGGAATAAGAGATTGACATGTGACATCTAATTAAATTAGAAAAATTGGGTATTTTAGTCATACAAAAATTGTTTTGGAGACCTTGTTTCCACATCACCCTCCTTAAAAAATACATAACCGAAACATTGAAAATAATAATAAAAAATTACCGTTTTCTCAATTGTGTATTTTTTTCATTGTGTCTTTTGTAAAAAAATTATAAAAACGGTAATTATTTCATTTTTTTTATTTTTCTTTTATTTATTTTTTGAAAGACGATTATGTGGGAAACAAGGTCTCCAAACCACTTTTTTGAATTTTGATTTATTTTGTGAGTTATATTTTTTTTAAAGTGTCATTGTGTCTTTGTTTACCTTGGCTCATTCTCACACTTTGTACCAATAAAATGACTTTGTATTTGAACATTTCTCAAATACATATTAACAATTTGTGACACAATGATACTTTCTAAACACATAAGATGACACAATAAATCTTTACAATGAAAGGATATTACACAATGACTTAAAACTAAAACAATAAAAATGATATTTCACTAGTTATAATATAAGAAATGACATAATATTACACAATGACTTGACAAGTGCTGAAAAAAATTCGTTTTTTATATATAAATATTATACGTGTTTTAAAGATAATAAAACGTTTGTTTTTTGTGTAATTTTTAATAAAAATAATATCGTATCAAAAAGTTATGAACGTTTTAAAAATATGGGGGAACTGACATGTGTCTTGCATGTGGAGAGAGAAAGTCAACTAAAGTGGCTATGACTAAACTACCCTCAACCAAATTGTTTTCCTACAAATTGATCCCAATCATTTAAAAGAGATCTAAAGGTCATAAATCATTCTTACCATTTTTAGATTAAAATCCTTTGTATGATAACTCTTATATATACGTACAGAGTTAGGTTATTTTACAAAGGATCAAAATGGTACAAAGTGTAAGAAAGATTTTTAACCATTAAATTAATTTTTAATGGTTGAGATCAATTTGTGGTAATACATGTTGGTGGAGTGGTATTTTTGTTATAGCCACTTTTGTTGACTTTCTCTCTCCACATGCAAGGCACATGTCAATTCCCCCACTTTTTTGAAACGTTAATAACTTTTACATACAACGTTATTTTTTGATAAAAATTACACCAAAAAAACAAGCGTTTTTTATCTTCGAAATGCGTATAATATTAATATATAAAAAAAGAAATTTTTTTTTCCGATTTTTCAGCTCATTGTAATATCATGTTATTATATTATAAGTTGTGTAAAACCATGTTTTTTCAGCTCATTGTGTCATATCATTTCATTGTGTTATATTATAACTTATGCAATACCATGGTTTTTAGCTCACTGTCAGATCATTGTGAGTTATTATATCATTGTGTATGTCATTGTATCATACTGTGTGTTAAAAAAATTAACATTGTATCAATTTGTTTGTTTGAATACTACACGTAACTGCTATTTGTTAATGTATATATTTTAGTATATCGTAGTGTTATCATGTGTTAATAAAGTATCATTGTGTCAAGAGAAATGTTCATATGCAAAATCATTTTTTTGGTACAAAGTGTGAGAAAAACACAATGATAAAAAAGACACAATGAGAAATTAAAAAATATTATAACTCACAATATAAATCGAGTTTCAAAAAAGTGTTTCTGAGACCTTGTTTCCTACGTCCTCCTCCTTCATAAAAAGAATAAACGAATAATCAAAAACATAATATTTTTTTTTATTGTGTCTTTTTTTTTACTTTAATTGTGTTTTTTGTTGTGTCAAAAATTTATAAAAGACACAATGAAACGTACATTTTTTTATTTTTCGTTTATTTTTTATGAAGGAGGACGACTTAAAGAACAAAGTCTCCGAAGCATTTTTTGTGAGTTATGAATTTTTTAATCATCTATTGTGTCTTTTTTATTCATTGTGTCTTTTTTGTGAGTTATGAATACTACACGTAACTGCAAATTGTTAATGTATATATTTTAGTAGATCGTAGTGTTATAATGTGTGTTAATAAAATATCATTGTGTCAAGAGAAATGTTTATATACAAAATCATTTTTATGGTACAAAGTGTAAGAAAGACACAATGACACACTAGAAAAAATATTATAACTCACAATATAAATCGAAATTCAAAAAGTGGTTCGGAGATCTTGTTTCCCACGTCGTCCTCCTTCATAAAAAGAATAATAAAAAAAATTAAAAAATAATTTTTTCATTATGTCTTTTTTTTTACTTTCATTGTGTCTTTTGTTGTGTCAAAAATTTATATGACACAATGAGCTGAAAAACATGGTTTTACACAACTTATAATATAACACAATGATATTACACAATGAGCTGAAAAATCTAAAAAAATTCTTTTTTTATATATCACAATGATATTATAATATAACACAATGATATTACACAACTTATAATATAACACAATGATATTACACAATGAGCTGAAAAATCTGGAAAAAAAATTTCTTTTTTATATATCAATACTATACGCATTTTGAAGATAAAAAAACGCTTGTTTTTTTTGTGTAATTTTTAATAAAAATTAATGTCGTATGTAAAAGTTATTAACGTTTAAAAAAGTGGAGGAATTGACGTGTGTCTTGCATGTGGAGAGAGAAAAAAGTCAACAAAAGTGGCTATGACAAAAATACCCCTACACCAATTGATTTATCTTAATCTTTAAAAGTAGATCTAATGGCCATAAATCATTCTTACACTTTGTACCAAAATCAAATTTTGTACATGAACCTTTCTCATACATATAATATATATATATATATATATATATATATATATATGGACACTCAAATGAGAATACCTCTTAATTTGAGTACAAAAAGTACAACTTTAGCGAATCATAAAGGGAGTCTAACTGTTGAATTTTTTGGAATATAAATTGACCAAAATGCTTATAATTCAACTAATTTTAACATTTATTTAAAAATATATGATTGGTGATGTCGTTTGTTAGAATGCATATATGCACCCACAATGTGTGTTTGTGTACAAGTAATGTGGGTGCATATATGCATATTAACAAACGACTTCACAAATCATATATTTTTGACAAAACTACAAAAAACGTCCTTTATCTTTTTTAAAAATTGCAATTTTCATCCTTTATCTTCAAAAGGCGCTCAAATCATCCTTTATGTTAGCTTTTTGTAACAAATTTTGTCCTTTAGACTAACTTCCGTTAACTTTTTCCGTTAAGTTAAGGGTATGTTAGTCATTTTACTCCTAAAGGACCATTTATGTATCAAAAAACCTAAAGGACCATTTTTGCAATTTGATTATCTTTTAATTAACAATAATTTCTTTATATATTTTATAGATTTTATATATACGTTTAAACTTTTTAAAAATTATTTAACTATTTTTTTCATAGTTTTTTATATAAAAATTACTAGATTATACCCCGTGTATTACAAGAGTTGAATAATTAAAAATATTTAATTATTGTCGAGCATAATAAACAAAGAATCAGATAACGAGTAAGCATTACACTATAAATCATTATCATCTTGGGTACGTTTTCTAACACCAACAAAAACAAAACCCATATAAAAAAATTTAGAAGACAAATTACAGATTCACAAGCATAACAATCCGATTAAAATCGTGCAAATGGATGACAACTTGTACCGATACAATTTAACTATTTTTTTCATAGTATTCTATATAAAAATTATTATTATTATATTATTATTATTATTATTATTATTATTATTATTATATTACATACTAGATACAAATAAACAAAAAATTGATTTTTTTATCGGAAAATCTAAAAATATAACATCGCAAGTATTTAATAAAACGTGTATTGTAATTAGTCGTTTAACAATATGTATCTTCTAATTTATACAATTTAAATTCAATACTACATGTGTAGTTTTTTAGACATCTATTTAAGTTTAATCTTAAGAAAAACTTATTTTATTGGAATAAAATATTATATATAAATATTCTTTATACAAACAAAGATTTATATTGATGTATAAGTTAAAAGATACATTTAATATCAATCTTTATATTAATTTGTTTTAACTTAACACGTAATATAGTTGTTTATATAATATTCAAAAACTTTATACGTGACAATTGTTATATATAAAACTATGATAAATTGAACCAAATACTCGATATTGTGTTTTATAAAATAAAAAAAATTAAACGCATATATATATACATATACATACATAAAATCTATAAAATATATAAATAAATTAATGTATTAATTAAAAGATGATTAAATTGCAAAAATGGTCCTTTAGGTTTTTTTGATACATAAATGGTCCTTTAGGAGTAAAATGACTAACATACCCTTGACTTAACGGAAAAAGTTAACGGAAGTTAGTGTAAAGGACGGAATTTGTTACAAAAAGCTAACATAAAGGATGATTTGAGCGCTTTTTAAAGATAAAGGATGAAAATTGCAATTTTTTAAAAAGTTAAAGGGCGTTTTTTGTAGTTTTGTCCATATTTTTTAAATAGATGTTAATATTAGGCTAATTATAAGCATTTTGGTCAATTTATATTATAATAAATACGACAGATAAAGCGGTTCCTAAGTTGTTCTCAAGCTAAAAGTGTTCTCATTTGAATGGATCTCATATATATATATATATATATATATATTATATACATATAAAATTAAAGAAACTTGTAAGAAATTGTTATCTAATAGTTGATTGTTATATTACAAATACATATAAATACTATCTATAAAAGATTAATTTATAGGGATAATATATTTTCTAAACATAGTGTTGTCTGTTAGTAACATACTACATGCAAGTCCAGGTTCAGTGATGTGGTAGTTGGGTCTCATTTATGTGAGTTTGTCACACACGTTGATACTAAAAGTTTTATGTCTCATACGTTACAGTGTATAGTTAGATGCCATCACAACTTAACAAACATATGTATATCCAAACCTAGAGGAAAAATAATAACCAAGTCAAAGTTGAATGTTAAAATCATAAATATGTCAAAGTATAGTAGGGAAAGAGGTTAAAATAGTAAATTGGGAAAGGCTTTAGGGGCCAAAATGATTATAAGTCAAAGTCAGAGTATCAAAGTCTTAAATACATGTACGTTAAAATTAAGTTAGGACAAAGTTGTAAAACAAGAAAATAGAGGGTCAAGTTATAAAATATGAAAGGAAGGTGGGAAGCCACCGATCTTCAAAACTATAATGTTATACAATATCTTTATATTCCTTGTTTGGTATTCCTTGTATTTTAGTATCTAAGTAGATTTACTAGTTGATAGATTATAATATTTTTGAACATGTTAGAAGTGTGAATTAAGTGCTTATATGTTTGAGTTTATAGTAATATATATTCAATACTAGCTAGAACGTCATTGGTTCTTAATTTATTGCTTCTTTAAAAATGTGTTATAATTTAATTTCTGCAATTTCACACTTGAAAATTGGAATGGAATTTGGCTTTCAAATAATCTCAGGTTCATATCGATCTTATTAAATATATATATAAAAATCCCCTACTCAATCGATCATACCAATTAACTACATATATGCACTTGAATGGAAAATTGAATTTATAGCAGTTTTGACCCAAACAAAATTAAACTAACGAAACTAGCTAGCGTACTGGCTTAAAGGTACGTAGCTAGTAAATAACTAAAGAGTATTAATTTAACTATATATTTAATTTATATAAAAAAAATAATGATAGTTATTTGTGTTAAAAGACAATATACAATTACAACTTTGAGTTCGAGCCGGCACCTAATATATTAAGTCTCTAGAATTTCTAGCTTAAGTCATCAACTTAAAATATTATAATTAATTTACTATAAAATTTTAGTTCCACTCGTTCAAATACTATATATGACTATAGCTAAAAATCAACTCTTGACTTAGCTAGATTCATTAGTTGCTTGCTTACTTTTATGTATATTCACATAGTTTTCATATCATTTTTTTCATTGCTATTTATACATACATTTGTTAACACGGTCTACATATCCTATATTAAGTTAAATTATAATTTAATTATGTAATTTATGTTACACTATGTAATTATGCTACATTTTATACTAGCTAGGCTATACCGGGGGTGACACATGGAATTTAGGACTGACAAATTGTGTATATCTGTACCTGTTAAGACAAGAACTTGTTAAGACACGAACACGGAATCTATTATCTAGACACGACACGATAAGCTATCGTGTACCTGTTACCATTACATGTACCTGTTTATAACAGGTATACACGATAAGACACGATAAGATTTGTTTAAAAACAAGTATTCAAGAATCTGTTTAGTAAAATAAAAATTGTCTATAAGTATAAGAGTAAATAAGATATGATATATTAAATTATAATTTTTAAAAAATCATAACAGGTATTAACAGGTACTAACCGGTAAACAGGTAAATACCTGTTAAATACACGAAAATTAACAGGTAGATTCGTATCTACATGTTTAGTACCTGTTAAGGCCTTACCTGTTATTTGTTAAGACCGTGTAAATACGTGTCCGTGTACAAAATTGTTAGCCCTATGGAATTAAGAACCAAAAATGACGTAGTTAAATTGAATTTGTACTAAATAATTATACATTATATTCTGTAACACATAGCCATGATTAAGTTTCAGATTGTAATATTTTATTAAAATAATCAATTTATGATCGATCATATATATACTCACGAATTTATGAAACACATTAGGTTTATTTTAAAATCAGCGATACTTATAGATTGGTTCCATTATATAGTTTAAATTTTTTTTAACACATGTTATAAAACTCGTTCTCACCCGAAGCAAAATAACTATTGTTGTAGAATGACTCATCTTGGCCCTAGCAACTTTTAACCCGTTTTCAAAGCCGACACTAACTTATATTAGCGATAATTACTCATACCTTTGTGACGGTACAACGAATGAAATAAAAAAAAACCTTAATATTGAAACCTAAAACATACAAAAAAAGGTAAAAAAACAAAGAAAAAAAAGTAACAAATGTTAGTATCGAAACATAAACGATCATCAATACCATTAAATAATACAAAATTTTAATTAAGAAAATTGGATAATACGCAATTTAATAATTTTAGTAAAAGTATAGGTAAAATAGTTATTTTATAAATTACTTTTTGTTAATCAGTAAATATTTCTTATTAAAAATTTGGATTAGGTATACATGTAACTACTTAAGTTTGTATAGGGTACATTTAAGTGTGTTAAAAAAACTCGCAACTTGCTTCAAGCTCCCTCGAAAAAACTCAACTGTAAATGAGTCGGCTCGGCTTGAAATGGTTCGAGCTGAGCTCGAGCTAGACCTGGATCAGCTCGTGAGCCATCTCGAAATATAGTTTACACACACAAACACACACATATATATATATATGTTAATTTCAGTAGAATGTATTAAGTTTAAATAATAGGTGAGAAGTAGTTAAAATATTTAAATTGTAAGTTTAATTAACTCAAAGCATATAACAATATAAAACAAAATCATTAGTAATACATATAAGTATGCTAGTTTTTTTTTCATATTATTAAAAAATTATAAAATAAAAAAACTAACGAACCAGCTCGGTTGTACTCAAGTTGGCTCGAACTTTTTTTTGAGCCGAGCTCGACGTTTCAACTCGATAAGACACACGAGGCAAGCCAGCTTGTCTAAAATCGAGCTCGGCTCAATTACAGCGCTAGATACAGTAGTTTCTTCTAATATTAAAATTAAGTTATTGGTATCTAGTGAGATAAGATAAAAAATTTTCCTTTCCATACTAATGTGAATAATAAAACTTATAATAGGATAACATGTAAAAAATTAAAAAAATGTTATAAGTTCCATAATAGAGACCGTCAAGGACTTTTCTGGCGATGAATTCTGAGAAAATACCAATAGGAAGCAGAGGAGAAAAGACCTGAAGAGGAATGATGCCAAACTAGTTTATTTGGGATGTCATAATCTAGAGAGATATCTTTCATAATAGATTGAGGCTCTGTGGATAAGTCAGACAGAACTAAGATAGCAAAAATCAGCAGATTGAATTCTCTAAAAAAAGTATTAAGATCCACATTCTCCATGCCACTAATGCTCATAATATATTATAATTGAGACAATTGTTGTACGTTTTACATTAACTTTACCAAGTAAATATATTATATATTGTTCGTTTTATATTTCTTAATTACGTAAAATCATTATCAGTATTGTAAGTTAATTTGTTATACATTAAGTTATATTATGTTACATACTTACATTGTGTTATTCAATAATGATGCCCGCATAATGTGCTAAAAATGTTATGCTAGCTATATTTCATTCTCAAAATGTTTCAAATGCTATGTTAAGTTCACATACTACTAAAAAGTGAATTTTTCGTTGTTAGGAGGTATTTGAGTGAGTTTATGCTCGTATAATGTTTTGAAAACTGAACCAGATACTAACCGTTATTATAATTTTAATTGTCGGATCATGGTCGGATTGGGGTTGGATAAATATACATTTCTCAATTTATACCATAAGAATTCCAATTTAAACACAACGTAAGTTCAATAATATTAAGTTATATCAAATAAGTAATGACCCAAACAAGTTCTAACGTCAAAAATCAGTAAAAAATCATAATTTAAATAAGTTTTAACGTCAAAATAAAACGAGCTCATCATTTTCATCACTTAAAACATCAACATATTGACTTTCATTAAAAAAAAGCACAAATATAAATAGATATAAACATAAAATCCAAGAGCTGGTTCAATAGCGGTCCCGGTCCGGTCCCACCCGGTTTAATAACGGTTCAATAGCGGTCCGTTGTAAAAACCGTTGCGACACTTTAGCGACAAAATCTGTGACACAAAGTCCAGTTTTTGTCTCAAACATTTTGCGGCAAAAAGAGCTTCTTCACAAAATATCGTAACGAAACGTTTATTTTTCTAGTAATAATGATTTTGTTATTCATTCTTACGCTAAAATCATCATGTTAGTTAAACATTAAATTAAATTAGGTGAAGATATGCCAACCATATCAAGTTGTACGTGTTATGCTATATTAATGGTTTGATATTTTATTTTATATTAATCGGTAGGCGACTCTGTCATAAATGTTAGTAAAAAAAATTAAGGCTCGTACGCAGTGGCGAAGCCAGAAATTTACAACCAAGGGGGCCTAAAGTTATACTACCCATAAAATTTTTTTCCTAATCCTATGTTTCGGTACATATGTTCGGGTCGACGATTCGGTTCGGGTCGGGTTAAGCAATAAAAACTTGAAATATCATAAATTTCTTCATTCATTGTAAAGAAGTTCATTCACACAAATAAAACAAAATAGTTTTTTTAACTAATAATAATGCAAGAGAAATGATAAGTACCTGGATGAAGAACTATAGCGCAACCCGACGACCCTTAAGATCTTTGAAATCATCAATTATGGCCTCTGAATCATTTAACTATCACATTCAACAATTAACAATCAACATAAACAACAATAACCTAAAAAACCTAAAATTAACAATCAACATAAACAACAATAACATTCAACAATTAACTATTTAACTATCACATTCAACAATTAACATTCAACAATAACATTCAACAATAACATTCAACAATTAACCTAAAAAACCTAAATTCAACAATTAACATTTAACAAATAACAATCAAACAATTAAATCAACAAATCCAACAAATCCTAAATTCAACAATTAAATTTAACAAATCCAACAATTAACAATCCAACAACATTTAATCAACAATTAACAATCATTCAATCAACAAATTGTAAAAGACTAAAAGTGTAAAACTAACCTACTATTACTAAAATCAACAAAGCAGGCAAGGACTAAGGAGGCAGCAGCAGCAGCAGCGTGGCCAACAGCAGCAGCAGCAGCGTGGCCAGCAGGCAGCAGCAGCAGGACTAAAAGTGTAAAACTAACCTACTATTACTAAAATAGTAAGGGGGCCTGATTTTTAAAATGGGAGGGCCCGTACCCAAAAATCACTTAAAAACCGACAAATCGCTACTTCTAACGAAAAAAATTGGGGTGGCCGTGACCATTTCGGGTCTCTTCAATGCTGCGCCCCTGCTCGTGCGTTATAATGTAAAGTTGTAATACTTTACATATTAAAAGATATGACATAAATGTCAAAATGAAAGTCGTAAATATGTTAAAGTTAAATTGAAGTCTAAAACAAATACGCGGACTAATTAATAAAGTAACTTAAGTGAATGGGCTTAACCGTAATTTACAAGACTAGATCACCGAAATTTGAAATTATAATAATAATAATAATAATAATAATAATAATAATAATAATAATAATAATAATAATAATAATAATAATTGATATTATATTGTTTAATTAATTTGTACGTTTGTATATTGAATTATCTCAAGTTGTGATAGAATCGTTTTATATCCATACTCATTTGTTATGTTTTGTCCGCATTCAAGTACGTTCTACGTATGCATATAGCTAAATGTTAGTTTCCTGTATCTATAAATACCCGGCCTCACCATGCACTCGATCGATCAATTCAATTAAAAGTAACGTAACAATAATGGAACTTGTATTTCTACTTGTCTCCTCCATTCTTTTCTTCTTTTTTCTTGTCCATAATATCCACCAACTGGTCCGTAGTAGACGGAAACTGCCACCCGGCCCGCCAGGTCTTCCTATCATCGGAAACCTCCTAGATCTGGGACCTAAACCCCATGAATCCCTAGCCAAACTCTCCAAAAAACACGGTCCACTTATGACCATCCGAATGGGAAGCATCACTAGCGTTGTGGCCTCCACGCCTGAGGCCGCTAGAGAAGTCCTTCAACGCAATGATGAGGCCTGCTGTGGTCGTAATGTCCCAGACGCAGTCGCCTCATTGCCAGACAATTCGGTGGCATTGGCATGGATCCCAGCAAACGAAGAGTGGCGAACCATCAGAAAAGCCCTCAGCACCTACCTCACCCACCAACACAAACTGGACACCCTTCGTGAACTTCGTGAAAACGTTATGGAAGGAATGCTGGACTTCCTTCGAGAGGCAGCTGGTCGTAAGGTGCAAATCGGAAAGTTGGCGTTCGCAGTGGCGCTAAACAAGATGTCCAACACTTGCCTGTCACAAAACGTGACCAATTACGACGAGTGTGATGATGACATAGGTGGTTTTAATACGGCGGTGAAGACAGTAATGCAAATGGTGGGTAAGTTTAACATAGCGGACATATTTCCCGTGTTGAAAGCTTTGGACCCGCAGAAGATAAGGAAGCATGGGAAAGCGGCTTACGAATGGTTCGATAGGGTGATCGAAGGCTATATAACCGAAAGACTAAAGCATCGAGAGTCGAAGCTTCCAAGGTTTGGTGATATGTTGGATTCGTTGATGGATTTCAGTGAGGCTAATGAACACCCCCAATTATTTAACCTCAAACACATCAAGATTTTGCTTATGGTACACCTACACCTACACCTACACCTACCTAATTTTATATCTCGATCTTTAATTATTTAAATCTACGTCTATATATTCTTTCAATTCAATTCCCCTAGATAGTTAGCTAGCTTTTAATTACACTTGAATATATATAATATAATATATTATTTCTATAAATAAACGGGAATTAAATTCCCTAAACCTCACCCCCGTTAATTTCAAAAACATATATATCTATATCTATACCTTCTAATAAAAGAGGGTATAGAAAATAGTTTTCCCACCTAACTTTTTTATAAAGTTTTTATTAAATGAACATTTACATACCATAAGTAAATTAACTTTTAATTAATTTAAATTTAACAATGTAATTAAATGATTTTTTTTTTCAAAAATATGTTATGAGTTTAAATTAATTACTTATTGTAAAGTTAATTATTTAGGATTGAAACACCTTTTTAAAGTAAATTATGTAATTAAAACAAAAAAAAAAAGATTGAGTGACCCGACTAGAACAAAAATAAAAATGGTTATTTTTCTAACAAATATACCACTTTTCACAACTATTTAAATTTATCGGTTTTTCATGTCTTTACCCGTGTAACACACGGGTATTAAACTAGTATATATATATGGCCTCCTATCCTATCCTGCTTTTATAATGTACGTACGTTTCAAATAAACTAGTCGATCTGGACTTACAATAAAACCAATTTTTATTTTTTTGATAAGCGTCCCTCAATTCTACGGACATCCAAAACCAAAACTCGTCCGACTCTCCTAAATTATTGTATAGGAGGCCACATCTTTTCTAGATGTGTGACATTTTCAACATAAAAATGTCAAATTAAGGTACCTACATATATAAAAGGGAAAATGCGTTAAAATTTTTCCCAACCTACGTACGTAAATCTTCATAAATAACCTACGTAAATCTAAAAGTTTTTCTTACCTATATATAAACCTTCAAATTTCTAGGATAAAGTTAAACATTACCTACAAGATCAATCATAATCATGAATCATGACTACAAGTTACTTATATATATTTTGCTAACGTAAAGGATGATCGATCTTGTTTTTATTTACATTTTGACTTTTTTTTAATATATGATAATTAAGCATATATATATACCACTTTCATATATTTATAGTGAGTTGATGATCGATCGAGTTGCTATATTCTATTTGCTATGTAATAGTTTCAAGTGGCAGGAGTAAATTAATATGCATTCGATCTTATTTAATACTACTATATATATATAAAGTAAATTAAAACAAATGAAACTCAGATCTCGATAAAACTTATTCTATTTCTCAAATTTGATTTACAATAAATTTGACTTTTAAAACTGTTTTAGTAAATTGAGGTCTAGGTATTTTTTAATTTTTTTTTTTAACTTAAATATGTAAAGAGTTAAACGAATAAAGTAGCTGCATGATAAAAATAAAAAATATATATGTTTCATTTCATAAAGTATGATAGAGTAAATTACACGTACATTACCATGCACGTATGTGTTCGATCTTTTTGAAACGCTCACTTACATATTAATTAGGGGTGGGCATGAAACCGAAAAAACCGATCCGAAACCTAAAAAACCGAAAACCCAAAAAACCAAACCGAAATAGAAACCGTGGGTTTTGGGTTTAATTTATAAAAAAACCGAACTTTTGGGTTGGGTTTGGGTTTTGTTAAAAAACCGATCCCTAAAAACCGAACCGACCCAATAATGTTTATGTGTATGCTAATTCATATATGTAAGACCCATGACCTATGTTATGTAAAAGCCTATATTGTAATACATTATTATATGATCATATTACATTTTATCTATGATTTATTGGTGGTTTTTTGTCGAAGCATGATGACATTCAAAATTTTGTTTATGGTTATTGTTTTCTGAGTAAATTTTCTTTTAAAATGTGGTTGATTTTTAATGTTTAAACTTATGGAAACATAAATTTAAACTTTAGTATTATAACATGTTTTCTTGAATCATTAAGAGTTATGTTTATAACTTGTATTTAGTACTAAAAAACAATAAATTTAAAGCTAAGTTGAAAAAACGGAAAAAATCGAACCCAAACCCAGTCCGCAAACCCAAAACCCAAAACCGAGAAACCCAAAACCCATGGGTTTTAAAAACACAAAAACCGAATTTTTAGGTTTGGGTTCGGATTGGGTCAAAAATCAACCCAAACCGACCCATGCACACCCTCAATATTAATTATTATCTCCACTAGAAGGATAATAACCATAATTTCATACTCATTTTAAACTAAGTAACTAATTAAATTCTGCATGTAAGAAATTAAATGCTAAAAATAATTAAATTCTCAACTAAATACATGAATGATCGAAGTTTTATACACATAGTAATCACAATTAAAATGATTGCTAAACAAATTTCAAAATTAATGTTAAGTCAAAGTTTTTAAATATTAATTTGTTTATTTGGAGTGTGGCGCTAGCTTCCCTACAAGATTTATTGAAAGGTGCCCACATCCACTTCTAGATTTTGCTTTAAATTGAGTATCATTGCTATAGCTAGCTAATAATTTTTAAGACAATTTTAGTATGAGCTAATTTTGTTAACTAAAATTATTTTATTTTATTTATATAGTAAAGACTTTACTTGTGGTTCTTACTCTAATTATATTATATATACCTAGTAAATGGGAAGGTTCGTGCTCTGCACCGGCCTCTCCCGTCCTGTCACGTCGCATTTTAACTTTTTATTACTTTAACGTATTAACGGTTTTAATCCCCGATTTTTAACACATTGACGGTTTTAGTCTCCGACTTTTACTAATTGTCATTTGAGCTCCTGATGAGTTTTTTACTTTCACTTACTCCACTTTGACACATAGTATGACTTTTACCAACTGTCATTTTAGCCACTGATAAGTTTTCGACTTTGCTATTTTACTCTACTTTGACATATATTACGACTTTAATATTGTTATCGTATTGACCTCTAACTTTTGATATTTCATCGTTTTTTAACATGTGACACATAACGTTTTTGCGTCGTGACATACGGGGCATGAGATTTTTTTTGTCAACACATATGACGAAGTCAAACATGCAAGACTCGACTGCGTGATGCGGCCGCTACAACGCGCGACCTGGTGTTAAATCTAGTTTCTTTCAATTTTAGACAGAAAAAATTTCCATAACAAACAAACATTAATAAACTTTCATGCATGTTATGTTTAATTATTATACTAATTTCAGAAATTTAAAGAAGAAAACAATATGAGTTAATCAAATAGTTTGTAGACGTTTTTAAGAAACTAGAGTGCAAATTAATTAATAATTAACTCCGTGTTTTGTTAAGAAATCAACATAAAATTGATATATATATACGATCTGTAAAGAACTAAACTTGATAATACTTGAAGTGGTGTTTGTACAAGATTGTGACATCTCTATTTATAGAGATGGAAGCCCTAATTTATAGTGGGCCTAACATACACAATGGGCTGGGCTACAATGGGCTGGACTATATACATGTTTAACACTCCTCCTCAAGTTGGAGCATAGATGTTTATCATGCCCAACTTGTTACATATAAAATCTATTTGTGTTTTCCGAAGAGGCTTTGTAAGTATGTCTGCAAGTTGGAACTCTGTCTTCACATGAATCGGTTGGATAGATGGAGGATCAACTTGGGTGCCAGTCACACGATCTCTGATTAGATGACAATCTACTTCTATGTGTTTAGTTCGTTCATGAAACACTTGATTTTTTGCTATATGTATGGCTGATTGATTGTCACAATACAATCTCATCAAATCTTTAGAAACAACTCCAAGTTCCTTTAGGAGACGACGAACCCAAATCATTTCTGAAGTGACATCTGCCATGGCTCTATATTCTGATTCAGCACTTGATCTGGATACTGTGTGTTGCTTCTTACTTTTCCAAGATACCAGGTTTCCTCCAACAAACACACAATATCCAGTCGTAGATCGTCTAGAAAATGGGCAGCCTGCCCAATCAGCATCAGAGAATCCAGATATTCGGCCATCACCTTCCTCGGTGAATGCACCTACACGACAGTGACCCTGATCTGAGTATAAGATTCCTAATCCTGGTGCGCCCTTAAGGTACCGTAAAACACGCAGAGCGGCATCCCAGTGTCCCGTGTACGGGTTTGCCATAAACTGACTTAGTACACTGACGGCAAATGATATATCTGGACGAGTAACTGTCAGATAGTTGAGCTTTCCAACTAAGCGTCTGTATTGTTCAGGATCTTTCATCGGACTTCCATCTTCTGGAAGGAGCTTTAAGGTAGGAAGCATTGGACTATCTAATGGCTTGCAACCCAGTAAGCCACACTCAGTCAACATGTCAAGGACATACTTCCTTTGAGATAGAAGTATTCCTTGCGGGGAACGCGATACCTCTATGCCAAGGAAGTATCGGAGTCTGCCAAGGTCTTTAATTTGAAACTGAGACTGAAGGAACTGCTTGAGGTTTGTGATGCCAGCTGTATCATCCCCTGTAATTATAATATCATCCACATAAACAACTAGTATGATCCTTTTCCCTTGATGATGCCTGAAAAATACAGAGTGATCATGTGCACTGCGGGTCATCCCAAAGTTCCCCATAACCATAGAAAATCGACCAAACCATGCTCTAGGAGATTGCTTAAGGCCATACAATGAACGACGCAATCTACATACCTTCGAGGCCTCCTCCTCCACAATATACCCAGGTGGCTGCTCCATATAAACCTCCTCCTCAAGGACGCCATGTAGAAAGGCGTTCTTGACATCAAGCTGATGGAGCGGCCAATGATTGATGGCCGCAAGGGCAATAGAGATGCGAACAGATGACATCTTAGCAACCGGAGAGAAAGTCTCCTCATAATCAATGCCATAAGCTTGAGAATAACCTTTAGCAACTAGGCGGGCTTTCAGGCGAGGAACAGGACCATCCGGATTTGGTTTGACTGTGAATAACCATCGACAACCGACAAGACGTTTCCCAGGGGGGAGAGGTTGGAGATCCCATGTATGATTGGCACGGAGAGCCCCAATTTCTTCTTCCATAGCCTGTCTCCATCCTGGATGGGCAAGAGCCATCTTCACATTACTGGGAATTGGGTAGGAATCAAAGGCGGTAGTATACGCATGACATTCAGGTGAGAGACGGGCATAGGAAACATAGTCCTGGAGAGGGTAACGGGTATGGTGTCTGGGTTCTCTTCGGAAGGCAATGGGAATGTCAGGATATGGTGCACCTGGTGGGTCATAATCGGGTGTAGGTGATGTAGTGGTCGGGAAGGGTGTATCATCGATATCTGGTGGGCACTCAACTGCAGACGTACCCGAATCTTGGCCAGGTTGTGAATCAGGAGCCCCAGTCGTGTCCTGGTGTACTGTTTGAGGTTCTGTCGGTAGGTCGGCTGTAACAGGGGCAGTGTTTGTTGCATCAGAGACCGGGGGAGCAAATTGAGCAGAAGGGTCAGGGATAATAGGGACAGAGATAGAATCGGAGATAACCGGGTCAGGATCAGGAGTAGAACAGGGAAAAAGATCGTCGACTGAATCAGCCGACTCAAGGAAGTAAGGACACGACTCATGGAATGTAACATCTGCACTAGTGAAGTAGCGACGGAGGGAGGGGCTGTAGCAACGGTACCCCTTCTGAACACGAGAGTAACCAACAAAGACGCAACGAATGGCCCGTGGGTCAAGTTTAGTGGTCCCAGGGCGATGATCATGTACATATGCTACGCATCCAAAAATTTTCGGTGCGAGCGGAAACGGAGTGTGTTTAGGGAAAAGGACAGATAATGGAGTTTGACCATTAAGAACAGAGGATGGCATGCGGTTGATCAGATAGGCAGCAGTAAGAACTGCATCTCCCCAGAAGCGATGAGGGACATGTGAATCAATCATGAGAGTGCGAGTGACATCCAACAAATGACGGTTCTTGCGCTCAGCAATCCCATTTTGTTGGGATGTATATGCACAGGAAGTCTCGTGAATTATGCCATGTGTACTGAGATATGAGGAAAAGTCAGTAGATAAGTATTCCTTTGCATTATCAGTACGAATTGTTTTGATTGATGTTTGGAACTGGTTTTGAACATATGAATGAAAGTCACGGAAAGTGGAATACAATTCACAACGAGATTTCAACAAGTAAACCCATGTAGTTCGTGAATAATCATCAATAAAAGTAACAAAGTACGCAAAACCAAGGGGGGTCTTAACAGGTGAAGGTCCCCAAATATCAGAATGCAGAAGTTCAAACGGATTACAGACTCGATTAGACACTTTCGGGGGATAGGGGCGCCTGGTGTGTTTGCCAAGCTGACACGACTCACAATGAAAATCAACAGGAACAGATAAATCCGGTCTCATTTGCCTCAGGACTGCTGCAGACGGATGACCAAGCCGACAGTGAACCTCTCTAATACTTGAATCACATATGTTAGCTATAGGTTGTGATGCCAAGGACAGACGGTAAAGACCTCCTGATTCAACACCCGAGCCAATCAGTCGGTTCGTCCCCAGTTCCTGAAAAATACAGTGTGTGGGATAGAACATTGCACAACAGTTATTTTGTTTAGTGAGCTGGCTTACAGAACAAAGGTTATCTGGAAACTGTGGGACTAATAAGACAGACGATAGTGTTAGGTTTTTCGAGTTGCTAATGGACCCAACACCACGAACCGGGCATGAGGATCCATCAGCGATTCGTACAGGGGGGTGAACTACATGTCTAAGATTGGACAATATACCCTGGTTCCCAGTCATGTGATGAGTGGCCCCTGTATCAACAATCCAGGATGAGTTGGAACTAGAGATCATACCTGAGCGAGCCGAATTGGCTCGAGGGCCGGAGGTGTTTGACTGAAGGTGAAGAAACTGCTGGAACTTGTTGTACTCTTCTTGACTAAGTATATGAGTTGGGGTAGGATGATCAGAAACTTCATCAACAGTAGCTACTCTTGCTTTGGGGCGAGGAGGTGGTGCAGATCCAGGACCTCTATTCGGACAGTTGTACTTCATGTGTCCATCTTGGTGACAATAGTGGCATGTGATAGTACCTCGACCAATACCTCTCCTTTGAGCCATGTGAGATCCTCGACCCGTGCCTCTACCCAAGGGTGCATTGGTATACATAGCAGATGAGTCAGATGGTTCGGAAGTTGAGTTGGATCCATACATCTCACGTAGGAGATGATATGTGGATGCCACAGACGATGTAGATGCAGAGTTGCTCAACAGTAAGGGGCGAGCGCTGGAGTACTTGGGTGATAAGCCGGCGATGAATATCATGATATCCATCTTAGTGTTGCGCTCCTCCTGGATCTTTAGATCAGTGGTTGGTGGGTACAAGGCACGCAACTCATCTCGGAGTCTTGAAAACCTGGTGAAGTAATCAGTAAAGGTAGACTCACCTTGTTCCACTCTACTATAGGCTTGGACAACAGAGAACGCGTGAGAGAGAGACTCCTTTGCTGAGAATGATGAAGACAAATGTTCCCACATTTCTTTCACCGTTGAGAAGTTCTGAGCAATACCGAGTACCTGCGGCTCCATTGCATTCCAAAGAGCCATTTGAATCCCACTATCATCAATACGCCACTCTCGCGTAATCGGGTCCGGGGGGGACTTAGTCAAGTGGTCTTCTTTTCCAACACTTATGAGTCCTTTCTCAACAAAAAGACTCCAAGAACTCCAATTTTTTGAATCAAGCTTAACAGGAATGCGTAAAACAGCGGTGTAGTTGATGATACCTGGTGTAATCTGGTTTGTAGTGATAACAGGAGCAGATTCGGTCTTCTTTTCATCACCCATTGTATAGATCTATCAGATCTGAGAAACCACGAAGTTGAAGGAGACTGAAGTACCCGAACAGAACTGAAAAACTTTGCTGGAACTGAAAACTGATGACACAGGGCAGCGTGAAATGGAATTCTGAACGTCGTGGAAGAAAAACGATCGTCGCCGGAGTTGTCACGCGCTCTCACGCGCCGGCTAAAGGAGGCGCGTGGGACAGTAGTGGGTGGCGCGTGGAGGCGCGTGAGACGGAGATGGGTGGCCGGATTTTCAGGGTAGCTAAATCGGAGGACGGCGGTGCTAGTGGTGGTGGCGGTGTAGTCGGATCTGGTCTCGAAAAAAGATTCTGGTAACCGAGCAGCAGGTATATGAACCGAGACGGGTTGTAGCCGGGACAGATTTTCGGGTGACGGATCAGGTTTGTACCGAGAGCTTTGTTGGCTCTGATACCATGTAAAGAACTAAACTTGATAATACTTGAAGTGGTGTTTGTACAAGATTGTGACATCTCTATTTATAGAGATGGAAGCCCTAATTTATAGTGGGCCTAACATACACAATGGGCTGGGCTACAATGGGCTGGACTATATACATGTTTAACACGATCGAATATATATATTAATTAAAACTAAGCTAGAATATTAGAGGCGTAAGATCGACATTGATCGATCTAAACTTAATTAAGTCTCGTATGTATATAATTCTTCGATCTAGCTAATATATATATATATATAGTTGGCCGGGTTAAACTTATAATGAACAAGTTTTGATTAACGTACTTACATGCAAACTGAAGGAATTATTCTTAGCGGGAACTGAAACGAGTTCAAACACAACAGAATGGGCAATGACGGAACTATTACTTAACCCTCACATGTTCACAAGAGTCCGTGAAGAAGTTTCAACGGTGGTTGGAAAAGATGGAAAAATTCAAGAAGCCAAAATCCTTGATTTACCTTATCTACAAGCTGTCATCAAAGAAACGATGCGACTTCATTTAGCCGTTCCTTTATTAGTGCCTCATAAAACCGAAACCCAAGTGAAAATCGGAGAATATATGGTGCCGAAAAACACACAGATTTTGGTGAATGCATGGGCCATGGCTCGTGACCCTCGATACTGGGAAAGTCCAACTGTGTTTAAGCCGGAGAGGTTTCTAGGAAATGAGATCGACTACAGGGGTCAACATTTTGAGTTCATACCTTTCGGGTCAGGACGAAGGATGTGTCCTGGAATACCGTTAGCTCAGAGGGTGGTTAGTTTACTGGTGGCATCATTTGTGTATCATTTTGATTGGAAGTTACCTTATGCAAGAGAAGAAATGGATATGAATGACATCTTTGGCCTTACACTGATCAGAGCGACGCCTCTTGTTGCTACTCCTATCCCGGCCGGTCCAGCAAATTAACTAAATTAATTAAGTCGATCCACACATTTATACTAATAATACGTGCTAGCTACTTAATCATACCATGCCACCATATATGCATGGATATATATTTGCATGTTTTTTTATTAATATATGTTGTAACTTATAAGATATAATTAACGTGTGTAATATTTAGTTTGAAATATATATATATATATATATATATATATATATATATATATATATATATATATATCGTGCAGTGGTTATATTATTTTAAGATATTTATTGATGTCAACGGTTTGTAAGAAGACATCGATCTTTGATAAAAGTGAATTAAGGATCGATAACTCGATAAGTCTGTTTTACCTAACAACATATATAACATATGATATATATATATAGGGGAGGGATCAAATGAGAACTCCATATTAAGTTGAGAACTAGAGAACTCCCAAAAGACAAAGGATGGAATTTTAAAGTGGAGGGGCAAATTTGGAACTTTAAATATATAAATCTTTAAACATTTCTATCTTTTGCATACGTTAAGTTTTTAAATTTTTTTTCGCACCATTGGATCAAGAATTTCAGTATCTTTCATTTGAGTATAAATAACGTTATAAAAAAATAAAAATTTCTCGTTTTTTTAATTTCAATACTTCATATATGTCGTATACGATATTATATGTTTTTAAATTTGGGAAAGTGAATATGGTGTTGTTATGCATCTAAATTACATGACAAACCATCAAAACTACGTACTTTGATAAAATAACAAAAGTTCCCTTATATTGATTTCGATTATACCATAACAAAAAACAACACCGTCATGCCTTAGTTCTAAATTTGGATTTTTCTCATATGATCGTATTCACATTGCTAGCAAATACTTGGTCCACGTTATGTGATGTGGTATGAATATGTGCAGCATGAGCATATCACAATACCAATTATAAGAGTCATGTTATGTTAATCTGTTTGTTGGAATTGAAAAGCCAAATTGGTGTACAATCGAATTTTAAAGGACAAGTAATTTTTTATTAAAATGAATGACGATTATTGAGTAAATGGAAAAGAGAAAATTATGATCTAAGTGGAGAAGGTCGGTTCGTCCATTAAATAGAATAAAGATCAATGAGTTAGTTTTCTAATAAAAATTAATTTAACTTATTTTATGAAAGCTAGGTAGTTTTAATGGTTTTACGTGTAACTTATGTGCATAACATCACCGTATTGACTATCCTCTTTTAAAGTTTATAGTATTGCATATATGTAGTATCGTATACTACATATATGTAGTATCGTATACTACATATATGTAGTATCATACTACTACATATATGTAGTATATGCAATATTGATGCATTGTTATCTTATAGTTTGAATTTCAGGTTTATTTTATTTTGTTATTATATTTATCTTTAATTTATTAGTTTATTATTATCTTTATGTTTAGACATAGTATAAGTATTGGTTTCGTTTTCATTTGTAATAAGTTTTTTTATATGGAATATTATGAACTTTGTTTACGGTCATTTGAGATCGTATGTACACTTTAAATAATTATTAAACTCCCGAGCTATTTGGCCGCTTCAAAAAATGCATCAAGTACAGTGATACTACATATATGTAGTATCGAAAAAACGAAAATGTGATTTTTAAATTTTTTTAGTATAAATAAGGTATGGAAAAGTTAGTAACGTTTAAAGAAAAATATAATCAAGTACGAGTTCGCAATATTACATATATGCAGTATGGAAATTAAAAAAACGAGAAAAAAAATATTTTTTATAACGTTATTTATACTCAAATGAAAGATAAACAAATTCTTGATCTAATGGTGTAATTTTTTTTAAATAATATTAACGTATGCAAAAGATAGAAATATTTTAAGATTTTTATATTTAAAGTTCCAATTTTACCCTTCCTCTTTAAAATTCCATCCCTTGTATTTTTGGTAGTTCTCTAGTTCTCAACTTAAAATGAGTTCTCAATTGAACCCTACCCTATATATATATATATATATATATATATATATATATATATATATATATATATATATATATATAGGGGAGGGATCAAGAGAGAACTCCATATTAAGTTGAGAACTAGAGAACTAAAAAAAGGTATGGATGGAATTTTTAAAGGATGGGTAAACTTGGAACTTTAAATATGTAAATCTTTAAACATTTCTATCTTTTGCATACATTAAGTTTTTTAAATTTTTTTTGCACCATTAGATCAAGATTTTCATTATCTTTCATTTGAGTATAAATAACGTTATAAAAAATAATTTTTTCTCGTTTTTTTAACTTTCAATACTGCATATATGTAATATACGATATCGTATGTTTTTAAATTAGGGAAATGAATATGGTGTTGTTATGAACCTAAATAACCCAAGAAACTATCAAAACTACATACTTCGATAAAATATCAAAAGTTCAATGACATTGATTTCGATGACGTTATCACAAAAAAAACAACATCATCATGCCTCAATTCCAAATTTGGATTTTCTCATATGATCGTATTGACATTGTTAGCAATAACTTGGTTCACGTTATGTGATGTGGTATGAATATGTGCAGCATGCGCATACCATATTACCAATTATATGAGTCATGTTATATTAATCTGTTAGTTGGAATTGAGAAGCCAAATTGAGTTACGATCGATTTTTAAAGGGCGGATAATATTTTACTAAAAGGAATGACGATTATTGAGTAAATGAGAAAGAGAAAAATTATGATCTAAAAGGAGAAGACTGAGTCGTCCATTAACATTGAATAAAGATCAATGAGTTAAGTTTTCTAATAAAAAAATTTAAGTTAATTTATCAAAGCTACGTAATTTTAATGGTTTTACGGGTAACTTAGGTGCATAACATCACCATATTCACTATCCCCTTTTAAATTTTATAGTATTGCATATATGCAGTATCGTATACTACATATATGCAGTATCGTATACTACATATATGTAGTATCCAAGTACTACATATATGCAGTATATGGAATATTGTTGCATTGTTATCTTATAGTGTGAATTTCAAGTTTTTTTTTTACTTTTTTATGATATTTATCATTGGTTTATTAGTTTATTATTATCTTTATGTTTAGACAGAGTATAAGTATTGGTTTTCTTTTCATTTGCCATAAGTTTTTTAATATGAAATCTTATGAACTTTGTTATTGGTTATTTGAGATCATATGTACACTTTAAATAATTATTAGACTCTTGAGTCATTTGGCCACTTAATAAATGCATCAAGTACATTGATACTACATATATGTAGTATCAAAAAAACCAAAATGTGATTTTTAAAATTTTTTAATGTAAATAACGTATGAAAAAGTTAGTAACGTTTAAAGAAAAATATAATCAAATACAATATCGCAATACTACATATATGTAGTATGAAATTTAAAAAAACGAGAAAATAAATATTTTTTATGACGTTATTTATACTCAAATGAAAGATAATGAAATTCTTGATCTAATGGTGTAATTTTTTTAAAATAATATTAACGTATGCAAAAGATAGAAATGTTTAAAGATTTATATATTTAAAGTTCCACTTTTACCCTTCCTCTTTAAAATTCCATCCCTTGTATTTTTAATAGTTCTCTAGTTCTCAACTTAAAATGAATTCTCTCTTGAACCCTACCCTATCTTACTATTACACTAAAGGAGAAACTTGCATGAGCTCATACAAGCTAACGTGTCCAAACATTAACCATGCCACATTGGATTTGTGAGGTGTGCATGATATCAGCAAACAAAACCCATTCCATGTTGCTAAGACCCGACCCGTTTTATTGGTTTTGAATTTCAAAAGCTTCCACCATACTCTTCATTTCTTCAACCTCATTATCCCCTCTCTCTCTCTTCAAACTTCCTCCCCACTCTACTCCATTCATATTTCTCTCACATATCCAAACTACCGATTCGATCAATCATCAAGACAAGCAAAAATCCAGGTTAGATCAGTTTTAGATTTAGTTCTTTGTATCATTATGCCTCTTATTTTTGATGAACTTACTTTGAGATGTTGTTTCTGGTTCCGATTCTACTGATCCATCACAAGCAACAAACCAGGTTTTCTACTTATCAATCTTCACGACAACCACCATTCAAGGTGCTTCATCTTTCTCTAATTGTGGCTTTGATTTTGGAAAAATTTGAGATTTTGTTTCTGGTTATTGTTTCAGCCATCATATAGATAGAGCAGATCTGATTTCTCATAAACCCTACCCGTAATCTGTGGTAACGTGGTTTTTTTTACACCCGGCATGTTCTTTATTATGTGATTTTATTTATTACAGATCGTAAAATGCCAATAATGGTTTACGTTCTTCTTTTTACGTTTTCTCATACTCGGTTTTTTTCATCTACATCTTCGAACAAAAATACTACATCAAAGGTTAGATTCTTCCTTTTTTATTTTCTTTTATGATATTTTGATCTTGAAACCCTGATTTTGATGTTCTATGTGCAAAGTGTTTCAAATTGCTTTTGATTAATAAAAAGGTGTATTGTTGTTTGTTGTTAGATCTGGATAATTTTAAACAAGAGATCACGTACGGATCTTATTTACACATGTTTCATCTTAGTTCATGAAATGTTATGGTGTTATTTAAAGTTATCATTTATTCAAAATTATAATAATGCATACTGAAGTTTTTAGAGGTAAAACGTTGCACTCTTATCATTTATATTTCAGTATGTTTGCAGTTGATATCTATGCACTGTTTTGTAGAATTGTAGTTGAAAATTTTAAAACTTTTAAAATGATTTTTTTACTTCTCTTGCGTGTTATTGTTGATAATCAGTAGAATAAAGTTTTTTTAGGTAAAACGTTGCACTCTAAGAAGTTAAATTTCAGTGTGTTTGCAGTTGAAATTCTGCATTGTTCTCATGCTAAATGACACACTGTTTTGTAGTTTTTATTATAAAATTTCCAACATCTGTGATCATATTCAAGCATGTCGTCTTTATATTGAGTGATAATGAAAACAAAATCTTTTTTAAACATTATTTTTAGTTTTGCAGGTTGTGGTATTAGAAGGGATGGATTGGTGGTGCAAGAATGGGTCATAGCTTTGAAGGTTTGACCATTTTTTAGCATATTGCTGCCCTATTTCAATTGTTGTTTTTGATTTGTTTTATAATAAGCCTCTTAAAAGGATGCTCCATAGAAGATTCAGTTATAGAAACTCAATCTAAATTCTTTGAATAAGAAATTTGTAGCATATTGATTTTACAAAGATTGATATTCATGTGTTGATACTTTTGCAAACAAGATGTCAGATTAAGTGTGATTTTAACTTCCTATGCTTGAAAGATTATCCATTCAAAAATCCAAATGATACTCTTGCAAACACTTATTGAATGTTTAATTTGTTTTTCACTACCTTTCAGCATTATAATCTTACTATTACACTAAAGGAGAAACTTGCATGAGCTCATACAAGCTAACGTGTCCAAACATTAACCATGCCACATTGGATTTGTGAGGTGTGCATGATATCAGCAAACAACACCCATTCCATGTTGCTAAGACCCGACCCGTTTTATTGGTTTTGAATTTCAAAAGCTTCCACCATACTCTTCATTTCTTCAACCTCATTATCCCCTCTCTCTCTCTCTTCAAAATTTTCTTTTATTTTCCTCGAAAAAAATTTCTCAACTTCAACGACAAACAAGTGAACAACATAGTCTCTCTTCACATCTTTCAGGTAAATGATTCATCCTCTTATTTGTTATTGTCATCCTTTTCTACCTCTTATTGTTGGTTTAATTTAGCTATAAGGCTTTCAAATCAACCTATTCTTGATTGGTATGTATAGATTCAGACATGTATTCATCTGTTTATGTATTTTGATTTATCTAACAGTTTACTTTTATGTTGACTACGTCAGATTAACAAGCTTCAAGATTTGGGTTTTTTGATTTAGTTCTTATTTGGGTGTGTGATTCAAAATAAACAAGTGGGGTTTCGTTTGATTGCAAAAAGATTCAAACTTTCGTCGGTCATTTGATGATATCGATGATTATCCAGCAAGTAAGGGTTTTCTTTTTTGTTGATCTGAATTATTACAATATAAACTATGAATTAGAATATTCACAGTGTTTGTAAGTTTTCTATTCTAAGTTTCCTTTTTTTTTCTTAATTTGTTTTTCGAGTTCTATTTTCAGGATGAAACCATGAAAGGAGGCAAATAAGTCATTACTCTGTGATGTTTAACAGTTTTATGTCAGATTAGGCCTCCTCAATCTGAATACTTTGATAAATGTATCCCCATGGTAATATATTTAATTCAATTGCTCTCTGGTTTTTCGTTGTTTGGATGATATTGTCAAACTACATTCATGAGCTACTACAAAGTTCAAGTGAAGATTGCGCTTGGTGGAAAGAAGGTTCTGTAAAGGGGTTCACTTGGTGGAAACAAAGTTCAAGTCAAACTACATTCATGAGCTACTATAGTCAAACTTATTTTGTTTTTTCACTACCTTTCCGCATTATATTGTCTTCTAGATATTGTTTTAGTTAAAGATTTTATATTATGTATAGGTTTTGCAGTAAAGCAATCATTGACCTAGCTGCCATCTTTGCAATGCTCTTTTGGGACTGAGCTATTTACATTGGCCAGCATGCCATGGCTTCTTGGGATATTTTCACACAAGGGGAGTAGGTTAGTGCTGTATGTCATTTGTGTCTGTGTAGGTTTAAATTGTTGTCCTTTGAGGAGATTCTCCCACCATATGATTATCATTTTTCCCTAAAAATTGTTGTCCTTTGAAGAAATTTACATTAAAGTTAGTAGTTGAATTGAGTTAGGCTGTTAGGGTTCTTGTGATTCGAGTGTATGCTTTGCGAAATGCATTTCCGTAATGTGTTTGATGATCTGGTTTAGTTGTTACTGTAAATGGCTTTGGTTGATTATAGTTACAAAAAAATGCAGAGAAGTGGATCATATCATCTTTCATCTTCGGGTACTAACATCAAAGTTAATCAGACTTGTTTAAATATGTTTTAACTACTTTTTGTTCTTGTGAATTTTTATTTTGTTTTGTGTGTTGTAATTAGGTGGGAGTAATGATATAAGGTAAGCATATACAAGTTTCTAACAAATTTTCAAATCAATAACTACTTAAATCGTATGGATCTTTTTGTTGTTGTTTAGTGATTAAGTTACTCGTGATTATATTTTCTTTTATTCTGATGATTAGTAAAGTGTGGAGTGTGTATTCAGGTGAAAACAACAAAGAAATTGACATGGAGATTGATTCATAGTGTAGTTGAAAGTGGTTTTACACTCCTACTTGATGGAAGAGCTATTGTGGTATTTTTCCGACTTGACGTTTATTTATATGTGTTTTGGTGTCGCATAATTTAATGTACAACTTAACGTTTTTGTTGTAACAGGTTGTCAACTAAGTTGCTTTGGTAACTTAATCTTTTGAATCTTTGATCTTTAACCTGAAAAATACCAATGAACTTACATTTTTCAGATTTGCCATCCTCCAATTAGTCTCATGAGGTAGAAGTTTCAAACTTTTAGGTTTCGATCTGTCTCTTTTTTATTCTAAAAGTTCGAAGTTTTTATTCTGTTATAGAGATACAAACACTATTATATTGATAATAGGTTGGATGATTTGTTTGCTACAAACACTTTTTTAGTCGAACTCTTTGTCAAGACCAGTATTCAACCATGGACAACTGTATGTGACGCAATCAAGAGTAAAAAGTAAACAATGATTGAAGATTTTGATTTGTGAAAACGAAGGAAATATAGCTAACAAAAATACTAATGTGGTGTATAAGCAAGTTTTGCAAAATTTATGAAGATTTATGAGTATTTTAATACTTTATGAAAGGTTTAGCGGCGCAGCTTGTTGCCCGTTTACCTTCTATTTCCATGTAAATCTATCTTTATTATTCATATTATTATTATTAATTTGCTAAATTAAATTAAAAAAAAAAAAGAAGAAAATATACTATTGATGGTTATAGGTAATCACTTAAGGAAAACCCGTGTGTAACACGGGTCTCATATCTAGTATATATATATATGTCAAATATATGTATGTACTGTATGTGTTTTTGTTTTATTATATAGTTATTATATTTATGATGACCCACGTACGCTAGCTGCTGGTCAATAATATACTTGATTTCCAACGTGACTGATATTCATAAGTATCGAATATATAATTATTTGTGGTACCCGGCCTCAGCTCGATCTTTTGATAGATATATAAATTCAAACCGATGATGGCTCTTTCGAAATATATTAATTTTATCATGGTCGGGAATGGCTGACAGTGAAAGAATTAAGCCAAAATTATATATATTAATATTATTATATATATATATATATATATATATATTATTTTATTGGTTGAGACTAAGATATTTACTTGATGGTAATGCTATATATGAGCACCCAGTGGCGAAGCCGGGATTTTTGGCCCGGGGGGACCAAAGTTAAAAAACCCATTATTTTTTTTATAATGCTTTGTTTCAGGGGGGCCAAACTCAATATATATATAAAAAATCAACAACCGATCAACAAAACAACACTTCGGGCGGAAAAAACTGGGGTGGCCCGGACCCTCCTTGGTCCCTTCTTAGCCTCGCCAATGTGAGCACCTACTCGATCGATCTCTCTTCGATCGGTTAGTAAGCATAAACCAAAAGATATCAAAGTTAAGAAACGTAGCCTCTTTCAAGTTTCAGGTGTAGGTTTACACGAAGATTAGTTAACAGGAAACCACATAGACAGTGTTAGAAAATCGGTTAACAATGGTAATCAAAAATAGCTTTTGTCATCAAACCAATAATTCAATTACCCAATTTACTAATGTCTTAAAAGTTTCCCAACTTGTTTCTAGGTTTCGTCATCAACTGAACGTAATTGTAAAGAGAGAACTCAAAACACAAATAAATTTTTTAAGTTAGCTAATTACACTACTAGAAAACTTGGCAATAGCGACAGTCATTTCGGTCGCAAAACGGTCTCAAAAGACTGCTGAGACCGCTTTGCAACCGAAAATGTAAGCCTATAGGCTATACGAACCATCCGCCTGGATGAAATCACAAAACGCTTAGCCGCACATACTCCCAAAGCTGTTGTGTACTATGCTTCTTGCGTCACCAAAAGCAGCCATAAATAATAACGTATTCTGTTCAAATATATTAGTGTGTGCCATTTTGCGTGGCCCTCATGGGCCATTAAGCCCAATTGATTTTTCTTAATTCTCGCTTCAAATCACATTCGGCCTTCACGTGATTTTTTTATTTGGTTTTTCTGATCCATTCTTATTTGTTCGTCCCTTTAAAACCTTCATATAAGCTCACGTGAGTTCACACTTACATCTACACATGCAAAAAAACGGTTCCAGAATCGACCTGGTGTATCCGAACCTAAACCGAAACCGGTCGTACCCAAACCTGGGTTCCAGTTCCTCCAAGAAAATGAAACCGTACCGGGAACCAAACCGGAACTAGTCCAGTCAAAACCCGGACCCGACCCTACCGGAACCGAAAAAACCCGGTTAAATACCCGGTCATGCCTAGAACCAGACCGACTTTTTGGAAAGAAAGTCTGTTTGATTGTCACCGACTTTTTGTTTTGTAGAGGAGTCAGTCATTGTCTAGCACCAACAACAATTTACCTTATTAAATCACAACTAACAATACTACTTTTTAGGAACACATAACAGTTCTACTCATTTAAGCAGTGGTACAAATTTCCTTTGTTTCCAGTAGGAACAAGAATTGAATATTGGGCACGTTAATCTACATCTTACCAAGAGGGAAGGAATACAACGCCAAACACAACGTGAAACCATTAAAAATAAGTCTAATAACAAACTTTCTTAAAATTTTAACATTATATATATACACATATAGGACAGGGTTGAAGAGAAAACTCATGTTAAGTTGAGAACTAGACAACTACCAAAATGACAAGGGGTAGAATTTTAAAGAGAAATGATAAAATTAAAACTTTATATATATAAATCTTTAAATATTTCTATCTTTTGCATACGTTAATATTATTTTAAAACGATGTGTGTGTGTGTGATCCAATTTATTTGAAGACGTACGTACTTCAAACGATGATGATCCAAATTAATCCCATTATATATCCTTATATAATATAGCAAAACAAAAAAATCTTATGTGGCATCTTTTCATAGCTTTTAGCTTATGTGGCATTATTTGAGAAATTATCTCACAATAATGATTTTTTTATTTAAAATATGTATAAAAAATTATTATAATAAAACTAATTACATTTTTGGTCCCCTAATATTTTGGAGAATTCTGAAAAATTTAAGAATATTTATATTTTTAACCCTTACTACAAGGGGTGTACGTGAGTCGGTTTATATTTGATAGGGTTTAAAAATAAAACTTATGGATAAAGTTAATAATAATATACAATTAAAGACATCGGTGTTTTATAAATATACATAACATTTTTATATGATTTTTTTTAAAAAATAAACTACACTATAATACTAAGCACTTTATTCTCTTTAATTTGAGTATAATATTGCTATACTAAAAATTTAATTTTTAAAAATATATCATGTGTTCCGTTTTACCACGGTTTTGTCTCAAAACTGAATGAAACATTCATGAACATCTTTAAAAGATCACTTGAATCGTGTTCCCGAGCGTAGCGCGGGCACTAAACTAGTATATATATATATATATAGGGTAGGGTTCAAGAGAGAACTCATTTTAAGTTGAGAACTAGAGAACTACCAAAATGACAAGGGATGGAATTTTAAATTGGAGGGGTAAAATTGGTACTTTAAATATAAAAATCTTAAAATATTTCTATCTTTTACATACGTTAATATTATTTAAAAAAAACTGCACCATTAGATCAAGAATTTCTTTATCATTCATTTGAGTATAAATAACGTTATAAAAAATATTTTTTTTCTCGTTTTTTTAATTTTCATACTGCATATATGTAATATTGCGAATTTGTACTTGATTATATTTTTCTTTAAACATTACTAACTTTTCCATACCTTATTTATATTAAAAAAATTTAAAAATCACATTTTCATTTTTTCGATACTACATATATGTAGTATCACTGTACTTGATGCATTTTTTGAAGCGGCCAAATAGCTCGGGAGTTTAATAATTATTTAAAGTGTACATACGATCTCAAATGACCAGTAACAATGTTCATAATATTCCATATAAAAAAAACTTATTACAAATGAAAACAAAACCAATACTTATACTATGTCTAAACATAAAGATAATAAAAAACTAATAAATTAAAGATAAATATAATAACAAAATAAAATAAACCTGAAATTCAAACTATAAGATAACAATGCATCAATATTGCATATACTACATATATGTAGTATACGATACTGCATATATGCAATACTATAAACTTTAAAAGAGGATAGTCAATACGGTGATGTTATGCACATAAGTTACACGTAAAACCATTAAAACTACCTAGCTTTCATAAAATAAGTTAAATTATTTTTTATTAGAAAACTAACTCATTGATCTTTATTCTATTTAATGGACGAACCGACCTTCTCCACTTAGATCATAATTTTCTCTTTCCCATTTACTCAATAATCGTCATTCATTTTAATAAAAAATTATTTGTCCTTTAAAATTCGATTGTATGCCAATTTGGCTTTCCAATTCCAACAAACAGATTAACATAACATGACTCTTATAATTGGTATTGTGATATGCTCATGCTGCACATATTCATACCACATCACATAACGTAGACCAAGTATTTGCTAGCAATGTGAATACGATCATATGAGAAAAATCCAAATTTAGAACTAAGGCATGACGGTGTTGTTTTTTGTTATGGTATCATCGAAATAAATATAATGGAACTTTTGTTATTTTATAAAAGTACGTAATTTTGATGGTTTGTCATGTAATTTAGATGCATAACAACACCATATTCACTTTCCCTAATTTAAAAACATATAATATCGTATACTACATATATGAAGTATTGAAATTAAAAAAACGAGAAATTTTTATTTTTTTATAACGTTATTTATACTCAAATGAAAGATACTGAAATTCTTGATCCAATGGTGCGAAAAAAAATTTAAAAACTTAACGTATGCAAAAGATAGAAATGTTTAAAGATTTATATATTTAAAGTTCCAAATTTGCCCATCCACTTTAAAATTCCATCCCTTGTCTTTTGGGAGTTCTCTAGTTCTCAACTTAATATGGAGTTCTCATTTGATCCCTCCCCTATATATATATATATATATATATATATATATATATATATATATATATATATATATATATATATATATATATATATATATATATATATATATATATATATATATATATATATATATATATATATATATATATATATATATATATATATATATATATGGGTTAGGATCCTTACAGCACCAGTTTTATTTACAGAACTACAGAACCACTGATTTACATACATGTAAATTAAGTCTGGTGATATTAAGCTGTCTTTACATATATGTAAATTAGACATAAGTATTTGAATATAGAAACACAACCATTTTTTGTTGTGGCAAATATACATATATGTAAAACAACCTAAATATCACCAGACTTAATTTACATATATGTATATCAGTGGTTCTGTAGTTCTGTAAATAAGAAGTGGTTCTGTAATGATCCTCACCCATATATATATATATATAGATCCATTCAAATGAGAACACTATTAACTTGAAAACAACTTAGGAACCGTTTTAACTGTTGTATTTATTATAATATAAATTGACCAATATGCTTATAATTAACCTAATTTTAATATCTATTAAAAAATATATAATTTGTAAAGTCGTTTGTTAAAATGCATATATGCACCAACATTACTTGTACAGAAACACACATTGTGGGTGCATATATGCATTCTAACAAACGACTAACACAAATAATATTTTTTTTAAATAGATGTTAAAATTAGTTGAATTATAAGCATTTTGGTCAATTTATATTACAAAAATTTCAACAGTTTGACTCCCTCTATGACTCGTTAAAGTTGTACTTTTTGTACTCAAGTTAAGAGGTGTTCTCATTTGATATATGGTAGACTTCAAGAGAGAATTCATTTTAAGTTGAGAACTAGATAACTATTAAAAAGACAAGTGATGGAGTTTTAAAGAGGAATGGTAAAATTGGAAATTTAAATATATAAATCTTTAAATATTTCTATCTTTTACATACGTTAATATTATTTTTTAAAAATTTTACCATTAGATCAAGAATTTCTTTATCTTTCATTTGAGTATAACGTTATAAAAAATATTTTTTTTTTCTCGTTTTTTTTAATTTTCATACTGCATATATGTAGTATTGTGATATTGTATTTGATTATATTTTTCTTTAAACGCTAATAAATTTTTCATAAGATATTTATATTAAAAAATTTTAAAAATCACGTTTTGGTTTTTTGATACTACATATATGTAGTATCATTATACATGATGCATTTTTTGAAGCGGCCAAATGGCTGGAGAGTCTAATAATTATTTAAATTCTACATATGATCTTAAATGACGAATAACAAAGTTCATAATATTCAATATTAAAAACTTGTTACAAATGAAAACAAAACCAATACTTAATTATGCCTAAACATAAAGATAATAGTAAACTAATAAACGAACGATAAGTATCATAACAAAATAAAATAAACCTGAAATTCAAACTATAAGATAAAAATGCATCAATACTGCATATACTACATATATGTAGTAGTATGATACTACATATATATAGTATACGATACTGCATGTATGCAATACTATAAAATTTAAAAATGATAGTAAATACGGCGATGTTATGCACTTAAGTTACACGTAAAACCATTAAAATAAATAAAATAACTTAAATTATTTTTTATTTGAAAACTTAACTCATTAATCTTTATTCAATTTTAATGGCCGACTCAGTCTTTTTTCTCTAAGATCATAATTCTTTTCTTTCTCATTTACTTAATAATCGTCATTCATTTTAGTAATTAAGATTACCTGCCCTTTAAAAATCAATTGTACGTCAATTTGGCTTCTTAAATCCAACTAACAGATTAATATAACATGACTCATATAATTGATATTGTGATATGCCCATGCCGCATATATTCATACCACATCACATAACGTGGACCGGGTAATTGTTAGGAATGTCAATACGATCATATGAGAAAATCCAAATTTGGAATTGAGGCATGACGATGTTGTTTTTTTGTGATGGTTTCATCGAAATCAATATCATGAAACTTTTGCTATTTTATCAAAGTGCGTAGTTTTAAGGGTTCTCATGTAATTTAGGTGCATAACAACACCATATTCAATTCCCCCAATCTAAGAACATACAGTATCGTATACTACATATATGTAGTATTGAAATTAAAAAAACGAGAAAATTTTATTTTTTTATAATGTTATTTATACTCAAATGAAATATACTTAATTTCTTGATCTAATGGTGCGGAAAAAAAAATTTAAAAACTTAACGTTTGCAATAGATAGAAATGTTTAAAGATTTGTATATTTAAAGTTACAATTTTGTCATCCTCTTTAAAATTTCATCCCTTTTCATTTTGTTAGGTCTCAAGTTCTATACTTAATATGGAGTTCTCTCTTGATCCCTTATGTTAAGTTGTACGTAGGACCAACCATGTACAAAGTAAAAGTGTCGGCTTAGTAATTTAATTTCAAGAGTAAATTACTATTTGAGTACACATGGTTTGAAGCCTTTAACTATTTGAGTCTAAATTTCAAACCTTTAACATATTAAACCCTTTGGTTTGTATATTATAACCATTTGAGTCAAAATAACTAACAAGTTAGTTTTTCAGTTAGTTTATAATAAAATGCCCTAAATGCTCATAAACTCAAATGGTTATTTTTCATAACTTTAGGAACCCATATGGCCATATATTTGTATATACACTTATGCTTCAAACTCTTTTTTAAATCTTTTAAACTTTAATGTGTTTTAAACATCTAATTTTAAACGCATCTTTTTAACCGTTAGTCTTTTTAAATGTTTTTCTTACTAAAAAACACATTTTAATTTTTTAAAAACTTTAATCGTTCGGTTTTTATAAACACTCGGGTTTTAAGACCTTTTTAAAACATTCAGCATTTTAAATATCTTTTTATAACAATTCATCTTATTTAAATAACTCTTTTAACCATTCAACTATTTGTTTTTCATTTAATCATCTTTTTAAAAAATTTCATCTTATTTAATAAAAACGTAAAAAAATCTGAATGATTTAAAAAGACGTTCAGTTTTTGTGTGACTTAAACATTTGTGTTACTTAAGCGTCTTTTTAAATATTACAAAAAAATTTAAAAAATGATTAAGTAATACAAACGGTTTAAAAGATAAGTTAAAATAATCAAACAGTTAAAAGAATATTTTAAATAAGACGAATGATTTATAAAAGATATTTATGATGCCAAATGTTTTTGAAAGACAAAATGTCTAACTATTTGTAAAACCAAATGACTAAATTTTTGAAAAGAAAATAATTTTTTTTAATATAGACATTTGAAATACTTAACGATATATGTTATATATTGAAAACCAATTGTTTAAATAACAAACCGTATTATATATATATAGTACTTTGGTCCACAAGGTTATAAAAAATAACTATTTTGGTCTAGAGTAATTTAGGTCTTTTTATTATAAACTTAACTAAAAAAACTAACCATGTTAGTGATTTAGACATAAATAGTTATAAAATACAAACCACGAGGTTCAATATGTTAAAAGTTTAAATTTTAGACTCAAATGGCTAAAGGCCTTAAACCACAGGTACCCAAAAAGTAATTTACACTAATTTCAAAGAAATATATAATAATTAGTTAATTAATTTGCACATCGATCGATCTATGACATACGATTAATAATCTACCTATATATATAAAAGTTATTTCGATTACTCCTTTATATATAAAGGCAGCTAAAAGATCAATCGAGGATAGAGCTAGGGAGGACTTCAGCAGGTCAATATGATATTAATTATCTCAATTAAATCCGGACAGTTAACTAATAGTTATAAGAAGACGACCACATATATGCACATATAGTCCTTTTAAATTTTAAGGTCACATCTAGCTAGCTAAAGGGCCGCCCTAGTTACTTTATTATGCCCGTCTTTTCGACATTAACAAGTGGCATGGTATGGCCTGGTGGGGAACATTAAGCTTTCTTAGGAAAGCTAGCTTGCAATTTAGTGGAAATCAAACGAGAATTGAAGTGGCCAGTACAACTGCTCAACACCATGTCCCTAGAATACGACTCGTCACATAAAAAGATCTTGAAAACGTTGATTTGTGACGTTTTTTTACTTTATGATCATTTCAAGTTATGTAAAGCATAAAACAAACCATTACAAGATAGCCTAGTGGTAATAGGAGTTTGTGTAAGAGCTTGGTATCCAAAGTGACCCAAGTTCTAGTCTTAATAGAGACATTAAGAGGAAAAACTGGGTTAATCGTATGGTGGCCAGTCACCAGCAATGAATGGAGAGACCACACCAGGGTTTGAGTGTTATTGGAACGACGGGTTAATTCTTGCTCCCTTGGTTGTAGGTGACCTATGAGCTGATTGTTTCCTATGTCTTGCTTTTGTAACGTGGGTGTCACAGGTCAGTCAGTAAGTCCAGTATACTTGTTTTTTTATGTACATAACGCATAAAACAACAAGAAATGAGAAATCATTACGTAATCAAAGAGATCAATTTAATTAAGTTATGTACAAATAAGATAGAACACTTACATCACCTTAATTAAGACATACGTGTTACTTTAGAAATTCTTATAATATCTTGAGTTTCAATATAATCGTAAAACATTACATAGATCATTTTTTTTACAGAACTAATAATGTAACGTAGTATCTAAAATCAACTACGTAATATATATATATAGGGGAGGGTTCAATGGGGAACCCTTTTTTACCGGGGAACTAGGGAACAATTCTTAACCATTGGATCATCTAAGGGTGGGGAACACCTACACCCTCGTAATCCTATACATTGCACTTAAGAAAAAAAATTAAAAAACGCGTCGCGCAGAGATTCGAACCCAAGACTACAACGGTAATCAACACGCGCTATACCACTAGACCAAACTACTGTTTTGTTTCTAAATTCGATTTTTCTATACTTACGCATTATTTTCGCAGATTTCTTTTTGTGTTTGTTTAGTCTTTAGTTTATATGGTATCTACTATTGTTTAATGTTAAGGATTATTTTTTATATTAGATTTTTTCTAGATTGATAAATAATCTAATTTTTATTTAACGTTTTTGTCATAATTTTTTTTATTAATTTTTTTAGTTTTATTAATTTTGTTTTACCTATTATTTTTTAGCTTTAAGGGTTAATTTTTGGTTTAAATCTTACGACTTAGATTTTAACTAGTGGTGTAAATGAGTCAAGTTGAGATTGACTCGGTAAAAACTCATTCGAGTCGAGCCTTAACGAGTTTTTTGTTTTTATCTTTTATTTAGTTTTTTAAATATATCTTCCTAAATATAATAAAAAAAGTATTTATAAAGTTATGATAAAAAAGATTAAATAATATGTATTTGTTATACATAAGATGTGTGATTATAAATATGTATAAATTAATTATAAAATTTTCATATAGAATACTTAAATACTAAACGAGCCGAGCCCGAGCTGAGCTTGAGCTTGAAAAATTTCTAACGAGCCGAGCTCGAGCTCTGTTAGACTAAAACAAGCCGAACTCGAGCCTTAACGAATTCGGGCTCGGCTTGTTTACAACCCAAGTTTTAGCTTCTTTGGTGAGCGACTTACACGGCAACCAACTTACAACCCAAATTATATGTTATCTTTAACCGACTTACACAGCAACCAACTTACATAGCAACCAACTTACAACCCTTAAATTATTTGATTCATTTTGATAAATGGGTTAAATGAGTCATATCACACGTGCTAAGTTTCCACCCAAAGACAATTAATAAGTTTACTAACTTCAAATACATGTGCTAAAAATTAAAAATCATATGTGCTAAAACTAGAATCACATGTGCTAAACCTCAAATTAAATGTGCTAAAGTTTCAACCAAAGACAAATAATACCTTTATAAAACCTCAAATAAGTGTGCTAAACTTCAAATTACATGTGCTAAACGACAAATCACTTGTGCTACAACTTAAATCACATGTGCTAAAACTATAATCACATGTGATAAATCTCAAATCACATGTGATAAATCTCAAATCACATGTGATAAATCTCAAATCACATGTGATAAATCTCAAATCATATGTGCTAAACTAGAATCACATGTGCTAAAACTAGAATCTCATTTGCTAAACCTCAAATCACACGTGCTAAACTTTCAACCAAAGAAAATTAACAAGTTTACAAAACTTCAAATAAATGTGCTAAAAATAAAAAATCACATGTGCTAAAACTAGAATCGCATGTGCTAAACCTCAAATCAAATGTGCTAAAGTTTCAACCAAAGACAATTAATACGTTTATAAAACCTCAAATAAGTGTGCTAAACTTCAAATTACATATGCTAAACGACAAATCACTTGTGCTACAACTTAAATCACATGTGCTAAATCTCAAATCACATGTGATAAATCTCAAATCACATGTGATAAATCTCAAATCACATGTGCTAAACTAGAATCACATGTGCTAAAACTAGAATCTCATTTGCTAAACCTCAAATCACACGTGCTAAACTTTCAACCAAAGACAATTAACAAGTTTACAAAACTTCAAATAAATGTGCTAAAAATAAAAAAATCACGTGTGCTAAAACTAGAATCGCATGTGCTAAACCTCAAATCATATGTGCTAAAGTTTCAACCAAAGACAATTAATACGTTTATAAAACCTCAAATAAGTGTGCTAAACTTCAAATTACATATGCTAAACGACAAATCACTTGTGCTACAACTTAAATCACATGTGCTAAAACTAGAATCACATGTGATAAATCTCAAATCACATGTGATAAATCTCAAATCACATGTGCTAAACTAGAATCACATGTGCTAAAACTAGAATCACATGTGCTAAAACTAGAATCTCATTTGCTAAACCTCAAATCACACGTGCTAAACTTTCAACCAAAGACAATTAATAAGTTTACAAAACTTCAAATAAATGTGCTAAAAATAAAATTACATGTGCTAAAACTAGAATCGCATGTGCTAAATCTCAAATTAAATGTGTTAAAGTTTCAACCAAAGACAGTTAATACGTTTATAAAACCTCAAATAAGTGTGCTAAACTTCAAATTACATATGCTAAACGACATATCACTTGTGCTACAACTTAAATCACATGTGCTAAAACTAGAATCACATGTGATAAATCTCAAATCACATGTGATAAATCTCAAATCACATGTGATAAACTAGAATCACATGTGCTAAAACTAGAATCTCATTTGCTAAACCTCAAATCGCACATGTGTTTTTGGTTAGGAATCACATGTGCTAAACATAAAAAAACTAGAATCACATGTGCTAAACTAGAATCACACATGCTAACCTCAAATCGCATGTGCTAAAACTAGAATCACATGTGTTAACCTCAAATCATATGTGCTAAAACTAGAATTACATGTGCTAAACTAGAATCACAAATACACGTGCTAAATTTTAGCACATGTGATTGTAGTTTAGCACATGTGATTTGAGATTTATCACATGTGATTTGAGATTTATCACATGTGATTCTAGTTTAGATGGGTTTAGATGGGTCCAAACATTTCCGGCGGGTCAACATTTCAAAGTTAAACCTGAAATTGCTATGCTCATGGTTCTTGATAACCACCAACTTTGACGGAGCTGGGACCATCACCTACAAATCGCCACTACAAACGCACCACCGTTTCCATCGTGACCACCGTCAACCACCAACGCTGCAACCACCCCCAACTAAAGCTGTTGCAACCCATCAATGTTGTTGTAATGACAGTCGATGAATCGGTTAACCGTCATCTCCAATAGGGTTATTGGATTTAATCACCTTCAACTATTGGTTATTGGCCGCTGTCACCCTCAAGTATCACTTTGGCCAATATAACTCTCAACTAACCACTTTGGTGTCCGTATCACCAAAATTTAACAAAAAATTAACTAAAAGTGACTTGAATTGGTTAACTTTTGGTGATACGATGTCCGTAACACCAAAAGCTAACCAAAAAATAATCAAAAGTTAACCAAAAGTGACTTGAATTGGTTGACTTTTGGTGATACGAACACCAAAGTGTTTAGTTGGGAGTTATATCGGCCAAAGTGATACTTGAGGGTGACAGCGGCCAATAACCAATAGTTGAAGGTGATTAAATCCAATAACCCTCTCCAATATTGCTACAACATTTAATAAAAATTTTCCAGCGACGTCCATTTCTCTCCGGTAGACTCCGATCGCCGGTGGATCAAATTAAGTGAACCACTGCCTTAATGTGCGATACAGTTGTATCCATTTTTCTACTATTTATAATTTAAATCTAGTTTTTAAATAAAATATAAATTACATTCAATTATAATAAACACAGTAAGTGTTTTAAATACAATTGCTTACCGAAAATATATTTAGAAACTTATTTGATATTTTAAATATTAACCTTTTAGCCATAACTTATTTAATGTGTTTGTAATGTGAAATGGTCGAAATCAATTAATTACATGGATTTTAACAAATTTTGAATTCGCCCGGGATTTAAACAAATTTTGTATTCGACCCGTTTCGACCCGACCAATCCTGAACCAAACCCGTTATGACCCGACCCATCCCAACCCGTTTTTTAATCAACCCGTTATGACCCACACCCGTTTTGACCCGGACCCGTTATGACCCGACACCTCAACCCAACCCGACCCGCCCATTTTGTCAGGCATAGTTAGAAGTTTAGCACATGTGATTTGAGGTTTGGTAAATGTGATTCTAGTTTTAGCACATATGATTTGAGGTTTAGCATATATGATTTGAAGTTTAGCACATATGATTTTAGTTTTAGCACATGTGATTTTCAGTTTTTAGCAAGGTTTTGTAAACTTATTAATTGTCCTTGGTTGGAAGTTTAGCACATGTGATTTTGGCTTTATCACATGTGATTTGAGATTTAGCACATGTGATTTTTAATTTTTAGAACATTTATTTGAGGTTTTATATACTTGCTAATTGTGTTTGATTAGAAGTTTAGCACATGTGATTTGAGTTTTAGCACATGTGATTTGAGTTTTAGCACATGTGAATTTTAATTTTTAGAACATCTATTTGAGGTTTTGTAAACTTGCTAATTGTCTTTGGTTAAAAGTTAGCACATGTGATTTAAGTCTAGCTATGTGATTATAGTTTTAGCACATGTATTTTGAGGTTTAACACATGTGATTCTCCTTTTAGCACATGTATTTGAGTTGATTTTAGATATAGCACATGTGATTCTAGTTTTAGCACATACTACCTCCACCAACAAAAACCACCACACAATCGCTGTCTAAACCTAACCTTAAAAGCTATACAAGAAACACTTAATTAAAATCTAAACTTCAAAAGACGGGAATCGAGAAACCAAAACCATAAAAACTAAATCCTTAAATTAAATAAAAAAATAAAAAGTTAGGGAAAATATAACGCTAAACAATAAAACTAAATGTTAAAAGCTAAATGAAAAAAAAAAAGAAAACCTATTAAAAAAAAAAAAGAAAGTTAAAAGAAGCAATGTATATGTTTAGTGTTTTAGTATGTATTTTATAAATATAACTTGTAGCTTTGTAAAAAAAATGAAACGTTCAATATTTATTAATGAGATTGAATTAACTTGCAAAATAGAAAAATATGCGCTAAACCTTGTTAAAATTTAAAAATAACATGTGCTAACACTAGAATCACATGTGCTAAGCCTAATTAAATAACATGTGCTAACCTCAAATTGCATGCGCTAAAACTAGAATCGCATGAGTAAACCTTAAATCATATGTGCTAAACTTCCAACCAAAGACAATTAAAAAGTTTACAAAACCTCAACTTGTTACTTGAATTGAAGATTAATTATCACCTCAGCTTGGATTCATGAAGAGGTGATTTATTCTCGACTCACGTTTCTAAACAACCGAAAAGCCTTCCCTGGTGGGCTTCTACCGCGTTATTCTCTAATCATATGCATCTTATTTGGATTCTTTTAACTTGGAATCACATGTGCTAAAAACTGAAACATATGTGATCAACAAAGATGACATGTGCTATACTGAAATTCACATGTGCTACAACAAAAAATCATATATGTTAAACATGGAATGGACAACATCTATCTAGTTTAAAACAAATATATCAAATATGATAAATGAAAGTAATAAGTTGTTTTTATTTTTTTTTAAATTAGATAACTATTCTTTAGTTCAGGCTTAACAAATTTGATTTTATGTTTTAGGACACATTTCCGGTTTAGCACATGTGATTTTAGGTTTAGCACATTAGTTCTAGATATTGTATGATGGCGTGGAAATAGCAAAACGACTTAAAATGTTAAAGAGTAATTTAGAAATCAAAATATTTCCTGAATTTTGTGAATTTTTTAAAGGTATGAAAAATCTTAAATAATTACGAAAGTTATTAGAAATTTGAGAAAAAATTTTAGAAATTGCAAAAAACTAAAAAATGGAAAAAGTTGCGAGTCTTTAAAGAGTTATAAAAATGTCAAGTTGATAAATTAAACCTAACTCACCCCACTTCAAAAAACCTAATCCTAAAATCTAAATTCAAAATCCTAACCCTAAAAGCTAAACGTAAAAACGTAACCAAAAAACTAAATCCCCAACCCACCCCACCCAAAAACGCTAAACCCCCAACCCCACCAAAAAACGCTAAACCCCCCACCCCACCCCCACCAAAAAACGCTAAAACCCCCAACCTACCCCAACGCTAAACCCCCACCCCCACCCAAAAATGCTAAAAACCCCTACCCAACCTCCACCCAAAAACCTAAGAAAAAATAAATTAAAATATTACTAAACTGTAATATGAAAGAAACAAATAAAAAAACTAATTAATTGAGTTAAAGAAAAATGCGTGAAAAAGAATATAGATACAAAAAGAACCAAAGAATGAAACAAAAACAATTAGCAGCGCAGTGGATAACTTATTGTGTACCGATGCTTTGGACGCGCGTTCTAATCTTGCGGCCAGCGAGTTTTTTAGATTTTTGATCTTGTGGCTAGAAAGTGTTCCCTAGTTCCCCGGTAAAAAGGGGGTTCCCCATTGAACTTTTCCCTATATATATATATATATATATATATATATATATATATATATATATATATATATATATATACATATGTATGGGAAAGTGAGTACGAGGCTGTCACACGTATAAATTACACACGAAACTCATTAAAACGAAGTAGTTTTGATTAAAAAAAACAAGGGGAAATGTCATAGAAACATAATTAAGTTTCAGTTTTGTTCTAATTAGGTCACTCAAGCATATTTTGCTTAAATTAGATGACTTAACCTCCAAATTGAGCAATTGTTAGATTTTGTTTGTGTCAAGAAATGAATTGAGGATAGAATGTGGAGGTTAGAATATTTAATATATGTAACTATATTAAAAAAAAATTAAAAATATGTTAATTATAATAAAAAATAAAAAAATAAACTTACAATTCATATTACCACTTCATATTAGCATTAAAAAATGTAAAAAATAATTCCTAACTAAAACGTAAAGAAAAACATGTGAAAACAACTTGTTAAAACCTCTAATTTGAATAAAATATGAAGGTGAGTGACCTAATTGGTATAATTTTTAAACTTAAGTGACTTAATTAGAACAAAATTGAAACTTGGTTATGTTTTTACAAAGTTACCCCTAAAAACAATTCAAATTAAAAAAGAAATCTTGTTATTTAATTTAATCATTTATCTTTTTCGGTGTGTGTCATGGTGTTTACATACCTTTCTTTTTAATACTTTGTTGAATCTCAGTATGTAACGAATACTTTCTTATCTATATGCATTCTTGAATTTCTACATAAATTCATTTTTTATTGTTTTTAATCTGATATTTGCTTTTTAGGAGGTGAAGCCAAATATTTAATTTGTTCCTCAAACTAATTTTTAATCTTTTTTTCCAGTTTACTCGATCTCCATTTTGTTAATAAAAAACCATAACATTGATGATTGATTAAATCAAAATCACATCTTCCTAACTGTTGAGAATCGTCTGTTTTGTATTAATTTGTTGTTTTTTGTTTTGAGATCTGATGGTAACTAGTAACTAGGATAGTATGAATCCGGTGTCAGATTCTTCATTAACCCATCAACCATTTGTATATTTTAACAATTAGAATTCTGTATCCATAAAGCTACAACACTACATACACAAACAAGGGGATATGGACGAGAAATATATACATGTATTTTGAATATATTGTTTTTAATCAAAACTACGTCGTTTTAAAAGGTTTCGCGCATTACTTACACGTGTAACGGCACCGTACTCACTTTCCCCTATATATATACCCTATATATAGATATATATATATATATATAGATATATATAGATTAGGGTTTTTTACAAATGGTAAAAAGTGTGAAAAGTATAGGAAGCAATAACACTCAAACACGTGTCCACGAGTTAAAAAAAAGGCGGAAGAGCGTTTTGGTCTTTTAGCACGATGCATATTATTCATGTCATTCATAACTATTAAAATTCATAATCTCAATTTGTTATTACGTTTTGTGTAAACGTATAACTTCAAATCAATATGTTAAACCATTGGCTTAAAGTTGAAATATATATATATATATATATGTATGTATATAAAGTTGGAGTTTGAGAGCTTGATTTTTTGAAATCAAATGATAAATAAAAGTAGTCTAAGCTTTGTAATTATATATTTTGCAAACCTTAACAGGAAAATGTTTTGGATTTTGTTATAACAATAGTTTTGCATAAATTATTAACACAATTTGTGTTTTTGAAATAAGTAGTTCTTAACAACTTTGTGTTGTTATAATAAAGAAGTTGTATTGTCCAAATACTTTTACTTGAGATTTGTAAAGATTTACACAACATAGCTTTGTCTGGACAGTTGGGTAACTGTTCAAAAATGAAACGAGGATATGATGACATGAGATTTTACTAAGGGAGTACCTATAGAAAATGCAAATAAAGATACCATTGGATTTTTTCCAAGAATGTACTGAATGACACGAATCATTGCCTGTCATGGATAGTTATTATTTCAACAGCTCTTGTGCTATTGGAATCATAGTCGTTGTGATGTATCGACTAACTATAATGAGTATATGTCACTAAAGGTGATCGTCATATAAGATGATGAAAGTGTTGAAGATTGCAACATAATATGATTTTGTTTCTTAGAAATCATGTATATATCCAATTAAATTATGATAAAGAAATTCATGATTGGATTAATTTGTTTCGATATTGTATAATTGATGTGTTCAGTATCTTAGGATAACACATGCAGTTAAGATATCCCCAACTTGTGGTCTAGTGGTAAGATGACTTGAGTTCTCCAAAGGAGACTCAAGTTCTATCCCCACTAGTGTCACTTTTGGTGGATATTGGCAATGAAGCTCGTCCTGGGTTACCACCCGGCTTCGTGTCTGAGCCTGAGGGTTTTACGTGGCATGGTTAAAGGTTCCTGCCCGGTTTTTCCCTGGAACAGTTGGTTGACGAGTTTCGACTCCGATCAACTTGGCCCGTAAGGAGGGTTGTGGTGAGCCTCCGCTGCGTTCGTAGTAATGGGGGAGCCCCAATGCCGACGAAAAACACCTATGGGTGTTAGAGGCGGGGTTTCGATCTCGGTCCTTGCACCTCTGAGTGCTTCGGTCATAGACTGTTGCACCAACCGCCGTTCTAAAAAAAAAACACATGCAGTTAAGATAATCGAAACACGCGTGACATGCATAATAACATTGTTGTCTATTTAATAGGGCTGACAATTTTGTACACGAACACGAATACCGACATGAACCTACATGGTCTTAACAGGTAAGGCCTTAACAGGTAGACACGAATCTACCTGTTAATTCTCGTGTATTTAACAGGTATTTACTTGTTTACCTGTTAGTACCTGTTATGATTTTTTAAAAATTAAAAATACAATTTAATATAACATATTTGCCTTATTTACCTTATACTTATAGACAATTTTTATTTCACTAAACAAGTTCTTGAATACTTGTTTTTAAACAAGTCATATCGTGTCTTATCGTGTATACCTGTTATAAACAGGTACATGTACAGGTAATGGTAACAGGTACACGATAGTTTATCGTGTCGTGTACAGGTAATAAGGTTTCGTGTTTGTGTCTTAACAGGTACAAGTATACACGATTTGTCAGCCCTACTATTTAAACGGGTAGTGCAAGAAGCACAACTGTAACTTAGTGAGTCGTTATCATGACTAACGATGTAGTCATAAGTAAGACATCAAAGATGAAGACATATATATTATCATGGAAACTTGGTGTAAGTTGTAACACATGATAAAAATATATATTGTCATAAATTGAAACGGTCCCATGAGTGACATGTAATATGTGATTTATCATGAGAAATGAAGTACATGTAGATGCGTCTACCATATTCAATGTTGATTTAACTTGTAGAAGATGTGATCTTCATGATGAATAATATAATAAGTATATATATATTTTCAAATCAACAATGAACATCGCGTATGAGAATCTGTGAATTCCAGGTTATGGTTATCAGTCTAGTATGATGATAAGTTATTTGCCAAGGCGACTCTAAATAAGACTTTGTTAAAATCTTTATGAGTCAGTGGTGAAGCGCTAGATATCAAGCGCATAGATGTCATATTTCTAAATGAATGATGAAGTTTTGTATGTCTGAGTAACATACATATGAGACATTCTCAAATACTGCAGATTTGAGATGATGATTTGTCTAAACCTTGAAATGAACTCTTGTTGGAATGTATAGGATGTTGGTTCTTAGGGCTATGGAAAATCAGAATGATGCATCTTCTGTTCGCATGCTAGAGTATTATAGTCTAAAGCATGCTAGACTAGTAGTAATTAATTATGGTGCTTTATGGAGAATAATTAATGTGAAACATTCACATACATATCACAAGAATTAGTTGCGGAAACAAATCAAATGATGACTTTCATTCAATATAAGGAAGTGATATAACTTGAGGAGAACTCAAGTCTCTAGGTTTATCCTAGATGAGAAACTTAGATTTAAGTTTCAGACGGTTAATGAAAAACTTATGACCCAACTATAAAGTTCATGACTAGCTAGGGCATGTGTTGCTATAGTTAACTCAAAAGCTCATCTAAAGCTTTGTAGTTTGCTTGAATTAACTCAAAAGCTTATCTAAGCTTTGTAGTTGGCAATTAAGCATTCATGAACTCCGTGATACAAAGATAGTGTCTTGATCAAATCATGATTGTCAGCTTGGTGTCATAAGTAAAGTAAAAAAAAAAACTTGATCAAATGGCAAGAAATGTGGGGGAGAATCCATTTAAGAAACAATCCTTTCAGGGTATGTGAAAATGGTAATTGATCCGAAAGTTGGTAGATGCTATCCAATACCACTTAAATGTGGGGGTTACTTGCATTTGATGTAAGAATGTGGAATGTTTAGCAATATGGATTTTATAATCCAAGTTAATATTGCAAACATGTGAATGCCAATTGATTAGTTTAATGATCTAGTGACCAAAGACATAATGAAGATGTGTTCACTTAAATTGCATATTGGTGGTCACTGAAATTGCATATTGGTTTAGAGAAGATGTGTTCACTTAAACTGCATATTGGTGTTCACTTAATTTGTATATTGTAAACCAAAGACTACAACTAATGGTCTTAGGTTATAGTCTTTAAAATGACAATATGCAAGGTTAAGTTAAGAGTTAAACCACACACGGACAACCAACGTACTATTGTGACTTGACGAAGTCAAATAAAATTGCTTGGATCCAATAACCTGAGGGTTAATGCGAGATTGAGTTGTGGAATGAGACTAAAGCTCGTGAAAAGCTAAGTTTATATGAAGGAAACCTAACTCGGATGACTGTCGATCCCATGATCCGAGTTCAATAAGACAACCTACTTGTATGGACTGGTAAGGTCACTATGGGCGGTTAACTAAGAAAGAAGAGTTAACTGATAAAACGCCCAAGTCTTTTAAAAGGGAGTCTACCACAAGGATCTATTAATCTTCCTAGTCCATTCCTAAAAGTGACAGGTACGAGGCTAAGTCTATGGCTTTTAATGATTCGACTAATGCAGTCACATGTGATGAATCACCTATGCTAGAGAGAACTAGGGTCGATTCGAATGGAATTGATGGACACAATTCCTAGAGCTCTCGCAGAACCAGGAAAATGTTCATGACCCTAACGAACATAACTATGAGGACTTGACTTTGTCAGGGAGAGTATTATGTGAAGCATATTGTCACCTACACAAACGGCAGACGAGTTCAAAGACATCGCGTTCTACTCAGAGCTAGTAGACTAAGTGCGTTTCATGAGCGAAGGTTCAAAGGGTAACACCTACCTATCGTATGCAAGATTCAACTGCTGAAATTTAATCGGAAAGATGTTTGTATTTTGAGATCTATCTCTATTTATGTAGGGGATTGTTGGATATTTTGTGTAAATGAGAGGTCAACTCTCAAGTAGTCGGTTGGTAACCCGAATGCAGCTCCGAACACTTGAGGCTGGCATTACCATAACTCGACCCGGTTTTGACCGATATCTAGAAGAGACTGTTGGAAGTACCAATCTTTAAGTTGCTAGGCTTTATGACAATTCAATTTTCATGAATTGCAAGACTCTTGCATTGCTTATCTAAAAAGATAACAACCAAAGCTTAGCAACTAGTTGATTTTGAATCAACACCCAAAACCGAAGAAACATGGAGAGTTCACAACACACCAAAAACGCAAGAGCAAGACACACAATATCGATCATCTCATTTGCATCATCTTCTTCGATTTCTTTTCAGGCAAGTAATCAAGTCCCATAGTACGCTGCTTTCGTCTGATGTACCCTGGGAACAGACGACGGATCGGTTTAAGGGAATTGTGTCAAACACAAGCCCAGATCTTTCTTTCTAATATATGTTTTGCAGGATCATCAATCCCGTTGTTGTTACCGTTATGTACGTTGCTATTTCATTGAAGTTTTACTAACTAGTACGGTTTGTATCATTTGTAAATTGTTCTTTACATGTATTTCTGATTTGGTTTTTACACGGTAATGTACTAGTGAATTTCTCATGTACAACGAGAGCATCGTTATAATATCCAGTTAATTATTTTAATAAAAGTGAACTTATTTCCAACAAAACCTCCATTGTTGTGTGATTTCATCAGAACTCTCTGATGGCAGATAATGTAGTCGATTCTAACTCTTCAAATTCGAACAACGATATCGATCATCGTGCTCTGTATTCTGGTAGTTTTACGTTTTTCAGTTGTATAGCTCGTATTAGTTGTTTGAGTTTGATTTCATGAGCGTTCTGTTTTGCTATTGATTCTTATTTTTACATTCAATTTATCTTCAATGATCATGTTGCATTTTGATTCCAGTTAGTTTGATAAAAACGTATGTTTATGTTTTGTTCTTATTAGTTTTTGATGTTTTTGAGCATTTAGTCGTTATCGATGTGATTACAGTTATGCTGCATAATGTTGTTGTATCTGATTGATATTTTATGAATGTATAGACAACATAGTTAATCGGATTCATAACAATGAGTATGAAGTTTTTATGACGTTTTTATAAATGATATCATGATGTTTTATAAATGATATCATGATGTTTTATGATATCATGATGTTTTACCAGATCTATCGTTTATCTTCTCCTTTTCAGGCGATATCGGAGGAATGAAAAGCAACACCGGCGAATCCTTTCCGACAGAATAGTATTGTCCCTGTAGCTTCGCTTCAATAGATCGCGAACCTTCCACTGGTTTGATGTGATTCCAATCGATATTGAATTGCTCTTCTTATACTTTCCCCTTCGTTCCGATTTCGGATTCCAAGTGACATTTTTTCCCCTCGGTCTCTACTGACGGGTTTATAAAACGTCCAGTTGTTTACAAAATTGTCACCTCCTGATCTGGGTCGTAAACACCATGATCGAACGTCCCAGATTGTTTCCTACACTTTTTACAATTTTTTATTATTTATATAAAAATCATGCCGCTATATATATAATTTTTTAATCGAGGGAATTAAATGAAAAAGTTTGTAAATTATATATATAAAATAATTAACATAGTGAGCATGATTTAAGTGATTATGGTAAACCGAAAATCTAAGGAGATCAACCTTTTATTTATTTATTTATTTATTTATTTATTTATTTATTTATTTATGTACTAGATTAATTCTACTTCACGTTGAATAACTAAAAAATATTTAATTATTATCGAGCATAGAAAACAAAAAAATCATAAATCATTACCATCTTGGGTATGTTATCTAACACCAACAAGATAATAAGTCACTGAAGTTTCATTAAGTGTTCCAATCCTATGTAATAATTTTAAGAGTACTTGAATTTTTTAAAATTGAGTTTGGCAAATAAATTAAACATGAATTGGAAAAAAAAACTTTCACTTTTTAATTACTAATCATAATTAATACATGTTTCATTTGTCCAGCTCAATTTTAAAAAATTCAAAACATTCGTAAAATTATTATATATGATTGGAACACTTAATGAAACTTCAATAATTTTAGAGAGAAAAAAAAAAGTTGAAGGTACTTAATTAAAACGGTGAGTGAACTTGGTTACATTTCTATGACATATAGCTTTGAAAATAAAAAAGAAGTTAATAAAAAGAGTAAACTGCAGTTTTGGTCCCTGTGTATTGATACCATTAATAGTTTCAGTCCCACCTTAACAGTTTTGGTCACTGTGTTTTTAATTTCTAACAGAAATGGTCCTGAACACTAACTCCATCCAGTTTTCCGTTAAGTCTTTCACACGCACCCCGCATTTGAGGGTAAAAATGTCATTTTTCTCGCTCTTTTATCTAGTTCATCATGTAAGCTAACATTTTTATTCAGTCGCATGTCAAAAAAGTGGTAGAAATGACATTTTTACGTCGTATGTGAAGGAGACTTAACGGAAAATTGGATGGAGTTAGTGTTCGAGACCATATTTGTTATAAATTAAAAACACAAGGACCAAAACTGTTAAGGTGGGACTGAAACTGTTAATGATATCAAAACACAGGGACCAAAACTGCAGTTTACTCTAATAAAAATCTATAAATACTTTATTGCCACATCGTAATTTTACTTAAAAGATATTTATTTCAGCGAAACCCGTAAGTGTATTCAGGGACGGATCCAGTTCATTAGAGGTGGGTTCACGGGAACCCACCGCGTTCGAAAATTTTAGTAGAAATTATATAGAAATTTTTGGAGTGAACCCATAGAAAAAATTAGAGTGAACCAATATAATTATTGAAGTGTAAACGTTATCAATATCTTCGCTTAGAGCAGCTGGTAACATGCGTGATTGCAGATGAAATGGTCGTGGGTTCTATTCTCCTTGAGTCCAAGTTATTCTTTTTAATCAATTTTTTTTAATAACTTTTAGGGGAACAACTTTAGGTAGTCTTTTTTCTTAACTTATATTATGTGTTTTTTTAATTTCTAAAGACGATGTTTTTTTTAATATTTGACTTATTGTATGACATTGTTATTATATTTTGAACCTAACCCATTAATTAACCCGATTCGAACCGTCAAACCGACCCGAATTATGTCCGGTTCTATTAAAACTTGAACGCTTAAAAATAGTGAACCCACCGATAAAAATTCCTGGATCCGTCACTGAGTGTATTAAGTGTATTTGTCCGTGAATTATGTAAAAGATTTGAAAATCTTTTAATCAATTAGTGAGAAAGTGAATTTGAAAATTCCTTATTTATTAGAATGCATGTATGTAAACTATATTCTATAGATCATTGAAAAAGTCAATATGAATAAAGGAATAAATGTATACGTAAATATGGGTCATATATTTTTTGCGAGAATTGAATGCCAACAGTGGTTCTATTGAACGAAATGTGACATTTAAAACTCTTTTATTAAAAGTTATTTTTTTAGAACGACAGTTGCACCATCAGCTAACCGGTGGCTTAGGGGAGTGCAATGACCGAGCCTAGAAGCCCACGGCCTATCCCCTGTAAGAGGGATTATTTGCTGCAGAGTGTGGCAGCTCCCCTAAGAGAAGAATACACTTCTCGGGGCCCCGACCAACCCTTCTGAAGAGCAGGAAAGTCGGAGTCTAAGACTCGTCAACTAACCGCCCTGGGGGTAACTTTTTCTGTGAAAACCCCTATCCTCAAGACTAGAACCTATGACCTCTAAGAAGTTAAGTGTTTTAACCCATCATTGAAATGCCGTTAGATCAAATGGCATTATAAAAATTAAATTAGGCATGACATGTACTTTTTGTAAGGAAGTAGTACGTACGTACGCAAAGATATATGCTTCAACTGTCCCTCCTAACATGCATGTGATTTGGTAATTAAGTACCCAGCTTTGCTTAAATGCCACTAATTATCATATTTAAATATTCAGTACAAGGTTAAATACATAAATAGATATTAATTAATAGTCTACTATTTGTACCGGCTGATATTTTTCTTTTACTTATCTATAGAGGTGTATAAATCGGTTAATTTCGGTTAACCGGTTATTTAATACCCTAACCGGTTATTTTCGGTTATTGACAAAATCGGTTATTCGCTTTAACCAGTTCGGTTAATAACCGGTTTTTTTTCAAAATTTTCGGTTATTTTACTTTAACCGGTTCGGTTAATTAACCGGTTTTTCTAATATTTTAATATTTTTTTCGGGTTTTTTCCCGGTTAACCTGTGGATCGGTTAAAATTCGGTTTTAAAAAAACCGGTTAATAACCAGTTATTCATAAAAAATCCCTAATCGGTTACGAACCTGCGGTTAAAAAATACCCTAACAAGTTATTCCTCAATCGGTTAATAACCGGTTCGGTTACGGTTAATAACCGGTTTCGGTTATTAAACCGGTTATTTTGTGCACCTCTACTTATCTATAGACTACTAGATTAGTACCCGTGTATTACACGGATTTTTATTTTATAGGTTTTAACTAAATTTAGTGACAAATTTATTTTTAACATATCCCTTATTAAATCTATTTGAATATTTACAAATATATTCATATAAAAAATCATATGTTAAAATAAATGATATGATTTATAATAGTTGGTAAATTTTTATTTGAACATATCGAATTAGGAGATAATTCAAGATAATTGTTAATTTTTTTATTTGAACATATCGAGTTAGGAGATAATTATTGATAATTGGTAAAAATTTAATTTGAACATATCGGGTTGAGATAGATCATAATAATTGATAAGTTTTTATTTGAAAATATCGGGTTAAGAGATAATTTATGATAATTGGTAAATTTTAATTTGAACATATCGGTTTAAGATATATAGATCATGATAATTGATAAATTTTGTATTTAAACATATCGAGTTATAATATAATTGATGATAATTTTTGAATTTTTAATTTAAACATATCGGGTTATTTCGATGGAGCATACCCATGACGCGTCTAAAAATTCTCCATCAAATTAATTTAGAACATGACACCTATGCAAAATCCTATGTGAAGTAATTAAAATAATGACATGTGGATAAGTTAAGAGGTAGATTGCATTAAAATAATTAAAAACAAATCATTTTTTTAAAACCTGCCGTTTTCAAGCAATTTCATATCCCCATTTAAATCTTCTGAATTGAAAATCAAGATTGAGGGCTCTTTTTCTCTTTCTTAAATAACGTTACAATTTCACTCAAAATCACTGCAAACTTCAAATTTTTCTATTGAATTGGAAGCTTTGAGCTCACCAGAGCTAAAACTGTGATACCCATTTCTCAATTTCGTCTTTAGGTAAAAAAAAATTTCGTCTTTAGGTAAAGTTTTTCAGTCTAGGGTTTTTGCAAGAATTGATCTTTGCAACAACTTGTAAACGTAATCGGAAGGCAATTCATAGAATTACAAAAACCCTAAACATAATATAATTGTAAGAAAGTCATAATAAAGTTTTATGAATTTCCAAATATCTTTTTGTATATATGTATATAGGGGATGGCTAGAATGGAAACTCTACTATATCAAGAAAACCCTGAAAACCCATTTCTATCCATTGATCTAAATAGATCTATGGTTGAGATTAGTTTTTTTGTTTCATGACATATATTTTATTATATTTGTGTACTTAAAGGTAGAAAAAGGGTATAATAGGAATATGAATTGTTCTCTCTCTAGTACAACCACCATTAATTTCTTTATTTCTTCTCTCCTACTTTTTAATATAATATATTTTCTCTCTCCTACTTTTTCTATTTAATATAATATCTCTCTCCAACTTTTTTTTATTTCATTGACAATAACTGGTACGTTTGTTACACCTTGTTACACTGGTTGATATGTTTGTTACATAGTGTTACATATTAACAAAAATGAATGGACTACATGTCACTCCAGACATGTTATGCTTGTTACATCATGTTACATATGTTACAACGTGATACATATATTATATAAAAACAAAACTTCATGGATTACGTTTGTTACATCGTGTTACATATGTTACAACGTGATACATATTTTATTAAAAACTGAAGGATTACGTTTGTTACATCGTGTTACATATATTTTTTGAAACAAACCTGTATGGATTACGTTTGTTACATAGTGTTACATAGTTTCAATCATGCTTCATACATGTTTCGTTTCTTGATAATCTCTTCATCTTTGATGCAAAAGTTCCTTTACCTACAAAAAACAAAACTGAATTGATTACGTTTGTTACATCGTGTTACATATATTATATAAAAACATAACTCTATGGATTACGTTTGTTACATCGTGTTACATTTTTTTAAAACAGAACTTAATGGATTACGTTTGTTACATCTTGTTACATATTGTTTTTAAAAACAAAACTGAATGAATTAACGTTCACTCTAGACATGTAACATTACGTTTGAACAAACGTAATTTTTTTCCAAATTTAATAAAATGTGTAACATGATGTAACATGTCTGAATTAACACTTAATCCATTCAGTTTTGTTTTTTGATAAAATATGTACACAATGTAACATAACGTCTGTACTCACATGTAATTTTTTCAATTTTTAATTAAATATGTAACATATATATGAATAAAATATATGTAACATGATGTAACATGTTACATAGTTTCAATCATGCTTCAGACGTAGTTGTTACATCGTGTTACATATGTTACACCGTGTTACATATTTTATTAAACACTGAAAAATATTAAATGTCAGTTCAGACGTAGTGTTACATCAAGTTACATACTTTATTAAAAACTAAAAATATTTAATGTCTGCAAATTAGAATTTACTCTAACTGCAATTAACAAAACTAACTACTAAAAAAACTCCAAGACCAAGAAAGTCTATAAAGTTTTCAAATTAAACACTCATTAAAGCTTAGAAATGGTAAAGGAATTTCCCTTACAAAACTAAATCCTCAGTTCGTTCAGCATAGAAACAGGAAATAAACGAATTTTAGAATACAAACAATAGATCGCATTTAAAACTATAAATCATATACAACAACATTTTGAAAACACAAACAACAGATCTGACAATCGTTTACAGCAACAAAACAATATATCGCAAATAAATCATCCATCTCAAACAAATGAACAATCATCTACAACAACAATTGAATCAACTAAAACGACAACATAAGTTGAGAAACGAAACTTACGGATGAAAGAAACGATTGAGCTGTATCTATATAGTTCTTTTTCACTTACTGTTTAAGATCTAGGCCGAGAAAGAAACGATGTCGTTGTTGCAGATCTACGGGAACAAAACGGATCTATAACAACTTTCCGGTGACTTTTCCGGTCACCATGACCGAGATCCAGATCCAGATCTGTAACAACGGACCTGTTCGATCGACGGATCTGTAACAACGGATCTGTTCAATCGACCTGTTCGTTGAAGAAATATTGAAATTTGAAATAATGTTTAAAGGGGTGAAAAGGAAGATTGAAAGCATGTGTTAATTTCTTTTTGTGTGTGTGGAATGTAATGCAATCCCCTGGACGTGTATGTATATATTTGTATATTTATGTTTGTGTGGAATGTCAAATGTATCCCTTGAGGTAAAAGACAAATTAGAGAAAAGGTGTGGATGTGGCATAATGTAAGTCACATATAAGGTTTTCTGGGTTTTTTCAATAAAACCAAGTTTCCAATATATACATCTCCTATATATGTATATAACGTTTTTTGTCTTGTTTGTCGCAACTTTCATAAAATTGTCTATAAAACCTATTAAACAAAATGTGCAGGTAAGTAAACATCCAATTGAGGTATGAAATGTCACTGTTTTGACCAACAAATTAAATACAAGATTTATAGTTGCTATATTTTAAATTGATCATTAATAAAGTTCCACACTTGTTATGCTTTCTCGATGATAATGTTTAGTTAACAGGACCGGAGCATCTCAAAGATGTATACATATTTGAACTTCCTTCCAACAATCCTACCAAATCAATCATAACAGTTTAGACATACAACAAATAAAAAGATTGTCATCAAGTCACATATGCAAGTGAAGTAAATTGGCCACATTTTGAGCATCATAACTTCCAGAAGTACTTGAAAATCATGAGAAATACACAACTGATTACTTATTCTCTTGTGAAAAAACATATGATCAAAATAGGTTCGAGTAAACACGAATTTAAAACTAAAATAACTAAGGTAATAAAACATCCAAATACAATATGTGCAAAGTGATCATACACATCATTTCAAATAAGTCAAGAAGTTAGGATAGATGAGTTAAAATCCTAACAACATTTTGTAATTCACAACACATTAACATTCAAATACAAGGAACATACGGAAAAAAAACAGTAAATGGCAAGAAAAATAATAACATAACATACCAAAAGTGGTCTAACTGAACTCGAGCGTAGTATTTTGGTCATCTAAAGTTTCAAACTTCTATGTGAAGTAGTCTTGCCTCAGGGTCAAAACAAAAAAAATATCAGGAACACAAAAATTATGGTAAAAGAGTAACTGATTTGGAGATATAAAGATTTATGGCTTCGACTGCAGATTCAAATCGAAACCCTAATGTTATTTGAGAATGTTAGACATGTTTTGCATAACAAAGTTGTAACTCAAAATAACATTTACTATTAATAAAGATAGATTTACATGGAAATAGAAGGTAAACGGGCAACAAGCTGCGCCGCTAAACCTTTTTGGATAGCAAAACCAAGTCTTTTAAACACTACATTCATAGCCCTCGGGGTCATAACAAAGCTATGCATAACCCGTTGGACTCGATTAAGTACCTCCACAGCCTCAGGTGCAAGAAAACCAAAGGTGTCAAACGCAAATGGAACAAATACGTGTTGGTTGTCAATGCATGCTTTCTCGTGTTTAGCCACTTTGCAAGAAGCAGCTTTTAAAACAGCTTGACCCACCCTGAAAACACCATTTCCCAGGCCCACTAGTGGGGAAACACATGTTAAGTCCACACATGCATGTTTACCTCCTGTCCATCCAAATATCAAAATATCAGCCGGTCTAAGTGTAGATCTACTTTCTGACGGGTCAGTCAAGAAATTCACCGGTGCTTCTTTCTTAACCGAAACCCCGGCTCGCCTGAATATGTCAAAAAGAACATCCCTCACTAAGTCATGTCGGTACTTAAACCCTGGAAGCTCTCTACTTTATAGTCGAAAACAAACAATCCAAGGACAAGGACAAATCGATGAAAGTCCTAGTACAAAATAAAAAGGCATAAATCTAGAGATAAAAGGAGAAAATAAAAGGCCAAAATGCAGAAATCCAGTATACCAAAACTATGATTATCGTTTAAGATATCAATTAATAAATCAAACGTCTACACCTGTAAAAGCGTATGAGAATAACTATAAACCATTAACCATTACTTAGCTTAGTGGATGAGAATATAGCATCCAAGATAAAAGCGAACTCAAGAATTAAGATGAAACAAATGAAGAATATGGTGAGGAAGAAGATTTATTTTTAGCCTTGGACAATTCCGCTTCTGTTTTAGTGAGGAGGGTGACAGCTACACAACCTTCTTGAAGCTAGAAATTGATTAGAAATCAAGTTTCTTCTAAAACCCTAGAGAAAGATGGTTTAAAAGAAACCGGGTTAGGTGTAGTGGTAAGAGGCTTGGATTCTCCAAAAGAGACCCAAGTTCTAGTCCCACTACCACCACTTTGGAAGGGGCAAATGGGGGCAATGAAGGGAGACTTGTGGCCAACATAAGTTCGATCTCTGAGCCAAACGGGTTTTACCGCTAGCTTGTTGTCGTGCCTACGGGCGGACGGGCTAGTGGGTTTCCCCCGAATTGGAGTTGGTTTAATAGGTGGGCTTCGGCTACCCAGCGTTGTCTGTTTTCGCAGAGCGTTTGGGGTCGTCTTTCGCCATTGGGTTACCCCGGGTAGCCGGGCTTTATTCGTTTCGCTGTCCAAAAAAAAATGAGATGGGTAAAAGGATCCGCTTGTGGTTTTTGGAGCAATTGATTTAGACGTTGACAACTCAGCTTTTGCCTACGTGTACACCTTAGAATTATGCCAACTGAATCTGTTACTTAATTATTAGAATAGGTAGATTGTTTAATGCTTATATTACGACAAATTATATTTTTTGTCCAATATGTTTACGGTATACTGTAAATCTCGTTCTTAAAATTAGGTATTTACAATAAACGTCTTTTATGTTTAGAAAAGTTTACACGGGTAGCTACAAAACTCGAATCTAATTTACCTTAAACATAAATGAACAAAAAAGTAATTTATTCCATGATTTATATATGTACTAGATTTAATTTCCGTGTGATACACAGGTTAAATAACAATATTTTAAAAAAAATATAACTGTTATATTTAAGAATTTGTAAATATTTAATACTTAAGGATTTTTAAGTATTTTATAAACATACATAATCACAAATTTTTTTCTTCATTAACTCTTTACTTAACTTTCTCCTTCTAAATTTCATTTTATTATTTCCTCTTATTTCCCCCTTAACACCCCCCCCCCCCCTAAAAAAATGTTATAGCCCCTAAAACCTTACTTTATTAGGTATACTAGGTTTAATACCCGTGTAGACACACGGGCTGAATAAAATAAATGATCCATAGAATGAAGAAATTACGATTGAAAATGCGATGTAAAAATCAAAACTATTATAATAAAAATCAATATTGAAAACTGTTGGGATTTAAAATCACCCGTCAATGTTCAGTTATTCAATATTGTGTTGATTTTGCAACCAAAATATCATTTATTCTAAAATGCAGAGAAATTAATTTTGCGTTGTTTCTAAAAGTACTTTTGATTTTAAAATGTTTGCCCTCTAATTTCCCCCCTCATATTTTCCGCCCAAATTTGCCCCCAAAAACCTTGTTTTATTAGGTACTAGATTAAACCCCGTGGGTACGGGTGTAAACATAAAAAACACAATTCTAAAATTTTAAGAAAAAAGTAACGTTTAAAAATAAACTACATATTACATGAAAGATATATGAAAATAGAAACACAAATTGTATTCAAACTCTAATTTAGCATTGAACAAATAGATTTAAACTACAATACATTCATAGTACCAAATTATATATCGATGCTTTTAAATTGAGTGCCTTATAAATCCTACCAAATGCGGAGTAATTTATAAGAAAGTTAAGAAAAATATACATACAAGTAATCTGGATGATAAATATCTGGCAAAATTCACAGCAACATTAATATGTACCGGCTCGACTGTACGGGTCGACATGCATGGGTCTAGGTCGTAAATTGCGATGAGCTATTTTTTTAAGTCGTTTGTTTCCCGTTTTCACAATAATTTCTGGGATTTAAATAAGGTATATTGAAATTTTGGAAGAGAAAATTATGGGTGATTTAATGTTATCGATTTCTTTTCATACATAGTTTAAAAGAGAATATTCTTAGTTTTGAGTGAGAAAATGCTCCAACACCCTCTCCAATGAATGACACGTGTCCTCCAAAACCCTCTTTTATTAGAAGGATATATAAGAGTAGAGATTGATTTTTCGATTTCAAAGAGTATAAATATAAACCAATCAACCTCTTAATTTGTTTTTTGCTATATATTCTCTCCTAAATTTGATAGGGTGTGTCTATACACCCCCTTCTTAAAAAAAACTTTTAAAACTTGTCAAAATATGGCCCTAAACTTTTATTGTCATTATTTCTTAAAAAATTGTGTTCCTAAATGAAATTAATAATATGCGTATATAAAAAAATGTTTGATGTCGGTATTTAACGGTCAGTTAACTTTTTTGTCCGGTCCGGTTTATTCGGTTGGAAAATCTTTTTATTCGGTCGGGAAATCATTTTTTTGGCCTATCCTAACCGAATTAAACCGCTTTAGTAGGTTTATTTGGCTATGGAGTTTTTTTTTTTTGCCTGACCGAACCAACTTCATCCGCTTTAGTAGGATTATTTAGTCCGGTTATCCGATGAAACCAATTAGATATGCAGTTTATTCAGATAACCGAACCGAATAAATCATGTTTTTGTTACCAAAAACCAAATTCATAATTTGGATACTGTTAGTGACCGAACCGAAAAGCAAATTTGCAATTCGGTTCGTTTTTTCGGTTATGGAGATGATTTATTCCAAGTTATTTCGGTTTCTGTTAGTTTGGATGCATATAGTCGATACTTACCAACTAAATGCAATAGCTTAATCCAACATTATAATAAATGGAATCTTAATTTAAGAGAAAAATATAATTTTGTAAAAAATGTTGAAATTGTATTTTTATAAAACTTTATGGAGGGGTGTAACAAGTAAAAAAAATTAAAAAGAGATATATATAGCAACACCCATTTGATATACTAGGGTAGGGGTAGCTACAAACTCGAATCCAGTTATGGTAACCGATTTAAATTAGAATATTTGGGATGAATATTTGCTATATAACGGGTGTCATCTAAATCTTAGGGGCTGTTTGGCAACTTCTGAATGATTAAGTGCTGAATCAATAAGAGGTCTGAATCATTAAGAGCTGAATCAGTAAGAGGTCTTAACCATTAAGAGCTAAGAAATTTTTTAACTATACAAAGGCAAATGTCTGACCAATTCAGACGAGACATCTTAATCATTCAGACTCAGTACAATGTCTTAACCATTCAGAGGCAAATGTCTGAACCATTCAGACATCTGTTCGCGAAACAAACAGTCTGAACCATTAAGTGCTAAACCATTCAGACATCTGAACCATTAAGAGGCTGAAACAAACAACCCTTATACTTGTCAGTCACGTACTTGAATGCGTGTCCCATACCTAATATGTCAAGTTTGCTTATTGTAAAAGTAAATTTTCTCTCTTATGTTAGAAAATTTTCAAGTCAAAATTTAAGATGTGTCTAATTTCATACCTGGTATGAGCAACAAGTGTTGTTAGATAAGCACAACATGTAGCACTTTTGAAGGCAAGATCATGAACCTCCGGAAATATAAAGATCCTATCCTCAGAACTTATTTTATTAAATTTTAAAAAAAGAGATTTTTTTTTGTGAGATAACCTTCGGGAGCTACCAAGTTGGTGGATTGCGGCCCCTTCAACAACACCATAAAACATGGCCTAATAGTACGTGTTTAAATGTTTAAGAAAAAGGTATCCATATATTAGACCTAACGTTATAAAAATCAATCATGACTTAGAAAAAATTGATATAGTGAACACTTTTACTTTTAATTATTCTGTTTCCATATCGTTATTTTTTAAAATATCTTCTATATAATATAGCAAAATCATATTTGTTTACTTGGCATCATTTGAGATCAATTTGCTTAGTTGGCATTATTTGAGAGATTCTCTCAAAATTAATAATATTTTTATATTTAAAAATTATATATCTATCTATAATAATTTATTATAATAATATTAATTTTCATTTGATCTCCTAATATTTAGCAAAATATTTAAAAAATTAAGACTATTTACATTTTCAACCCTCTCCTACTAAGGGTGTGTTTGGACAAGGTTATATTTATTAGGGTATAAAAATAAAACTTAGAGATAAAATTATTAATAACATACAATTAAATACATAATTATTTTTTAAATATACACAACTTTTTATACGACTTTGTTTTAACAAAAACTACACCATAAAACCGAACGTCTAATTCTCTTTAATTTGATTATAATATTGTTATACCAAACAACAAGATTTTAAATATATTTTTATTATTTGTTTCAGTTTTACCACAGTTTTATCTTAAAACTGATTAGAACCGTTCATATTCATGAATATCCTTAACATCATCACATTAGTATTATGACCCGAGCGTAGCGCGGGCACTAACCTAGTAAAATATATTTTTAAAAGGGATTTGAATATAACATGCAAGCATAAGCATATTTTAATACGGGTGTTTTTATATACATTCTATTTTTCAAACTTTTTTACTTGTAACAATCTCTTTCTAAGGTTTTTAGCAAAAGACCATTTCAATATTGTTTTTACAAAATTATATTTTTCTCTAAATAAGATTCTGTTTCTTATAATGTTATATTAAGCTATTGCATTTAGTTGGTGAGTATCAACTATAGGTGTCCAAACTAACCAAAACCCAAAAGACACGGAATAAATCGTATCTGTAACAAAAAAAACAAACTGAGTTGCAAATTTGGTTTTCGGTTCGGTTACTAACAGTGTCCGAATTTTGAATTGGTTTTCGGTTACAAAAACATGATTTATTCGGTTCGGTTATCTGAATAATCCTACTAAAGTGGATGAATTTGATTCAGCCAGGCCAAAATCCATAACCAAATAATCCTACTAAAGCAGTTTAATTCGGTTAGGTTAAGCCAAAAAAAGATTTTACAACCGTATTAACCGGACTGGATAAAAAGTTAACCGAACCGTTAAAAACTGACATCAAACATTTTTTTATATACGCATGTTAAATACCGGACTGGATAAAAAGATTTTACAACCGTATTAACCGGACTGGATAACAAGTCGACACTACCACCACCACTATTATTGTTGTTATTATTAGTATTATAATATTATTATTATTATTATTATTATTATTACTATTACTATTATTATTATTATTATTCACTTCTTTTTATAATATACCCAAAAAAACATTTAATGGAAATTTTAAATACTTATGTTATGTGTGTACTCCTTTTAAGTGAGTTGCGGCATGAAACATCGTTGACACTCTAGGGCATGACCCTAGAGATGTTAATGTGGCCATTGACATGACCTCTTTGTCACATTTTAAACCACTAAAATTATGTCATGTGGGTTTCATCCACGTCTAGGACATTGATCATAACCTATGCCCTTAGATACATGTGGTTTATGTACCTTTTATCTTTTTGCGTAACATTCAATGTTAGTTTCATTATAATGATCTTAAAGACTATAGTTGTAAACATATGAAGTTTATGAACGTGAATGTTAAGGGTACATCCAAAACAAAGAGTAATTAAGAAGATTTATGGGTCAAAATGAATTTTAAAAAAAGTTACTTTTGTGAACTTTTGATTATGAGTTTGTAAAGAGTAAACGGTCTCTAAATGACCTTTTAAACAACTAGCGTACAACATTGTTACACACCTTTTAATTACTCTTATATCACCTATCATATTTTTCATCATAAGACCTGAACCTTAACCCCCTTAATTAAAAAATGACGTCTTTTCACCGCACGCACCTTGATGTTACTTAGCGACAACCCTTTGGTTATTATAGTTTCAAAATGAAAGCACAAGGATGAGGTTCATGTGATTGGACAAAATAGGTACACTATATATAATATATAAAAGTTATTCGTGTTTGACATTTGAATTCTTTTAGCAAAACTTATGTTACATGATTTGTTATAGTTGCTTTATTGCTAGTATATTAGCTTAATTTGTATCTTACTGCATGCCTTATCGTGAATTGTTATAGTACGTGAGCAGCATACATGCATGCCCGCGGGCTACAACGTACCGTATACCCGTATGGCAAATTACATTAAAACAAAAAAAAAGATTGTAAATAAAAGCAAATTAAGTCCTTCGGCAGTTTGGCCTTTTGGTTAACCTTAATTGTTGGCAAGGACCACAAGTCCACGAAGTCTAAAGTTAAAGTGTACTTATTTGTAAAGAGTTTAAGTTTCAAAATGACGTTTTATCCATATATTTTTTAAAAGTAATCAACTATATTATACTACTATACATATTAAATTACACATGACTTTTTCATTTAAGAGGTAAAAGCTTTACCAAATAGGTTAGTTTCCATTATCTTTTAACTAGATAATTTTTTATGGCTCTATCTATTCATACACTCAACTTTTCTATCCATCCACCCTTTTTACGGCTCGTTAAGTATTTAACAGCCGTTAAATATATTTAACTGCCCGTTAAGCCTTTAATATCAAATAGTTCAAAAGTTCCTAACATGTTATAGTGTGAAATTTGCAATAATTATAAATTTTATGTGACGATTACTTGGTGTTTCAAAACTAAAAAGAACAAGGTTATGATAACCATATGCAATTATAAGGTTATAAAAATAAATTAAAAGTAACTCTATGAGGCATGTATGACGATAATATATAAGTTTGAGTTTCTTTATGCTTATCTTGTCTTTTCTCTTGTTCAAAAAGAGGGTAAAGAAGATATGTTGGATGAGAATATCCACGATTTAGGTCATATATTTTGCAGTATTTATTTTATATTTTCAATAAAAAGAAATAATAAAGTACGTTTCTCATATATATATAAGGATGCATTTGAGTTTCTCATATGTTTCAAGTAAATAATCTAAATGATACATATAATTGTTTTACAAAATAGTCATTTTTGAAATTAAAAAAAAAATACCAATAATTTTAACTGCCCGTTAAGCATCTAACGGCCGTTAGAATTTTTTAAAATTTTTTTATTTTATTTTTTAAATTTTTTTTATTTTATAATTACGTTTGTAGTATAACGGCCCGTTAAAGATTTAACGGGCGTTAAATGAGTGTTTGGTTAGATTGTTAGGTGTGTGAATAGGACATCCCTTTTTTATCTACATATTTTAAAATTACACTGCATTTTTCTGAGTTGTTTTGATTAAGAGGAATAACAAACGTTTATAAAGCTGGATTTTCAACATCCTCTAGGTTTTAATCTAGAAACGTACTAAAACTAAAGTACTTAAAAGTAACTAGCATTATACAGCTCTCGCACGCTGCGCGAGCCATTTATATACAGTTAAATTTCTGTTATCACATCGGTTAAAATTATACACAGGCTAAAAAATCAACAAAAAAAACAATTGTCATTCAACTTTAAACAAACATAATGAAACACTTCTACACAACAAAATCAAAATTAAACACATCTATCCGGTGTTGGCAACAACAAATCGTAATCTCTCACTGTAGAATCTTATAACAAAAGAACATCATCATATACCATGCGGCACCATCCGCTATCCACTGTTACCATTCATCGTCGATTGAAAAAACAAAGAAGAAGACAGCGGAGGTAGTCGAAAAAGACGACGGAAGCGACAGAACGACGATAGTCGGATGAGCCAGCAAGAGAAAGAAAACAAAAATGAGCACACTTTGTTCCAAGAATCCAAGGACTATAAAATAAACAAAAAAACTAACTGTCTCTCAAACTCAACTTATTTAAAATAGAGTTACTTTGGTGGCCAAAATACAAAACCTACAACTACTATAGTGGCAAAAATGCAAAACATAATACAACGTTACTTCAAACTTAACTTATCTACAAAAGAGTCATTCTACTTTGGTGGTCAAAATGCAAAAACCTACAAAACTATGGTGACAAAATACAAAACGTTAAACAACACTATTCATGAAGTTTTCCTATTAATATATAGTAATATGTAACATGCATACAATATATTAACATAATGGTTAAGCAAACAAATAAATAAACCAACATATATATATATATCCCTATATATATATACCATCCTTCAAAATGTTCTCATTTAATCCAAAATGAATTCAAGAGTTATTTTAGGTTACTGAAAGCTCTACAAGTGGAATTACCATCACTTGCGTCATGAGTACTAGAGTGGTGTGATAAAAAGTGTGATAAAGAAAAGTGTTATCATGTAAGCAAGTGTATGATAGTAATAGATGTGAGATAGTGAAAAATTAAATAGTGGTAATTATTGGTGTTGATGATGTGTATTAATGTGATAAGTTAAATTTTTATTTTAAATAAATAAAAAAATACTCAATTATGCTAACAAGTCGTGATAGGGATCACGAGAGATGCTATAACGCCCCTAAGGTTATTAAAGGGGGTGGTGTGATGCGTTATAGGAGAGCCACGTAGGCGATAATGTTCTCTATCACGCTCGAGTGCGTATGGCCTTAGTGGTAATTAGATTTATAAAGCTCACCCAATATTTGTTGTGTTTTAGCCTACTTGAGGCGTGGATCACATGAAATAAATTTGGATCGAAGTTGAGTAGAATTAAATTAGAGTCGTTAAAAAACTAACTTTTAAAACAGTTAATATTTTTTTTAATCAGTCATAAACAAATTAGTGATGTCATGACATTTTATACTTGTTTAATTTAATTATAAAATATGAAGTGGGGTGTTATAGAAAAAATATGTCCTTTAATTAATGTTCCAGAATGATTTATCAGATACTCTTTTTGTCATATTTCATTTACGTATTACACTCTTGACAAATTATGCATTTGTAAGCTAGTATGAAATCATTAAGAAACATATATGCTTTATTTTCTTTAGAGATATTAAATATATTATTTTATTTAGCACAAGGTTTTAAACAGTTTAGTTGTATCAAACACCACATTTAATTGTTGTATTTATTCGCATACATATATATAGATTGAGGATTTTCTAAAAAGGCTCAAAACTCTAAGAAGTGTAAGAAGCAATCAACAACAAGCACGTGGCCATGAGATAAAAAAACACGGAGGGGCATCTTCGTCATTTATACGCGCGATGCTGACTTCGAAATCCTGGTATCACTCGCGATGTTCAGTTATAGTGTTTTTTTGACGTTTATTAATTACGAACATCTGTTCAGGTATGGCGTGTTTTTGACGTTTTTCGTTTTAATTTTGAATCAATAATCATTCATCTATGACGAATACTGAAAGCGATGATGTTTTTGTTTGTTTTTGACGTTTTCGTTTACTAATTACGAACGTCCGATCAATGTTCAGTTCTTCTGAATCATTGTGTTTTTAACATTCTGAATCATGGTGTTTTTAGTGATCAGTTCGAATGTTAAAAACACCATGATTCAGAAGACATAGATCCATTTGATAGTGCTAAGAAACACCATGAGAAAAGTTAGAATGTGTGAGAAATAAAACACCAAAAAAGTTAATTGTTTTTACTGTGATCAGTTCAAACATAAAAAACACCATGATTCAGAAGACACAGATCTAAGAAACATCATGGAAAAAGTTAGAATGTGTGAGAAATAAAACACCAAAAACGTCAACTATGTAAAAAACACCATGATTCAGAATACACAGATCTAAGAAACACCATGGCGTTTGAATTTTGTGTTAAAAACGCACGGATCTAAGAAACACCATGGCGTTTGAATTGTGGTGTTAAATACGCACAATGACAAATCTACCCTCAAATCCATCTCGCGCGTGACCAAAACATCAAAATAATTACAAAAATGTCACCTCGTCCATCTGGGCCGTAAAACACCATAATCCGACGTCTCAGATGACTTCTTAGGCTTTTTAGAGTTTTTTGCCTTTTTAGAAAATCTCTCCCCCATATATATAATAACGATACATATGGAGAAATTTTCCAGAAAACTAAGGGTGGAAGGGGCGTTCTCATTTTATGACTCGGGTACATGGTTGTCGTGTGACACGGCTCGGCAACGGCTAGAAGTATCTTGGTCAGCGTTTTGAAAACCGTACCAGACATCAAAACGTTATTTTAATTTTATTGGTCGGATCGGTCGGACCTTGGTTGGACTAGGGTTTAACGAAATATACATTAATCAAAATAATACCATAAAAATACTAATTTAAACACAACGTAAGTTTAATAATCTTAAGTTATAACACAAAAGTCATAATTTAAACAGATTTTAACACAAAAAATCACCAAAAAGTAATAATTTAAACAAATTTTAACACCAAATAAACCAAATCATCATCATCATCATAAGTTCTAAGTTCAAATGTCACGACACGTATCAAATTCTTCATCATTAAGTAAAACTACTTTATCATCTTCATCACTCAGAACATCAATAGATTAAGTTTCATCACCTAAAACACAAAAAATTATAGCTATAAACATAAAATTATAAGAAAAAGATTAAAAAAAAAACACTAACAACGTGAACATTGTATGCATGATACATTCCATTTATTATTTCCATATATGATCAAAAGTTTATTGTATTTGTTTAAAGAATGTTGTTTTTCCACGTTCTATTCTTTCTATTGGTAGAATCCATATCTATTTATACATTCTAATAAAATATGGTTTTAGAAGAAATATGTCATTTATAAGAGAGGGTGTTGGAACATTTTCCTCGCTTAAACTACTTTTTTTTATTTTAAGCTATTTTTAAAAAGAAATCAATAACATTAAATCGTCTATAATTTTTTCTTTCAAAGTTTCTGTATACATTTATTACATCCCTAAAATCATTGTGAAAACAGAATACAAACAAGTTAAACAAATAAGTCATTGCAATTTACGACTTTGACCCATGCCGACCCGTATGCTCGACCCCGTACATATGAGTGTTACCGCGAATTTTGTCGAATATCTATCATTTGGATTATTTGTATGTCTGTTTTTCTTAATTTTTTTATAGCAATTGGTAGAATTTATAAGACACCCAATTTAAAAGCGTAAATATTTAATTTGGTACTAATAATGTATTTGTAGTTTAAATATATTTGTTCAAGTCTCAAATTAGAGTTTGAATGTAGTTTGTGTTCTATTTTCATATATTTTTCATGTAATATGTAGTTTATATTCAAATGTTACTTTTTCATAAAGCTTAGAATTGTATTTTTTATATTTTAACTCGTGTAATACACGGAGTTTAATCTAGTATTAAATAAAGTATTAAAATCTAAGTGTGAGCCACCCTTTCAGTAGCTGATGACAAGAAAAAAGCAATCTGCATTATTTAATTAATCGGTCGGTTCGACCGTAGTAGTACCGTGTTTTTTAAGAATTCCGGTTTAATTATGCACGGTTTAATACGAGTTTGTGAATCGGATTGAACCGTTTGAACCGGACCGGTCGGATCAGAACCGGACCATAGTTGAACCATGTTAGTATTAAAATTTATATTTTTTTGTTTGATTTTTTTGGATTTTATGTTTACATCTATTTATTTTGGTTTTTGGTAATAAAAATCAATTGTTGATGTTTTGAGTGATTAAGATGATGAGCCGTTTTATTTTTGCGTTAAAACTTGTTTAAATTATAATTTTATGGTGATTCTTGGCGTTAAAAATTGTTTAGATTATTACATTTGTGGTATAACTTAATAATAATATATATTAAACTTAATTTTATTTAAATTAGAATTCTTATGGTACTACTTTAATAAATATATATTTCATCCGACTCCGGTCCAACCGATCTAACCGCTAAAATTATAATATCGGTTCTGTGTCCGGTCTAGGGGTGTTTAAAAAGCCCGTGGCTTGTGGCTTGCTCGAGGTTCGCTCGAAAAAAGCTCGGAAAAGCTCGGCTCGGAAAAAGCTCGTATCTAAACGAGCCGAGCCGGCTCGGCTCGACATCTGAATGAGCCGAGCCTGAGCCTGAGCCTGAGCCAGGGTAAGTTCGGCCTGTGGCTCGCTCGGGGCTCAGCTCGTTAGCTCAGCTCATGGCTCGACTCGTGGCTTGATATAATATACATATGTATAGATAAAAGATAGATATATATATATTTATATTACCATTTATTTAAATGTAGATCATTACTCATTACTTAATTTTTATAAATAATTCAATACTAAAAATTAAACAAAATAAAAGACTTGTTGGCCTAATCATTTTAGGTTTTCAACAATTTAATATTTCAGTCATTACATTCATTCTAATTGTCGCCTCATCTAATCTTTCACATCAAATATTAACTTTCAAAGTTCAAACAGTAATTTCTTTTTCATTCTCTTTTTAAGCAACTACTTTTGTACCATGTAATGATTATTTCATTTGTAATTTTTAATCTAATGAATGTTCTAATTATGTGTAAGAAAAAAATCAAGTTGGCTCGATGAGCCATAAGCCGAGCTCGAGCTTTTTAGAAGCCGAACCCGAGCCCGAACCCAAAATTTAAGCTCGTTAAAAAAACGAGCCGGCTCGAGCCAAGCTCGATATCTTTGAGCCCGAGCCTGAGGCCAACCTAGCTCGGCTCAAGCCGGCTTGTTTGCACCCCTAATCCAGTCCGGTTTTCAAAACATTAAAAAAAAGAAGCCTAATATTACATGCATATAGATTTTGAATGACAGATTAATTGTTAATAATATGTATATTAAGTGTTATTATCTGGATTTAACTCCTACTTTTTAAAAGACAAAGCTTAACATCTTCCATCTTACTTTTAACCAAGAGATAATTGACACATGACTTTATGTACTTTACATGATTTATATGTAAATTTGGTATAAATTTTTTCTTAATTGAGCATATATATTTGCAATCATCTAAACATATGATTTTCTCATTTATCATAAATTTTCTTCTATCTAAGAAACGGAGATAATTGTTTGGGTTAATGGTAGAGGTGCACAGAATAATCAAAACTAGAATCAAAACCGATCTAATAACTGGAATCTAATCGGACCGTAAGTTCTGAACGTTTTAATATTTTTTCCAAAGTCCACGTTTTAAAAACCGGAATTGGTTCATGCAAAAAAACGATTCTTCTTGGAAAAACTGGTTTCTAGAAAAATCAGTATATATTAATGTTATTGTATATTTAGTCTAAATCTTTTTATGAACATAGACTTCATAGCTTCATAGTGGGTGGCATAATGGCGTATGAATACACATAGTGATAATGTGATACATATTAAACAACTATATAGTTTGTTATTTTGCTGTATTGTGCAATCTTAATTCAAGGGTGTGACACCCGACAAATTCAGGTTAACTTCGTTAGTTAAACTCTGTTAGTCACGTTAACGCAATTATACTTTTCATTTAATTTGATGAATTAAATGTGCAAACCGTTATATATATATATTCACACGAAACGACCACACGAGTTAATACCCGGGCGTTGGTGATCTTAAATGAATGTGAATACAATAATAATACATTTTAACTGTTATGTGTGCTTAATTGTTGAATTTTCGTGTAACCGCGTATTTACCGGTTTTAACTGTTTGCGGATTTCGGTAACCCTTACGAAACAAAAATGAATATTTGAGAATGATTTTCATGGTGTTTGCAAAACCGAAACAAAACAGGGCCCGTGGATCACCCATGTGACCCATGGATGGCCCAAGGCCCAACCCAACTTAACCTTTAACAATAATTAACAAAACTTAACTAAACCTAAACCTAAACAAATAAAAAAAAACGTTTTTGGCCTTCTTCTCCCCTATTTGCTGCCGTCGCATATACACAACACACATACAAGTTGATTTTTGCTAGTTTGATTCAATATTTGGTGATTTTGGGTGTTGATTGAAGTAGTAAACGCTATACAAGTAAGTTTTGATCTTAAAACTATCATATATGTTACAAAAATTTCATCTTTCAAAACCCTAGTTCATCCAAGTTCTTCAATTGATAATCTATGTGTGAAATTGGGTATTGATTATAGGTTATTTGATGTTTTGATAAATTGGTAATCAATAGAATCTATGGTTGTGTTTTTGTGAAACTAGGGTGATTATGAAGGCATGAGAACATGGAACTTTATACATAATCATGATTAAATATAGTTAGATATGAACTTGTATGATGATTAGAATGAAATTTGGATACTAATCATATTGCTTTAATCATGTTTTTGACAAAACCGGTAATGATAAATGTTGGACAGATTCGTAACCTGAGCTTACATGGACTATAACTTGTTGAAAACCGAACCAAAAGGGGGCATTCTTGAGCCTAGATTGTAGTTTAAAGAGTCTAGTTTCCAGAAAACTAAACCAATTAATTTTTAGAGAAGATTAAGTCAGTCTTTTTGATTTTACAAAAACAGATGTCAAATCTGAAAATCTGGACAGAAAATGAGTCAACTTCAAAAGGTCATAACTTTATAATTAAAACTTATTATTGGATGATTCTTACACCAAATTAAAGCTTATTGTCTTAGCTTTCTATATTGGTAAAATTTGTATTTTTATTCCCCTGTATGGTCGTTCAAATTTTATAAAACTTTATAGTGTGCAATCAGGTGTCTTTTCTGACCTTGATGTAAAGAGGTATTTTTAATAAATAGTTGATTTAGGTTTTAAGTAAAGTATATAAAATAAGAAATGAACTTAAGACAATATTTAATCTATAGTTAAAATTTGGGACTTATACATGTTAGTTTATGTTGGTTTCTGTACAAAATAGAAAGGGTCAACAAAGCTGAAAAATCTGAATAATGGACTTGCAATGTGTTTCACTTGTGTTTTGTGTGTAACTTGTCAATTAGACATATGATGACTTGGTGATGATGCTTTCATGCTATTAGGTTCATAAGTAAGTAATATGAATGTTTCAAATATGCATAGTCATAGGTGGATAACTTGATATTTTGAATGTGATCAGTTAATCTTGTTAAAGTTAGTAGCATTATTGAAACGAGTGTTGAGAACTTTCATAAGGAGCATGATAGACACTATATGTGAGTTATGTGATGTTTATATGGTTACCTATAGTAGAGTTGGATTCGCTTAAAATGTAGTCTCGGATGTGACTTCCTAGAAATAGTAACTTTACTAAAAACAAAGTTTGATTCTTTAACATATGTACTATGTGCTAGAATTCGATTGCTCTCACTGTATATAAACAAACATGAATACAATTAAAAACTCACCCACGGGTTGTTGGGTCAACAAAAGTCAACTTTGGTCAAAGTTGGTCAAAAGTCAAACTTTTCAAATCGCAAGTAAACAATTGAACTGTTTGGATGCATAGGGTTTTACATACCTGCACAAACACACACTTATGGACTTATCATGTAGTAGGAATGCTGTGTTTGCTATTACCTTGCTGATGCGTGTAGCTGTGCACCCGAAGGTGAGTTCACTAAACCGCACTTTTAATGTTATACCCTTTTATGTGTTGAACTCGGACTTTTACTATGATACCCTTTTATGGGTTGAACTCGGACTTTTACTATGATACCCTTTTATGGGTTGAACTCGGACTTTTACTATGATACCCTTCCATGGGCTGAACTCGGACGAATACTTTTACGGATTTACAAATTTTGTATGTCGCATGTCTGGATTAGAGCAACTTTTATTTTGTTCATGAAAGACCTCATGGATACCTAGTTGACCGTTAGTATTTGTGAAATAGCGGGGAAATTTCGAGTAGTACTACTGGGTTTGACAAACCCCACCCGGGCTAGTCGCGCTAGCACGACAGAAGGACCTGTCGAACGGGTGTTGAATGACCTAACATACTTACAGTGCATCCTGCTGGGATGTACGAACGGGCAAACTGCACTTAATGTGTACATACGTCAGCTTCGGTCAGATACATTACGCCTCTAAGGACATGTGCTGTAGATTAGCTACCTACAATGACATACTTAATTTATATTTCTGCTTGCAACTGAACTTACTTGATTTTATACTTACTATGTGAACTCACCAACCGTCGTGTTGACACTTGTTAGACTTTCACTTTTACAGGTCACTGAGGTACCACGCACTTAGGACATGGCATGGAGTCACGGCTTTTCATTTAAACATTTTCATGCATTACAACCCATGTTTTGAGTTTAATGTCTATTTAAACTTTGTATCTTGTATTGGACGCGTGTACTGCGCATTTAGTTTCCAATTTAATATTTTGGCATTACATTTCGTTTACGCTTCCGCAAACTTTTAAATGTTAACTCTGTAATAAATTTTCTCATTTAATGAGACACGTATGTTTTAAATTCATATAGTGTCGTTTGGTGTAACTAATGACTGAGATCCTGGTTTGTCACACATTTAACGGTAAAAATCCGTTAGTGGATTTTGGGGGTGTGACAGATTGGTATCAGAGACATTGGTTATAGCGAACTAGGTTTGCATTGCATTCTAGACTATAACTGTACACTGCATTAGTTGCACTTATGTGAATTCATTTGTGACCTATATACATGTTATATACACATACACACGGTTACATTAGCATTACATGAAGTAACCAACCTGTATTACGTGACACTTCTAGTGAAGCTTGAACTGGATGTGTATCTGCTAGTTTTGAATTGTTCACTGAAGTCTGCATGAGAAATATTTGACAATGACCTTGTTCAAAAGTATCACGCTTTTAGGCCAAATTTTTTTTTAGGGGCCTTAGTTGAGAAACGATTACATTTCATTATAACTTGAAACTTACATGACTATGGCAACAAACTGGTTTCGTATGAAGCCTAGACAATTCAGTTTTGAATTACTTACCTCATTATGGCAACCAACCGGCAGAGACCGATGCCTAAGGTATAGAGGTACATGAACAACAGTAATGGATATTTGTCCAGAAACTTATTCCTAGTGAGGTCATGACTTATTACTTATGTGACCTCCTACGTGCTATTACAAATTACTTATTATACGACACGTTCGTGTGCTACAGCATGTTACTTAATATGAGACATTATTAGTTGTAACATGTCACTTACTGTGTGATCCACTACCTGTTATTCACTTGATTTGATATTACTACTGCTTATACACATCGTACACCCAGATTGTGCCTAGACTAGTAGTCTTACCCTTAGTAAGAACTTACACCATACCTGATACATGCGACCCATTGATATACCACACTGATGGCCTGTTAGTGTCCTATACATCTAGTATGGTCGTCTCCTACTTATAGGTTTATCATACACTTGATATGGGATAGCAATACCACACGAACGAATGTAAATCGAAGAACATAACTAAACGTAAGATTAATGTACCCGGTGGGAGACAAACTTGGGTGATTCTGTAAGGTAAATTGACGATTACGGGTGCGCAACGTAATGGTGAATTTACAAGTACATGATGATCCTGGCAAAATCTGCCATGTGGGCGATATCCAAATAGAAACACAAAAGTGATGAATCAATCAATACAAGTTCATCTGAAACAAACAATTCACTTCTAAATAACGCACCGATATTAAGTCTATGCTTGACTGAACCCATTAAATCCATATACGGATGGTATACAATTACAATACAACCTTTGATGGCATATGATAAGTTTATCTTAAAACTACATACATTTTACCTTATACACCTAAGTTAAAGATAATTGAAATCTTTTCTTGGTGGCACACAAATAAGAACAAATATTTGTGTTGAAAAACCTGATAATGTTCCGCTACTACTATATTGGTCTCCTAATGATACGGCCCATTCCACATAACCAATCTGAATCCACCAGTTGAAACATTTACCTTACTGAAGTCACAACCTTATGATACGTAATGAGATGCTTTAATTTATGGTCGGTATACTATAACCTCCTACCAACAGTCGGTAACATCTTAACATCATTGGTTCTGCAAATAAATGTTAAACAAACCCTATAATTCTTAGAATTCCATGGAGGAGTCTAATAAAGCTAACAACTTATAAATATATATATATATATATATAATAAAACTCTTGTTGATATGACAAACCAACCGCGTAATATTGCTCATTCAAAATCACTTATTGTGAGGTAAATCTGTATTGCTTAAACATTCATGTGAATACCTCGTAACATACCAGACTCGTCCTAAAAGTACTTCACCTAATTGTACACTATTCTCAATTCTTCAAGATAAATAGAACTTTAAATTATTTCTGATAATAAATTACCTAGAAATAATTCCGACTCATGATGTTTCAATTGTTAACGATGCACTGGCGAACCACACGTGTAGTATGCATACGTTTCGATCTAGTGGGATGACTCGCCTTGATCCAACCCTCTTGTAAATGTTAATTCTCACACTCCATCCGCACCTCTATTATGTTAAAACACGTTTTGGGTTTAATTTAAATTACTTATTATTATCATTATTACTATTTTTATCTTTAAAGAACATATGTTTAATTAAAAACATTATCTACTTCTGTACATCTTAATATATAATCGAACTTCTTTACCTGCTTAGTAGAGCAGAATCCAAGTTAAGCGTTCTTAAAGTCTCAAGTCAGTGATAATTCAGATTCGAACCACATAAAATTCTAATACATAACCGATGTTACAGTATACATTACAACATTACCATTTCATTTAATTCATAGTCTATTTCCTCAACCCTTTGAATGACTTAGTAAAGTAGGCAAGAATGTTAGTACGCGACGGGTACGCCTTCGAGGCTCTGTGGTGTGGTGGGTTAGCTGCCATACACCCTATATATAAACACTAACGGTACGTGGGATGTGGACCTGAAACCAAGCCGATAATTAATCCGGGAAACTCTAATATAAAAAAAATAAAAAAAATAAAAAAAAAATAAAAAAAACACGAAATTTCTTATAAAGCTGTTTGATCTATCACTTATAGGGTAACCTACTATGTACTCAGATAAATTATAACTTTCATATATCCTTTATTCACAATAACAACAAAAACCAAATATTTCATAACTGACACACGCATACAAATTCTGATCTGGAATACATTTCACGACTCTAAGAATTCTGTTGATGATTACCACCATCAACAATAAACCAACACTACCGGTTGATGTTCTGAGGGAGATTCACTCATTACGGTCCAGGGCAACCGCTTTCTAATTTGTTCCATTCCCGGTACACCTTTGTAATTGCCAAGAAACATAATATTGATACTCTGATTATCCTTTGGCACTTGGACGCCTGACGTCCCTTCATAGAAGCTCTATTATCCAGCAATTTCCATATTAAACTTAATTAGCTTCCTTAATAAAAAGTGTTTAGCCGCCATGTAAGAAACTTTAACCTAGCTATTTTAACTTGTGAAGGTCCTAGTAGAGGAACCATATAAGATACGATGATACTGAAGCCACCCGACACGTGTAATGATATAACATGAGATCCTTTCTAATCCGTTAATGAACTTGGAACCCTAGACTTTAAATCGGACTGTTATACCTCATCGTCTTCTATATCCTCAAATGGTGAATCTAAACACTACCGTACGATGAATCCCGTTATAAAAATCACAGCTAGAATATTACTATTTAATATTGGAACCCTCACCTAGTAGGTTAGGGAGCTAAAACTACAAATAATGAACTGGACTAAAACTATATCTCCATTAAGAATTTCCGAATCTAATCCCCATCTAATGTCGGCTTACGAATCTCATGGAACCTGCCTCTATGAGAAAATGGTTTGTTTATCGTATACTCCCACACACCCTTGTAAACAATACCTTGGAGTTCAATTAAAACATGTGGCCTTTAGAACACTTGTTTTCGGCTAGTGTTGTAGGAATTAAAATCTAAAGATACAACGAAAATCACGTAACAACAAGAGCTTGATAATACAGTAACACAACCATAAAACTATCTAGGTTGAAACACTAAACAACAAATTAAGAACTTGATAATGAGATGACCAGCATGAAACTGTGATCATACGCAGGAAGTGGAGCGAAATATTGAGGTATTGTAATTGTAACAACTATGTAAACAAATGTATGGCGAAGTCTAAGATAACATTCTTGAAAACCTTCTCAGTGAGAAAATGCTTGGCGTATCATATGCCCCCGGACACACTTCTAACCGTAACGCTCGGATCTCATCAAAGAGAAAATCGATTGTAGTCCAAAGGATTAGGAACACTTCATGTAACATAGACACTTTCATTTTTATACTACTTCAGTAAGCAAACATTAATAACATTTTACCCTACATCATCATCCAACAACTTTTCTATCGACTACAATGAATTATGAATACTTATTAAGTTCCTTGATCATTCTTGCTTAATTCACGTACGTCCGAACATATAGATAGTATCAAAATTTCATTCCTCATCTATTTTTAGAAGGTCCATGACATCCTTGAGACCGCGTTTTGACAACGTTTCTTTAATGAAGGCAAGTACCTACACACGGTATAACTTGTGCACAAGTTGTCTGAGTCCAACAATCTATACCAATAAATGAACTCTTCAGTTAATACTTCGTCCTCGGGTAGCTAATAACAACGTGGAACTCATTAATATGAATCCCCGAAATATACAGTATAGAAATCGTTATTTGTAAATCCCATCCAAAAACTTTGGAATCCCATCAAAACCATGATACATTAGACCATTTGAAACCCTAGGGTATTGGCCTTCTAGGTCATTGACTGGGTCAGTTTTAAAAGATAAACATGGTACATAATGTTTCTGATGTCTTCAACCTATACATTATTTGAATGGAACACTTGTCGTCTCAATCGATGAACAATAACATTTCACAGAAAATCAGTTGAAATATTAGTCAAAGAATTCAGAACACTCAAACACTGTAAGATCACTATAGTCGAAGTTGGCTAGAACTTAGAAGCATCTTTAATTATTTCAAATGACAACATCAAATACTAATACTATTGGTTAAATTTTCGGGACGAAAATTCTTTCAACAAGGGGATGATGTAACACCCGAGAATTTCAGATTAACCCCGTTAACAAAATCTCGTTACTTCTATTAATGAAATTATACTCCATCTTTAATGAGTTGAGTTAAACGTGCTACATATTACACAAACAGTTACATGTAACGACAATCCAAGGAATTACCAGATCACGTGAGTTAATACACGGATGTTGGCGAGTTGATAAAATAATAATTCCGAACAACTAAATAAATATAAATTTAGTGAACTTATATGTTATGTGACCGAAAGGTTTTTGGGAACATTGTGTGACAACTCGAAACCTATTTTAATGTCCGTATCTAATTTTCGGGACGAAAATTCCTTCAACAAGGGGATGATGTGACACCCGACAAATTCAGGTTAACTTCGTTAGTTAAACTCTGTTAGTCACGTTAACGCAATTATACTTTTCATTTAATTTGATGAATTAAATGTGCAAACCGTTATATATATATATTCACACGAAACGACCACACGAGTTAATACCCGGGCGTTGGTGATCTTAAATGAATGTGAATACAATAATAATACATTTTAACTGTTATGTGTGCTTAATTGTTGAATTTTCGTGTAACCGCGTATTTACCGGTTTTAACTGTTTGCGGATTTCGGTAACCCTTACGAAACAAAAATGAATATTTGAGAATGATTTTCATGGTGTTTGCAAAACCGAAACAAAACAGGGCCCGTGGATCACCCATGTGACCCATGGATGGCCCAAGGCCCAACCCAACTTAACCTTTAACAATAATTAACAAAACTTAACTAAACCTAAACCTAAACAAATAAAAAAAAACGTTTTTGGCCTTCTTCTCCCCTATTTGCTGCCGTCGCATATACACAACACACATACAAGTTGATTTTTGCTAGTTTGATTCAATATTTGGTGATTTTGGGTGTTGATTGAAGTAGTAAACGCTATACAAGTAAGTTTTGATCTTAAAACTATCATATATGTTACAAAAATTTCATCTTTCAAAACCCTAGTTCATCCAAGTTCTTCAATTGATAATCTATGTGTGAAATTGGGTATTGATTATAGGTTATTTGATGTTTTGATAAATTGGTAATCAATAGAATCTATGGTTGTGTTTTTGTGAAACTAGGGTGATTATGAAGGCATGAGAACATGGAACTTTATACATAATCATGATTAAATATAGTTAGATATGAACTTGTATGATGATTAGAATGAAATTTGGATACTAATCATATTGCTTTAATCATGTTTTTGACAAAACCGGTAATGATAAATGTTGGACAGATTCGTAACCTGAGCTTACATGGACTATAACTTGTTGAAAACCGAACCAAAAGGGGGCATTCTTGAGCCTAGATTGTAGTTTAAAGAGTCTAGTTTCCAGAAAACTAAACCAATTAATTTTTAGAGAAGATTAAGTCAGTCTTTTTGATTTTACAAAAACAGATGTCAAATCTGAAAATCTGGACAGAAAATGAGTCAACTTCAAAAGGTCATAACTTTATAATTAAAACTTATTATTGGATGATTCTTACACCAAATTAAAGCTTATTGTCTTAGCTTTCTATATTGGTAAAATTTGTATTTTTATTCCCCTGTATGGTCGTTCAAATTTTATAAAACTTTATAGTGTGCAATCAGGTGTCTTTTCTGACCTTGATGTAAAGAGGTATTTTTAATAAATAGTTGATTTAGGTTTTAAGTAAAGTATATAAAATAAGAAATGAACTTAAGACAATATTTAATCTATAGTTAAAATTTGGGACTTATACATGTTAGTTTATGTTGGTTTCTGTACAAAATAGAAAGGGTCAACAAAGCTGAAAAATCTGAATAATGGACTTGCAATGTGTTTCACTTGTGTTTTGTGTGTAACTTGTCAATTAGACATATGATGACTTGGTGATGATGCTTTCATGCTATTAGGTTCATAAGTAAGTAATATGAATGTTTCAAATATGCATAGTCATAGGTGGATAACTTGATATTTTGAATGTGATCAGTTAATCTTGTTAAAGTTAGTAGCATTATTGAAACGAGTGTTGAGAACTTTCATAAGGAGCATGATAGACACTATATGTGAGTTATGTGATGTTTATATGGTTACCTATAGTAGAGTTGGATTCGCTTAAAATGTAGTCTCGGATGTGACTTCCTAGAAATAGTAACTTTACTAAAAACAAAGTTTGATTCTTTAACATATGTACTATGTGCTAGAATTCGATTGCTCTCACTGTATATAAACAAACATGAATACAATTAAAAACTCACCCACGGGTTGTTGGGTCAACAAAAGTCAACTTTGGTCAAAGTTGGTCAAAAGTCAAACTTTTCAAATCGCAAGTAAACAATTGAACTGTTTGGATGCATAGGGTTTTACATACCTGCACAAACACACACTTATGGACTTATCATGTAGTAGGAATGCTGTGTTTGCTATTACCTTGCTGATGCGTGTAGCTGTGCACCCGAAGGTGAGTTCACTAAACCGCACTTTTAATGTTATACCCTTTTATGTGTTGAACTCGGACTTTTACTATGATACCCTTTTATGGGTTGAACTCGGACTTTTACTATGATACCCTTTTATGGGTTGAACTCGGACTTTTACTATGATACCCTTCCATGGGCTGAACTCGGACGAATACTTTTACGGATTTACAAATTTTGTATGTCGCATGTCTGGATTAGAGCAACTTTTATTTTGTTCATGAAAGACCTCATGGATACCTAGTTGACCGTTAGTATTTGTGAAATAGCGGGGAAATTTCGAGTAGTACTACTGGGTTTGACAAACCCCACCCGGGCTAGTCGCGCTAGCACGACAGAAGGACCTGTCGAACGGGTGTTGAATGACCTAACATACTTACAGTGCATCCTGCTGGGATGTACGAACGGGCAAACTGCACTTAATGTGTACATACGTCAGCTTCGGTCAGATACATTACGCCTCTAAGGACATGTGCTGTAGATTAGCTACCTACAATGACATACTTAATTTATATTTCTGCTTGCAACTGAACTTACTTGATTTTATACTTACTATGTGAACTCACCAACCGTCGTGTTGACACTTGTTAGACTTTCACTTTTACAGGTCACTGAGGTACCACGCACTTAGGACATGGCATGGAGTCACGGCTTTTCATTTAAACATTTTCATGCATTACAACCCATGTTTTGAGTTTAATGTCTATTTAAACTTTGTATCTTGTATTGGACGCGTGTACTGCGCATTTAGTTTCCAATTTAATATTTTGGCATTACATTTCGTTTACGCTTCCGCAAACTTTTAAATGTTAACTCTGTAATAAATTTTCTCATTTAATGAGACACGTATGTTTTAAATTCATATAGTGTCGTTTGGTGTAACTAATGACTGAGTCCTGGTTTGTCACACATTTAACGGTAAAAATCCGTTAGTGGATTTTGGGGGTGTGACAAAGGGGTCAATGAAAGTTGAATTTTGTCATTTTGTGTAAGTAAAAGTCCAATAAAAAATGTCACTTTTTACTTCTTTGTGCAAATTAAATCTTAATGACTTTTGTGTTTTTTATTCTAAATGAAAGACCAATGGAGATTGTAAATTTGCAGCAGCCAAGCGTTTCAGGCCAACCAATGAAAAAAACCGTTTTTCTAAGAACCGGTTACATAGGTTCTAATTTTTCACAAAAAAACGATTTTATAATCGAACTGGTATATTGCGAACAAGAATCGGGACTGGTTTTAAAACCTTAACCGATTCTTCAAAATAATCAAAATATACACCTCTAGCTGATGGTACGTGGGTGATCCAAGCTGAAATATTTTTCAAAAGATAAAATCAAAAAGAGAAGTAAGCTTTTAAGCCCACCTATATATATATATATATATATATATATATATATATATATATATATATATATATATATATATATATATATATATATATATATATATATATATATATATATATATATATATATATATACTAGGTTAACACCCGCGTGAGTACGTGGATGAAACGGTAAAAATGAATAATTTTAACTTTGAAACACTTAAAACTAAACAAAGATTACAAAATTTTATAAATAGATTGAGTGATTGTGGTGATGAAATTAGTAGAGTGTGATAGCTGTTTATTTGAAGAGGAAGATATTATTAACAACAAATTAATGATCAAGACGTGACTATTCATCATTTGCTTAATGTAGTAAAAAAATGTAAGTCGGAATAATTTTTTTCCCAAATATCTATATTTGTTTGGTTAGTATATATAAAGAAAAATTAGTTATAAATTTATTTTCCGGAAATGATACCCAGTATGTTGATAGAATGACATATTTCCAGGGTTCAGGGTTCAATTTTAGATCTGTTTGGTAAGTGCTAAATGATTAAATATTGAATGGTTAAGAATGCTGAATGATTAAGAGGAGCTGTTTGGTTGGATATTTGAATGAGATTATAAACTTTTTTTTTCACTTTGTCCCACATTGGAGTGGAGACGAAACCATAGTTGGCTTTATATATGAAAGCCTTCTTGACATGTTAAGTTCTTATGTTACATTTTACTCTAAAATCTACCCGCGCGCATGGGGTGCAAATGTGGTTCGAATTCCTTGTGACAATGCAACGCCCGCACGAATGCAGCTTTGAAAACCCGGGCCCATGTGAGGACGTTTTTTGAATCACGCAAATCTTCTTCTTTTTTTGTGGCCTTCTCACCTCTACTCCGGTCGCTTGCTTCTTCATCTCGTCCCTACTCTGGTCGCTCGTGGTCACCGCTGACCATTTAGCATCGTTGGGTCGATGATTAGCTTAGAGGCTCATTCACCAGCTTTGTGTCGTTCAGCGCTCACCCCAGCAACCCCACCTCTGATTTGGTCAGAGTCCCCCGCCATTCAGAAGCATTTAGAGGCCAGCCAAACACCCCCTTATTTAACACACTAGATTAAACCCTGGGTGTAACACGAATGGAAACATAAAAAATACAATTTTAAAACTTTATGAAAAGTAACATTTGAAAATAACCTACACATTACATAAAGACATATTAAAATATAAACACAAATTGCAATTAAACTCTAATTTGAGCCTTGAACAAATAAATTTAAACTACAAATACACTATTAGTACCAAATTAGATATCGACACTTTGAAACTAAGTGTCTTATAAATCCTACCAATTAATTTAAAAAAAATTAGATGATAGATTGCAATGGGTTATTTGTTTAAGTTGTTTGTTTCCGTTTTCACAGTGATTTTAAATATGTAAATAAGGTAGATTGAAACTTTGGAAGAGAAATTTATGTGTGATTTAATGTTATCGATTTTTTTTCTATGCATTGCTTAGAAGAAAAGATTCTTAGTTTTGAAAGACAAAAATGCTTCAACACCCTCTCCAATTAATAACACGTGTCCTCCAAAACCCTCATTTATTAGACGGTATAGATATCGTTAATAATTTAATCATGAATGTTTCAATTTGATGCTCATGTTGCGGTTAACTTTAAAGGGTCGTTTAATCAATTTACCAATACAAACGTTCCCTTTCTTGGAATCATGGGTCATTTTAGAAACACAAATCTTGTATTGTAATATTTCAAAAGGTTGTGGCTGACTGAGTCCCACAACGTTGAGTATTAGCTCATTTTGAACCCTAAGGATTTAAAAACTTTTAGTTCACCCACTCAAAGTCATGATTTCGTATTAAGAAACAACATAAAATTTAGCACAACACCGCCTAACATGATATTTGAGAAGTGTTCTGTTCGAGTCGATTGATGGATTTGTTAAATATATAACATAAACTGATTGATCGGGTATATATGTCGATTTTCGCCAGCAAAAGCTATGAAAATCAAGTTTGTAGTTTAAATCTAGTTAGTTAATATACATAAAATAATTTAAAATAAAAAGTCATAACAAGAACAAAACTTTTATAAAAAAGAAACTAAAGGATCTTATTCACTCCATGTTATAGAACACGTTGATGAATTGTAAACACCGAGTGAATAGTTTAAACATGTACGAGATTAACCAAGATCCGTAAGAAACGTGTGGCAAGAGTTGAACCATGATGATACTATTTATGTATGTGTTAACGTGGAAACTTGTGTTGTGTTACGGTTCCTATGTGAACACAATTTTCATGTTTGGGCCAAGTTCAACTCGTTAACCCGAAAATATAACCCAATTAATATCTCTGGTTTAAAAATTACTAAACCCACTTATAAAAAATTCTATCTAAAACTTTACTAGATATGTTTAAAACAACAAGAATAAATTTATTAATTAAGTAATAAATTTATTAATTAAGAAAGAACCTTTTTATACATATTTTTAGCTTTGCGTCCAACTAAATACTACATAAAGTATTCGTAAACTATTATCGATTATTTTTAACAACATTTAAATGACGAATAAGCCTTCCTAAACACATAATGTCAAGTGTTCATATTAACTTTGAGCCTATAAAATTAAAATGTGTGATATGAAGTTTAAACAAAAGGTCTAAAACGAAAAGATCTAATATAAGTTTACTTAAATACATTTCAATACTTTTATTTCTTCATACCTTAATAATATCTTTTAACAGGATCATATTTTTAACACAGAAGCATACTTGTTCATAGCACAAAAACACTATATCATAAACGAAATTTCAACCATCAATCAGTAGCTTGACATCGAAGAATAATAACTACATGTTTCAAGAGAAAAATCGAATAACTCATAAAACACAACTAGTATGTTGTATATATAACAAATAAAGAAAGAAAAAAAGAAAGAAAGAGAGTAAAATGAAATTAAAGTGCAAGAGAAGAGAGACATGAGATGACCCACCCCCACCACGATGCCCCTCAACTTCAAAATTCAACTCCTCCATAAATCACTTTCCTCTTCATCAGCTTCTTCAGTGTATGTGTTTGGTGTTGGTGTTGGTGTTTATGTGTCAACAACAACAACAACAACAGCTTCCTTATTATGATTAAAATGGCTAATAATCATACTTACAAGAACAATGGCAAGTCAATTTCATCATCTTATTCTTCTGCTTACAAATCTAAACCGTCGGTAAATTCTGGTCTCCGTCGTAACAGCACCGGTTCTACTGCTAATTCTGCCTCTGGATTGCATAAGGATACTCCTACAGGTATATATTTCATCTCTAATTGCGATTTACTGCATGATTTGGTTGTTTGCTGTCAATTTTACTTCTGTGTAATTCCTGAGGATTTTGCTGTACCTGTTAATTGAATAAAGTAAATCTGTTATGATTTAATGAATTTGCATCATCTTTGTTCTATATGTTAATGAAATTAAGTGAAAAGATATTATGATTTAGGGATATTGATGATCGTTGTTATATGTGTTGAAGTAAAAATCTGTTATGATTTGGGGATATATGTTTTTTAGTTTCTGGTAGAGTTCGAGTGGCGGTAAGATTAAGACCACGAAACAGTGAGGAGCTTTCAACTGATGCTGATTTTGCTGATTGTGTGGAACTGCAGCCTGAGGTAATCTAATAAGCTTATTTTATCAATCCATTTTACTTACATTCTTAATGTGCAATTTCAGCTTAAGAGACTGAAACTGCGAAGGAATAACTGGGATTCAGATACATTTGAGTTTGATGAAGTTCTTACTGAATTCGCATCACAAAAGCGTGTTTATCAAGTTGTAGCAAAGCCTGTTGTGGAGGTTTATAACTTTATGTTAACTAACTCATACATGAACACAAAATCTTATTATTGAAAATGCAGTTAACTGTCTTTGTTTTGCAGAGTGTTTTAGATGGATATAATGGAACAGTCATGGCGTATGGACAAACTGGTACTGGAAAAACTTACACACTTGGAAAACTTGGAGATGAAGATACTTCTGCACGTGGAATTATGGTTCGTGCAGTGGAAGATATATTTGCTGAAACAGATTCTATCCATGTGTCATACATACAGGTTGTTATCAGATTTGTAAAACAATGCTTTATTTTATAGTATGGTTTAGTTAATTATATTGACTTGTGTATTGATACTTGCAGCTATACATGGAGACAATACAAGATCTTCTTAATCCAGCTAATGATAATTTATCTATAGTGGAAGACCCAAAAAGCGGAGATATAACACTTCCTGGGGCTAGCTTGATAGAGGTTAGGGACCAACAAAGTTTTGTTGAGCTACTAAGGTTAGGTGAAGCACATCGGTTTGCTACTAATACCAAGCTCAATACCGAATCTTCTCGCAGTCATGCCATTTTAATGGTGAGATCCGTTATAAAGTTTCTGTCGGTTAATATTCATATGGTTGTTAAAGACAATAAGTGAAAGCCATGCTCTTAGGAATTTTTTATCATATAGTCTAAATATTAGAGATTTTGATATAATGATTGGAAAAGAGTTCAAATCTAAATAATACTCCTATTCATTTTATATAAGTGGTTTTTCCTGTCATTCATCCAATGGAAATACGTGCTTCAAATGTAACCATTTGAGGTACAGGGAAACAGTACTTTTGATATTTTTAATCTTGTTTTTAGTTTCTATCACTCGTTTAAGGCCTGAACTCAGTCACATATAAAAAAGTGAATGGATTCATAGGTTTCATAACATGTAATAGGGCTAATGCTTGTGAAATATTAAATTACATGGAGACGTTCACTAACAAAATGGAAAAAATATTCGGGTGAGAACAGGTAAATCTTTTGTACATAGCAGAAAGACTCTTTGTAAACATAATTAGTGCGTCAAATATAATGATTATTCCAATGACACTGGTTTTCTAGTTAAATGACTTTAATGAGGTTTATGTTCCACTGTTTCATTTTAAGATAAAAAGATAACCTTGAATCAGCCCATTCTTAAATAAAGGGCTGATGTCACCACATCCATTTGAACTCAAAATACTAATAACATAAGCATCACCAGAATTCCACTCTTGCTGCAGGTGCATGTTAAGAAATCTGTCGGTGTTTCTGGTGAAAATGTTAGCAGCAAGTCTCACATCAACAGAACAGTGAAGCCACCGGTTGTTCGCAAGGGCAAGCTTATTGTTGTGGATCTTGCTGGTTCTGAGCGTATTGATAAGTCAGGTATCAAATCATAACCAACTATATATAATATCCATAAATTTGTGGCAACAAATACCAACTATATAACATCCATAAATGGAGACCTTCATAAACATGGATAGATTTTTTAAAAAATTCAGTTTTCACCTATTTTATAGGCAGTGAAGGTCATACCTTAGAGGAAGCTAAATCGATAAATCTTTCATTAAGCTCACTTGGAAAATGTATAAATGCATTGGCCGAAAACAGTTCTCATGTTCCTGTTCGTGATTCCAAGCTTACAAGATTGCTACGAGATTCTTTCGGAGGTGATTTATCAGCATTATATTTGACCTCTTATGCTATGTGTTTGCTTGTATTATACCTAGAGATTCATACTAAGGTTAAAACATCATTTGCAGGCACAGCAAGAACTTCTCTTGTTATAACCATTGGTCCATCTCCTCGTCATAGGGGAGAGACATCAAGTACTATAATGTTTGGGCAAAGAGTAAGCTTAAACTTTCTAATACTATTCTAATATAATTTTTACTGGTTATTTACTAATTGTTTTTTGTTATGATAGGCGATGAAGGTAGAAAATATGTTGAAGATAAAGGAAGAATTTGATTATAAAAGTTTGGCCAGAAAGCTTGATGTACAAGTAGAATCTCTCATTGCAGAACACGAAAGGCAGCAGAAAGCATATAAGGATGAGATTGAAAAAATCTCACTTGAAGCAAAGAAACAAATATCTCAAGCTGAAAAAAGTTTTGCTGATTCTTTGGAGGTAAATTACAAGAAATATTGTATTTTGATGCTTGCAAAAACTGTTCTTTCTTATCTTATTATGTGTTACTTCTTCAGAAGGAAAGATTGAAATATCAAAAAGACTGTATGGAGGCGATAAAGAAGCTTGAAGAGCAATTGGCAGTAAATAAATTTAAAGAAGAAAGCCTTCTTAATAAACCTAATGAAGAACTTGCTGAGGTTAAGAAGTTGCTGCAGAATGAAACACTCGTAAGAAAAGCTGCAGAAGAAGAGGTTAAAAATCTCCAAAATCAAGTCGTCCAATGGAAAAGATCAGAGGTACAAACTTGTAATTAATATAGACCTGTGTTTTTGTCTTTTGTATATGTCTGCAAATAATATATATTGCGGGTTTGCCAGGTAGCAGGAAACGCTGAAATCTTAAAGCTTCGTAAGATGCTGGAAGATGAGGTTCATCGGAGAGAAAAACTTGAGGAGGAAATCTCTGTATTACAAAACCAGCTACTGCAGTTAAGTTTTGATGCTGATGAGGTATGTGATTCTGATGAAGATGTGTCCATGTGCGTATGCATGAATCGTGATTTTTCAAATGTTTGACCGCATATATTTTTCTTGTTAGACAAGAAAACAGCTGGAGAGTGGTGAGCATAGTGTAGACATGAGTGGAGATATGGGTTCCCTTGTCTCTCCAATTAGGCAGCCACAGATGAAATATTCAGGGGAGCAAGAAAAGGGTCCTGTGGCGAAATTATTCGAGCAAGGTGATATTAAATTTCCTTTCTGAATGGTAACTGATGCGTTTCTTATATACAGACACACATACACATACATATAACCTATTAATGAAGTATGTTTGCTGACAGTTGGACTGCAAAAGATATTATCACTGCTGGAAGCAGAAGACCCTGACGTGCGAATCCATGCTGTGAAAGTGATCGCAAATTTGGCGGCTGAAGGTATGCTTATGTTTAATGGGGTGTGGACGCTCCTTAATATAGACCATGTGTCATAGAGGAACTATCCCCATCTCTAAATCTACACTAAAAATCACTACATTTTATTTTTCTTTCTATTTAAATAATAATATTTTTATACTTACAGTTTCTCTCTCCTTCACTCACAACCACTTTAAAAAAATATTAAAAGTTATAGGGGGTGAACAATAGCTTTTCAAATATAGAGTTGCTCTTAATCAAACTATGAAAGGTAACTTTGATTAATTGAATATTGAAAAGATTACAACCAAATATATAGAAAACCAAATTACATCTAGGTACCCTAAACTAATGAGATTATTACTAGGTCATAAACTGACATAGACTAACACCTAGACTAACAACCGACATAGACTAACACATAGACTAACACATAGACTAACATTCCCCCGCAAGTTCAGGGAGGGCGATTAGCAATCTGTAACTTGGATCTAAAGAACTCAAACTTCTGAGAAGATAATGGCTTTGTAAAAATATCAGCTACTTGATCCTCAGTGGAGATAAACTTCACATTGAGTTGTCCTTGAGTAACTTGTTCACGAACAAAATGATAATCAACTTCGACATGTTTAGTTCGTGCACGAAAAACTGGATTGGCAGTGAGATAAGTTGCTCCAAGATTATCACACCAGAGTGTTGGCACGTAACTATCCAATCCAAGTTCTCGAAGAAGAGACCTTACCCAAATTAATTCTGCAACTGTATCTGCAATAGCTTTGTACTCTGATTCTGTTGAGGAACGAGAAACAGTTCGTTGTTTGCAAGCAGACCAAGAGATAAGATTGGTACCTAGATATATAGCAAATCCCCCCGTGGATCGACGATCGATTGGGCAGCCCGCCCAATCTGAGTCCTAGAATGCCTGAAGGTTGGTGGACCAGTGAGAGTCTGTAAAAGCTTGAAGCTGATAACCTGTGTTATGACGGATCCAAAGGCCCATGTTGAGAGTGCCTTTTAGATAGCGTAAAATACGCTTGACACCAGCCCAGTGATTGTCAGTAGGAGCATGCATGAACTGACAAACCTTGTTTACAGCAAAGGCGATGTCAGGGCGAGAAAGAGTGGCATACTGAAGAGCTCCCACTGTTTGTCTGTACCGAGAGGGATCATCAAGGAGAGGACTATCATCTGGCAGCAGAACAGAGGAGGTACTCATAGGTGTAGATATCGGTTTGCAATCTGCCAAACCAGCCCTATGCAAAATATCAGTAATATATTTTCTTTGTGAGAGGATTAAATCATGGCCCTTGTGGATAACCTCAACTCCCAGAAAATAGTGTTAGGGACCCATATCCTTAAGAGGAAAGAGACAATTAAGTTGTTCAATAATCCGTGCAACTTCAGTCGAGTTATTACCTGTGATTATGATGTCATCAACATAAACAAGTAAATAAATAAGAGAGCCTGCTGAATGAAGAATGAATAAGGAGGGATCCGTCTTGGATCCATAGAATCCAAGATGCTGAAGTGCCATGGATAATTTGTTGAACCAGGCACGAGGGGCTTGCTTTAGACCATAGATTGACTTGTTCAGTAAACACACATGTTGCGGTCTTTCCGGATCAACAAAGCCTGGAGGTTGACACATATAAATTGTTTCGTCTAGATTACCATGCAAAAAAGCTGTGTCAATATCAAGTCGTGCTTTGTACCTGTTATTCTTCCCATTTTCATCTGATTTTAACCTGTACACCCATTTGCAATCAACAACGTTAGCATTAGGCACGGGGGGCACAAGTGTCCACGTGCCATTTCTATAAAGCGAATCCAACTCAGTGGACATGGCTTGGCGCCATTCAACATACTTATTAGCAATGGTAAAACTAGTTGGAGCAATGGGGGGAGAGGAAGAACTAGTGACGTTGTAGGCAGCAGGATTGTACCTATCGGGTTGTTTCGGATTGGGACGAAGGTTGGCTGGCCTGGTTCGTTGGATCGGTGGTGGTGGTGGTGGTGGTGGTGGTGAATGCGGGTTGTGTTGAGATGGTGGTGTAGTGGGTGTGGTTGGTGGATTTGGGTCAGTTGGACTGGGTAGATTTGTTGGACTAGAGTTAGAGGTAGGAGTGATTGGTGTCGGTTCAGAAGGAAAACCGGGTGGGGGATTGGGAAAAACAGAGATGTATGGGGATGGTGGTGATGTAGGAGGAGGATTTGGTGATGGTTTGTATGGAAAAATATGTTCATTGAAACGAACATGTCGAACGATGTAGATGCGGTTAGTGGAAGGATCAAAGCACCGATAACCATGATGAGATAAGCTATAGCCAAGAAAGACACACGGTGTGGAACGAAATTCAATTTTGTGACGGTTATACGGGCGAAGATACGGAAAGCACTGAGAGCCAAAAACTCGTAGGAATGAGTAGTCAGGTTTGCGTTTAAAGATATGTTCAAATGGGGATTTATTGGATGAGACACGAGAAGGAAGCCGGTTAATGAGATAGACGGCCGTTTCAAAGGCAAAGTGCCAGAAGCGTTGAGGGAGACTGGATTGAGCCAAGAGGGACAATCCAGTTTCTACAACGTGACGATGACGACGTTCAACAGTGCCATTTTGTTCGCTTGTGTGTGGACAGGAACGTCGATGGATAATGCCAAGGTTGCGACAAAAATTTGAAATGGGTCGAAATTCACCCCCCCCAATCAGATTGAATACATTTTAATTTGGTGTTGAATTGGCGTTCAGCCATGGTGATGAAGTTGGTTAAGGTGATATAAAGATCAGATTTTTGTGTTAAGTGATAAATCCACATATAGCGAGTGCAGTGATCCACACATAACAAAAAATAACGATGACCATCAGAAGATGGTGATGACGAAGGACCCCAAACATCACAATATACAAGATCTAAAACATTATGACTACGAAAAGTAGAATCAGATAAAGATAATTTGGATGATTTTCCCATTTGACAAGAAGAACATAAGTCATTTGATAATTTGTCCAAAACTGGTAAAGAACAATGAGAAACAATTGAATTAAACACTTGACTATGAGGATGTCCCAAACGTTGATGCCAAATATTCGAGGAAGCTTTGACAGCAGTGAATGCGACCTTGGGTAGAGACTTGAGTTGTGGAAGGCGAATGGAGTATGAGCCTTGCTCACTGGGACCCGTAAGGAGGGTATTGTGTGTAGACTCGTCCTTCACAACAAAATAAGAAGAATGAAATTCAAAGAAGACATTATTATCAAAACAGAATTTTTGAACTGATAAAAGATTTTATTTTAGTTTAGGGACATGAAGGATATTAGATAAATTGAATGTTTTGTTGGATGAGTAGATCTTTGAAGAACCAATGTTAAAGATAGGAATAGTTTTACCATTACCAACAAGTAAAGAATCGTTACCATAGTATGCCTCTGAGTTGTCTAAGCTGGATAGATCTGGAGTGGCATGATGAGTTGCACCAGTGTCAGGTTTCCAAGTAGTGCCGGATGAGGAACCAACATCTGAGTGGGCTGCAAAATTCGCTTGCGGTTCAGCACGGGCTTGATTCTGCTGATTCGGGCACTGTGAGGGTAGATGACCAATTCCACATCGATTGCAATGACCATAAACCATATTCTGAGTGGAAGCCCATGAGAACTGACGTGTACCATTGTTATCTCTTGGGCGTGAATTCACAGCACCACGATAATTACCACGCGAGTAGCCACGATTGTTTCGACCACCTCGATTGGAGTTATGTGATCGAGAGACATAGTTAGCTTGAGGTTTTGGTAAAATACCAGGATTTAGTTGCTGCCCCAACTGAGATGCAACTAACTGAATGCTGTGAAGTTGTTGCTGTAGTTGATCAAGAGTTGGTTGGGTTGGTAGTGGTGTTGTAGTTGAGAACTGCTGCTGTTGTGACGAAAAAGCAGGCTGTTGTGCAGCAAGAAACGCCTTTGGATTGTTGTTGAGAGTGGTGGTAATTAAATAATCATGGTCACTAAGAATAGCATGGATTTCGTTGAAAGAAACCGGAGGAGAACGAGCCAGCAGGGTACTTTTAAGGCCATTATACTCTTCTCGCAGCCCTGCAATAGTGAACATAACAAGATCTTTGTCTTTTATTGGTTCTCCAATATTTGCCAAGGCGGTTGCATATCTTTGTGCCCTTGAAAGATAATCAGCCGGTTTTTCATCGCCATGTTGAGTGATTCTGAGCAGTTGATTTTTGAGAGTGAATTCATGAGCAGCAGTATTAGGCTCATAAGCCCGCTCTAATGAGAGCCAAACATCACGAGAGGTTTTACCTTGTACATGATGATAGGATTCTTCGGATATAGTGGTTGAGATTAGGGTTCGGATGTGAGCATCATTGGAGATCCATGGGATGTAACTGGGATTGTCAGTGGTGTTGGTTCCAACAGTGACTTTTTGTGTAGGGCAAGTTATTGTTCCATCAACATAGCCAAAGAGGTTATGTGATTTAAGGTATGATTCAATCATGGATCGCCAATAGCCATAGTTTGTAGGTTTAAGGGAAAAGGCGAATTTATGAGAGTGGGTAGTTTTCTCTGTATTGGTGAAGGCTGATATTGCAGCCATGTTTTGCCGGTGGTACAGCGGCGGTAGAGGGTAGGAGGAAGACCAATTAGGTTAGAGCCTGATTTGGCTCTGATACCAAATCAAACTATGAAAGGTAACTTTGATTAATTGAATATTGAAAAGATTACAACCAAATATATAGAAAACCAAATTACATCTAGGTACCCTAAACTAATGAGATTATTACTAGGTCATAAACTGACATAGACTAACACATAGACTAACAACCGACATAGACTAACACATAGACTAACACATAGACTAACACATAGACTAACACTCTTTCATCCGCCATCAAATTTTCACTCTCCTCTTGCAACAACTCACAACCACTCACATCAACCCCCGAAAATATAAAAACCACACTCACGCACATTTGATTCCTCCATTGTGAATGCTCTTAGATAATCAACCATGAAAAAAAATCATGGCAGATAGAGCTTGGTTATGTTGGTCACAAAATAATAAGATAATAAAAGGTATTATCTGTTTGCCCAAAAACTCAAAACGCTGATTATCTGATCTCTTGTTTTTGAGCAGCAACCAATCAAGAAAAGATTGTAGAAGCAGGCGGTCTTACATCCTTGTTAGCTCTTCTCACAAGCTCCGAGGATGAGAACATCCATAGAGTTGCTGCAGGCGCAATTGCAAACCTAGCAATGAATGGTAATCTTTTCTTTCTTTTTTTGTTGCAAATTTAGTCGTGTTACATGTATCACAAATTAAATGATGAAATAAATTTGCAGAAACCAACCAGGAGCTTATAATGTCTCAGGGGGGTATTAGTTTGCTAGCAATGACCGCACAAAATGCTGACGATCCTCAAACTCTTCGAATGGTTGCAGGAGCCATTGCTAACCTTTGTGGCAATGGTAATTACTAACTATAAACTTCTGTAATGATTAGTTGTTTCAGATTACTAATTATATAATTAAAAAAATGCAGACAAATTGCAGCTAGTGTTAAGAGCTGAAGGTGGTCAGTGGCGTATTCAGAAATTTTTTTTATGGGGGTCGGAAATTTGGTAACAATCGTTTGAGTATTGATATATATAATTTTTTCAACCCGGTTTGACTCGGTTCGGGTCGAACAGGGTCAAATTAAAAAAATGACAAAAAAAAAACATAACAAAACTTATATTTTTCGAAAAATGATTTTATAAGTGTTTTATAGTACGCTCATATGTTAAAGTATCAAAAACCATGGTTAAACATAAGTTTATGGTGCAAAACAGACAATAAAATAAGGTTGAGGGGTCAAAATTGAAATTTATTTATTTCTCTTCACTTATATTCAAAATTGAAAATTTTAATTTCCCTCCGCTTAACTAACTTCTTTAATGTCAAACCCTAATTTGTAACAAATTTTCAATAATAATTTGTGAGTTTCTTAATTCTTTCTTTCATTTTTTTCTTTTTTCTTTCATTTTTTTGATATTATTTTTCTTCCGAAAATACTTTAAAACATCCTCTAAGAATTTACCATATATTTACCAAGGTAAATAAAGTTTAATCACCATTTTAAGGTTCGAGTTATAATTATTTTTTTCTGAAACCTTATAAAATGAATCCTTTATTTTGTTTTTTAAGCCACTAATTAATTTACAAATAAGAAGTGAATGAAACCAAACCATTTTTCCAAACAAGGCTATGTTGGGGACTTGTGTTATGGTATAAAAATTATGATGTTGAGAACCTTGGTTCTACAACTAAACTTTTCACCATTCCTCACTTCTCACTTGTATTATTTATGTATTCCTTTCTCGTACTCATTAACCATCCAAATTATCAACTATGTTGATAGTTTTGTGCAATAGTGAAACACTTGTGGTTATAATACGTCAATGTTTGACTATACATGATAATATAAATAAATATATATTAGTATCTTCTAACCATAATTTAACTCAATCCATTGTTAAATAATATGTGTCTCCTATGGGTTGTGAACTAGGCATCAAGCTGAGTTTTTTAAGACTGGATGGGGGTCGAGGGTTAAATTTTACGGGGGTCGATCGAGAAATTAACATATAAAAACAAAAACAAAAAATTTTCGCAGGGGGAGCGGGCGCCCCCCACCCCTATAGGGTGGGTACGCCCCTGAAGGTGGTATTAAGGCATTGTTAAGTATGGTGAGATGTAGACATCCTGATGTTCTTGCTCAAGTTGCCCGTGGAATCGCCAACTTTGCGAAATGCGAGTCAAGAGCATCCACTCAAGGTATTTTACTTTCTTGACAAGTCGCGAGATTTATTATTTTTGTGTTGGCTCACATACTTATATGGTTAAATGTGTGGCTTCTTAAATATAAGGAATTAAAAGCGGGAAATCCCTCCTTATTGAGGATGGTGCACTTGCATGGATTGTGAAAAATGCCAACAATGAAGCCTCACCAATCAGGCGGCATATCGAGCTCGCTCTTTGCCACCTGGCAAAACATGGTATTTTATACTTTGATTTGTTTACTTAAACAGTTTCACTACACTTATCATATTAATTGTTTGGAATTTTAGAAGTAAATGCTAAAGATATCATATCTGGTGGTGCTTTATTGGAGCTTGTTCGAATCTCACGGGATTGCTCAAGAGAGGATATTAGGATTCTTGCACGGCGTACGTTATCTTCAAGTCCAAATTTCCAGGCAGAGTTAAAACGTTTGAGATTAAACTTTGGCTGAAGAGAGAAAAGTATGTTAGCGGGTTGAAAACTAATTTGTGATTTTTCTAGTCATTTGATGATAGTTGTGATGCAAATAGGAAGTCTTGTAGCTAAGGTGGTGATGATGCTTAATCCTTTACTTATTTTTTAGGTAACTTGTAATTATGTAATGGTGTTTCTTTGAGCAAACTATTTTTTTTTTTGTATACTAGTATCATTTATGTATAATTAGAGATTGCACTGAATGTGAAATACTGAGCAAGCATACCACATTGTCCTAACTCCTAGGCTTACAATTTTTTTGAAAACTATTTAATACATACTGATGAAATAATCTAGTGGAGTCAAGACCGAGTTACAAGGATGGAGAGAGAAGTCGCTAATCAAAATTTACCAACTTCATGTAGAAAACTTTTTCATGTTGAAGTATAGAACACTACATATAGCATGTTATTAATACCCTAGCAATTTTCTACTAGATTGTTATTGTTCAAGACGGACTATGGCTTTTTGTTAAACTCATAAATATTGAATACACAAACTTTAGAGATTTGGACACAACCAAAAGGTCCACCACTTGGTTAAAGCAACCAATTAAAGTATGCACTTGTGTTGCTCATTACTACACTGACTAGCAGTCATAAACGTCAAACAAACACATTTTTGAAGTCAAAATGATAAACTTGAAGAAAGAAACAAGAACAGAATAGAATGGTACATAAATCAAATTATTGGTGTTAATCTTCAACAAATCCAGGTTTTGAAATTAAAGAGTGAAGTTGTCGAGCTTTATCATCATCAAAACCGAGCGTAGCCATTATTTTGTATCCTGCTCCTTCCTTTTCAGACCATACTCCAAGAAGCAGGTGAGATGTTGTAACTTCCCCATCATCACCTAAATACATATCATATATAAATATTTGGAATTTATCAACATCCCATTTGACTTTTTCATATAGAAACTTGCCTGATTTAAGTTTTTGATGGACAGCCCAATCAAGGGCTTTTTGAGCGGATTCAGTTAGAGGAGGATGCTCAGGACTAAAATAGAAATAATCAGGTTTTCCGATTAATTTGATGGCCTCTTGGCGCACTTTTCCAAGTGTAAACCCATTTGCACGCAACAGTTTTGAAGCCCGATTTGTTCCTGCAAATTAATAGAGAAAAAGGAATTTGTTAAATGAACAAAACTCAAGCGGCTCCAATAAAGTATTAACAGATAGAAAAAGGGAACTGAAAATATAGCCAGGGTCTTGTGGGATTAATCAACTTATCTGCAGGTTGTTTTTATGATGAAAAGGAATATTTAAAGGTACTTGAAAATGATTATAACTATAAGCATACAGCATACTGGCTACTGATCCCAAAGACCCCTCCATCATATGACTTGCATAAGAAAAAGGAAGGGATAAATTGCAGTAAGTAAACCTTCTACCAAAATTCCCATAAGAATAGCTTCAGTGCCAGTATTTGCAAACTTGAGCTTCCTCGCCTCCAATTCGCCCATTGCAAACGACTTTATTCCTTTCAACGACCATCTAAAACACAAATTCATAACAAATCCATCCCTAATTCCCCAATTCATTCATTCATAACCAAACCCTAATTCATCCCTAATTCCCCAATTCATTCATAACCAAACCCTAATTCATTCATCAACAAACAAAACAAAACAAAACAAAAAAAACCAAACTTCATTTCATTTCAAATTAAACTCACTTGGGAACTTTATCAATCCTCTCTGGATTCCTATAACAACAAAAAAACACAACTTAACTTCATTTCAACAATAAATAAATAATCCAAATTCAACAATTCATTAATTATAGTAAAACTCACGCGCTTGGGAGACTGAAGGTAACGTTGGCGGATACGGGTCGGGTTTTGGGTAAACATGGTCCAAGATTGGAGTGTTTAACTGATAATTTGGTAACACCTAACCATTGACTCTGTAAATGGTGTGTAGGTGCTATTTGGATACTTGATGAAAACGGGTCGCTTTTTCTTATGTCATCATGAGGGTGGTAACATGTAGTAGCACAGGAAAAAAGTGCCATTCTTCAGCTCACAAAAATTGGATGAGATACACAACAACAAGAAGAAGAAGATGAAACCCCTAAACGCCTTCACTTTTCTTTTTGTTTTGTTTTGTTTTGTTTTGTGTAATTGGGCTTTACACTTGAAACTATGATCCATTCAATCAGATTATAAATTGTTAAGACCAATGAGGGCAGGCGACGACCCATGCTAAAAAAAAAAGTTAGCATGATTATCTATCTAATAATTCTAACTTTTAGGGGGTTACTTTTGGGGGGATTTTTTTTATATTAGGAAATTTTGGTGGGAAATTAAATTGAATTTTAACCATGCATGCATAAGTTGATAGAGTAAAATTTCTTAAATATAAAATATTTACAAATTGTTAAACATAATGATTATAATTTATTTACAAATATTATTATTTAACCCGTGTGTAACACACGGGTATTAAACCTAGTTTTAGAATGAATTAGATTTTAAACGTGACGTGCGGTTAGCCGTGCACAGAAAAACCGGTTCCGGAACCGACCCGGTGTACCCGAACCAGAACCGGAACCGGTCATACCCGAACCGTAAGGTATACATGGGTTCCAGTTTCTCCAAGAAAGTGGAACCGTACCCGGAACCGAACCGGAACCGCTGGAACCGGTTCCACCTCAACCCGGTCAAAACCGGACCCGAACCTACCCGGAACCGAAAAAAACCCGGCTAAACCGGTCAAAACCTGGTCAAATACCCGATCATACCCGAAACCGAACCCGACCCTACCCGGTTCTTGACTTTGTTGACCAAAACCGGAACTGGTTCCTACCCGGAACCGGTTCCTAAAAAAACCCGGTTTGTGCACGGCTACGTGCGGTGTAAGACCTTAATATGTCGACTTTGTTACACACGTTATTTTATAGGTAAAAAGTATTTTGCGTAAGACGTTATATTAAAAAAATAACCTAACGTTGAAACAACAAAAGTTTAGAAAACGTAACGTGCCGTTCCTAGCGACGCAACATGTTATGTTTTTAACTTTATTGGAAGTAATAGTACATGTAACACACGTTGCGGTGTAGTATTTTGTGTTGCGATTTGAAGTCGTAAAAGTTTTACAAAATTTATTAAAGAGTAAATTACTATTTTGGCCCCTGTGGTTTAGTCCTTTTAACCCTTTTGGCCCATAAATAAAACTTTTAACATATTAGCCCCTAACGTTTTAATTTTTAACTGTTTTGGCCCAAAACACTAACTTTGTTAACTTTTTATGTTAAGTGCAATAAAGTTTTGGTCTTTAAATATTTTAAGGGTTGTTTATGTAAATTATAAAGTCTTTACATACTTAAGGGACTATTTATGTACATGCATAAATTATAAATATAACAACATAAAATTTGAAATCTTAAAAAATTAAAAAAATAATAATAATAGTAATAATAAAAATACTATTATTATTAATACTAGGGGTGTACATGGTTCGGTTTCAAACCGCGAAACCGCCCAAATCGTTCATCGTTTTAGTTTCGCGGTCGGTTTATATTTATACAAAAAAACGTTCGTAAAAAACCGGACTAGACTGTTATGAATGGTTTGGTTTACGGTTTATACCAAAAACCGTTTGTAAAAAACCGGACCGTACGCGCACGTGTGTGTGTATATATGTTAGATCTCATATGGTTCGGTTTAGGTTTGGTTTTTTACTGTAAATCGTTCGGTTTTGGTTTTTAATGGCAAAAAACCGCAAGTTACGGTTTTATCCAAAAACCGTAAAAACCGGACCACGTACACCCCTAATTAATACTATTATTTTTATTATTACTATTATTATTTAATTTTTTAAGATTTCCATGCACATGAATAGTCCCTTAAGTATGTAAAGATTTTATAATTTACATAAACAACCCTTGAAGAATTTAAAGACCAAAACTTCATTGCACTTAACATAAAAAGTTAACAAAGTTAGTGTTTTGGCCCGAAACAGTTAAATAATAAAACGTCAGGGGCTGATATGTTAAAAGTTTCATTTTTAGGCCAAAAAGGTTAAAAAAACTAAATCACAGGGGCCAAAATAGTAATTTACTCTTTATTAAAACAAAAGGATTAGAAAAGAACATAATCAAGAAAAATAGAAAGAAAATAATAACATTATTGAAATTAAATAAAAAGTAAATAACATAAGTATAAACATTAAAAATAGAAAGCAAAATAAAACAAAGCAATAAAAAATACACCGACGTTATCTTGAAAAGATGTTGACAAAGCTTAGGTTGAAGAATCAGATATCTTTTTTTTCCTTAAGTTGTACAATACAAAATTACCGAGAATCAGTTGGGTTTAGTTACGATGTTCGGTGTTTGTACTAGGTTATATACTTCTGCTTTGATTTTTGCTATAAGTTCAGGTGAGTTTCTGATTTGATAATTAACCCTTTGGCCAGGTATTTGACGTGAAAACCATCTTAAATACATTCGTATTAATGTGAATGAGTAACAGAAGCTAAAAGAAGTTGAAATAAAACAAAAAAACAGTAAGAGTTAATTTTGTTTTGCATAATCATTAAAAAGCTACATCTTAATGGTTTAAAAATTCATGAGTTAATTACAGAAATGGTGCCTAAGATTTAGTGGAATTTCCATATTTGAATACTAGTTATCTTTTTCCCCTACTTGAGTACCTGATGTTTCACTTTTTCACAAGATTAGATACTAATGCTAACTTTTGTTAGTTTTTCAATTAAAATCAAATCAAAAGACCATAGTAACCCTTAAGGGAATAAAACTTACAAAAAAATATAATCAGGGACCATGTATACATATTTTTAAAATTAAATATATTAAAACCCAAACCTCCACCCACCCACCCACGTACCCTTTCTTCTCTTCCATCAACCACCACCATCATTGATTCCTCGTTGCACCTCCACCATCACCGCCAAATCCACATCCAACAACCTTCACCATCGATTAACTGAGACACCGATTTCGTCTTCACTGCCGACCACCACCATCATTCGATGAGCGCCACCGCCATTCTATCCGCCTTCACCATCGATTAACAAATTATTTGAGTTTTGTTTGGTTTTGTTGGGTTTTTGTGACCTTGGTTTTAGGAAAAGCTTGGTTTTTTGGGGTGTGACAATGGCGGTGGTGGTGTTGGCCAGTGGTGGTGGTGGTCGGCGATGGTGGTGACCGGTTGTTGATTGGAGGTAATGGTAGGTTAAGTGTTGATGAATATTGAAGAAACATAAAATTATCCTCATTTTACATAAATTACACAATGAAGCCCCAATTTTATTAAATTACAAAAAGAGTAAATTGCCCTTGAGTCTAACAGAAAAACTAACAAAAGTTAGTATTAGAATCCAACATTGGGAAAAAATAAAACATTTGGTACTTGTGTAGGGAAAAAAATGAAACATCAGATACTTAAGTAGAGAAAAAAAAAATAGCTAGTACTCAAACCTGAGAATTTTGCTAAACTTTAGGTACCATTTATGTAATTAACACAAAGTTCATTAAACTAGGTAAGTGTAAAAAATAAGATGAATGATAAGATCTTAACATTCAGATGCTCCATTTAAGATCACGTAAAGTTTCATATGTTTTGAACCATATTTGTATGAAGTAGACCTAATCACCAATAAAATATGAAATAAATTGATAGCTAACCAAAACAGATTGAATAAAAGATCTTAACATTCAGATGCTCCATTTAAAATCACGTAAAGTTTCATATGTTTTGAACCATATTTGTATGAAGTAGACCTAATCATCAATAAAATGTGAAATAAATTGATAGCTAACCAAAACATATTGAATAAAAGACAAAAACATTATTATCGACAATGGACCAGAATTTTTCTATTATATGTCTATTATAGATGGTGGGATAGCTAAACAAAAATAAGTTTAGGCTGAAATTTATGTTAACTTTTACTTTGTAATTGCACATGTATGGCTTTCATACCTTCTAACTCGAGCTGCAATAACCAGAAAAGAACTTTCTTCTTAATGAAAATGATTATGAAGTACGTATGGATGCTGCAACATGTTGCGACAAAGACAAAACAAACAAAACGTACCAGGCAAATAAGCACTAAACAGCTCCTAGCCTGTCACAAAAATAAAAAATGAAATGAAACGATGAGGGGGATAAAAGTTCTCTTTCTCGATCTCTCTAAAAAAATACTCCTGCTAAAGAGGAATTGAAAGAAATTATGGTGTTCAAATGCCAAAAAGAAAAGGTAGACTGTTTATTAAGCAGTCAGGCTGGATGGGTGGCTCGACCAGAGTAAATTCCTAACATTTTGATAGATACGAATTAGTGAATAGAGATAGATAGTAGTCGTACATTAACTTGCTTGATTGTTTTGAGTCTAACTTGCTGCATTCACTGTTGGGTGGCGGTACGTGTTGCTTGATTACCAAAACTACTTAAAACTTGTAGGCTTCAAAATCAACAAGTTGCAAATACTTTTTGTTGATGCATGCATGCATGCTAGCTAATAACTCAAAATCAACATCCTCCTCAGATTTTGCATCTAAAATGTATTGGTGTTGAATAAAGTTGTTTGTGGTTGTAATTGAAACACTAGAATGTATTTGGTGTGTAACACCCCAACCCGGAGAGGCTGAGACGTCACTATTACAGATACAAACCAAGACCAATCCATTTAGATAAAAGACATAATCTAATGTTATAGATCTGACAACCCAAAATGTTAAAGAAATCCTAAATAAGTATTTATTACATTTATTAAAAACAAAAGCAACCATGTTGATCTTCAAATGCTCTCTTCTCACAAATTCCCAGATTTCCTCGATTACCTACGCAGAAATAAAGAAACACCACAAAAGAAAATACAGCTGAGCCAAACAATGCTCAGTAACGGAGAGAACAATAGTAAATAACACGAGACGAATAAGCAGAAACAAGTCCTTAAAATTATTAACCGAACATATATATGGTATGACATATAACTGATACTGAAGTGAACTTTTAACAACGACTGACACTGCACTGAACTTATAACTGATAACTGATCTGAACATATTACGTACTGATAACTGATCTGAACATATTACTGAAACAACTGATCTACACGACATAACATATAAATAAACAAACAAATAAGTCGTGTAATATAGGAAGTACCCAGAGCCAAAACAGAGGTGTACACAGCTAGCTAGGTTAATGTACTAATGAGATGGTGTGTGGGGCGTACACACATTATTCCATCCCCCAGAAACAAAACTGATCAGAAACTAGGATATATCCATGCGCCTCCCAGACAGATGTGGCCAATGTACTCCTTGAGTACTAACATATAAACGGAGACGTCGTGAACTATTTATTACACACTGTCACGAAAAGTGTCATGCCATTGACGCCACAATGACATGTCAGACAGCTCGGGTAACAGAGTACAAAGTCAAACTGGTAGTAGTATAACTACCTAACGTGTAACATATAAAGTCCAAACTATCATCTACGGGAACATGCAACAACGAGTACAAATTTTATAAAACTATTGCATGCTAAAAATAATCCAAGCAGGTCATAACGGAACAAAACCAAGTAATATTACTCTAAGGCAAAACGGGCCGTGTCAGCGGAAGCAAAAGGGGTGACAATAACATAAAAGTACCAAAACTCCGTACTACAAAGTAACAGAGATAGAATTTATACTATAAGAGAAGGGACACGGAATCCGTACCTTAGTCAAAATACAAGCAAAAGTGACACCAAATGAACTCCTCAACCCGTACGAAAACCTATAATATAATTATATTAATTAACTTTCTGAAACTATATGCTAATTAGTTGGTTGGTTGGTTTCCTCCGATGAATATTTTTACGGATGTTAATATGTCGAATCTATTTCCCCACCAACAACTTAACCTACTTAATATATATATATATATATATAAATAAAAACAAATTTAATAGTTTGTTGAGATGAAGTGAACGTGTGTTAGTTCACATGGAAGATAGTAGTTTCAAATATCATGCATATTATCATCACTTTCATAAATAAGTCCCTTTTCAGTTCACCTGAATATTTCAATGCACAACTAACACGGATGTAGTTATTACTTCAATCAAAAGGACAAGCAGTTTACCGAATGAAACGATCGTAAATGTTTTCGGATGTTTTGACAGTGGATGCGTTATGAGACATAACGAAATCGGTGTATAAATACTTTAAGCATTTACAAAACGATATGCATTCAGCGGGTCGGATTCATTACCTTGAGCCAACTAGCCAAATGGCCAACTTCGAAAGATTTCGAAAACGAATCTAAAAGCGGCGACAGTAACGGTTTGTGGTGCTTGTGATGGCTGTATACCAATTAACAGAATGAAACAACATGTTCAATCATCACTTTTTTTTAGAAACAAGAATTTAACGAAAGAGGGGTTGATATCGGTTACCTTTATTCACGAGTAATAATAAGAAGATGAGTCGGTGAAATCGATCGCATACGATGGCTACAAAAAAAATGATTCTGTATGAGACGAGTTGTCGTAGTGGTTATCAACGATGTCAGGGGCTGGTTTTGGTAGTGTGACGATGGTGTTTGATCGAAGCGGTTTGTAATTTGAGTTTATGGAGGAGGTATATATTTAATTTAAAGCAACTTGACTTAGAGCATTCACAGTAGAATTGGTATAATTATGTGAGTGGGTTTGGTAAAATTTTATGGAATGGTTTTGAGTGGTTGTGAGTGAAGGAGAGAAAAAATATATGGATAGAGGAGAGGGAAGCGGTAAATTTAAAGAAATATACATGGGTAGAAGAGAGAGAAACGGTAAAATGTAATGATTAATGTATAAAAAGTATTATTTAATTGAAAGAAAAGAGGAAATATAGTGTAAATGTAGTGTTTTTTAGTGTAATTTTAAAGAAAAGAAACCCACTGTGAATGCTCTTAATGAGCAATTCTCTTCCCAATACTCTCGGAAGTTAGTTGGGTTCATTGAAGGGAATATGAAACCATGATATCATTAATTTTCCATTCACAAATTTAAGTTCACGTATCTAATGTTTTTTTTTTCTTTTCTAATTCTATCATGTTTATTTATAAGTATACTAGATTTAATACCCGTGTATACACACGGGTTGATTTATACACAAGTTGATATAACACAATAAGTGTTTTTTTATAACATATGATTAAAACTATGTATAATTAAAACATGATCATAATTAAGTTATGATAGAATATAAAACAAATACTACAATGAGTAAAAATCTAACTTGATCATAATATAAAAAAACTATTTAAAATCAGATTGTCTTGTGATTCTCTTTTTATTTACAAGTAAAATTTTGTATAGTTCCTAAACCATAAAAATCAGAATATATTTACTGTCGATTGCTTACCAAAAATAATGTAGGAACGATTGGGCGGGAAAAACTATCCACAATATGTCTCAATGCATGACACGTGACATCAAAAACCTTCTTTTATTAATATGTATAGATTATTATTATTTTATATCTGGGCATTATAATTCTACCACCCTTATAATGAATTTCGTCCTCGAAATTACTAGGTACAGATAACTAAGGAAGCTATGACACGATGGATGTAATAGGTTGTATTAAATAGACATATACGAATTAGGTATCGAAACGAAACTGAAGAGATAACGAAAACAAATAACTTTTAAGCATGTAGTTGACCTCTATTTAGGTACCTACAAGCATATAACTGAAAAACAAATGACTGAAATTTCAAATGCAATTTAGCTGAAATACTAACCATTAAGATGAAAACAGAGACGGATATTGAGACCGGAAACAACTTGTAACTACAAAATTGCTATACACTTGTGACATAACGGAAACGACAAGTAGCTTCACATTTCCTAAAATATGTGAACTTCAACCTCCAAATTACTGAGTAAGTATGATTTTACATGTTAACTAATTAATAACGGATAACTAATCAAGTATTGAAACCGAACGGATCTGGCTACGAAAAATTTAATTAGTAATATACTAATATGTAAGTATTCCGATAGCTTGAGCAAGATGACTGATAGTTAATATGACATTGAATACATATGAAAAGTAACTGATGACGGATAACTAAAACTAATCATGTAACTTTTTGCTCAATATCTATGATTGAAATACTAGTCATATGACCCAAACTTGAAGATGGGTAATTCATATTTCATATGTTGTTACTAGAATTGCATAACTGATAACTAATATCACACTTAAGATAGATAAGTAACTATTCAATTCAGAAGAAATTAGTTTAAGTCGAGTGAAAGATAGAATACTAAGTAACGAGTCATGACCTTCATTTCTCATGTAGCTTAGTGATAAATTCAATGTCTAATATGTTCATGCTTATTAATAACAACTTTCAATTTTTCTTTGAATGATAAATATGTGACCCTCTCAGAAAGGATGCATTCTTATGTGAAACATGTCATGCGCGTGTGAAAGCTAATGTGATAACACTAACTGGTAAGAGACTTCACCAACTCTTTCTAGAATTATAGACGCCCCGATGAATCTAGAACTTAGTTTACCTTAATGGCAAAATAAGGTACGCCACTACAAATTGAAAAACCCTTGAAAATGCTTTATCGTTAATATTGAACTCTAAGGCTTGAAAGTTACTGTCTACATAGCTATTTTATCTCCTCTGAGCTTACTTAAGTTCCATAGGTGTCATACAATACTATATATGCTTTAGATACCGGTGCAAGGATAAGGTCAATAGAGATCCTTCCCTATCAACGATGTAGAGGTCGAAGTGACTTACTGCAGTGGTGGAATCATTTGATCATCAACACTAAAAGAACCTTGAATCAATGACTTTTAGTTCATTAATCATGACAACAGATCATGTTTATGACTGAAGTTTTTTTCTTAGATGATAATACATTAATCATGACAAAGAACATAGCAAATAAAACTTTCATACCTAATACTTGAATCAAGGGAATCAAAATGATATATAAACTTAACATAAAGAATCCTCACACGTACAACCATGTCAAATTTGACTTTCAAATTCTAGAAACAACAAAATTGAATCTCTATAATAATTAACAATATACATTTTTTACATTATTAGTCAATTGATGATATTTGCCCACTTACCTCTTTCTCCATAATAATGATAAAACCATAGATGATGAAGAACAAATCTGAAACGATAACATCAGATTCAACCATATATAAAAAAGGTTAGTTGCGATTTTGAAAGTAGTAATATTGAACGAAAACATTCCTATTTCGCGAAAAGTCGATGTTTCGTAACAGTTTTGGATTGAATCGAGATAATGATGGAGGCGGATGAAGAGTGAACGAAAAACATACAGAAGATCAGAACAAAGATGATGATGGAGGTGGCTGAATCAGAAACTTTAGGGTTTGGTGAAGATGGAGTCAGAAGAGGTGACAGAGAGAGAGTTTGTGTTTGAAAACAAAAGTATGAATGTGAGATAAAACCGGGTTTTAGGTATTATAAAAGGATCCGCAAATTCAAACCGGGTTAACCAAAGATCCGTGAAATGGCTGAAGAGAGCTGTGGTGTTGACAAGTGGCATGATATGATGATATTGCTTAGCAAATTATTATAACAGGGGATTTGTTATTTCGATTTGAAATCGAGGATTCATTGATTTGCTAGGTGGATTTGAAAATTTTGTAGCTTTTTCTAATTTGTGTTTTATCGATTCTTTATTTTCAATCAAAATTTATAGTTTTAAATATAGGTATTGAATTTTGAAACTAACTGTGAAGCGTAATTAATTTTTTTTTTTTTACCGTAGGATCATTTTGTTGTTGATGAAGACAACTAATTGTGTTTAGCATATTGTATTTGGTAGACATTGGTGATGTTGGTGACGAGAGGGTAAGCGGTATGTTTTATTAGGCACTGATGGTTGTGATGACGAGCGTAACTCATCCAAGCCAGTAACTCAGAGTTTGGTTGGCTATGATATGATGATGATAAAAGTTTGACATGTTCATTGTTTTTTTGGGTTTCAGTGACATCTTTAGATTTTAATTATATCAAAACGGGTTTGACAATAGTAATAATTAAACTGGTAATTATTAACGCAGCGGAAAGTTAACATTAAAACCTATACCAAAAGTGAAACCGACAGGATCCGGTTACAGACATGCAAATACGGTTAATAATAATTAATCTACCGATGAGATAAATTATACCTTTGGTTAATAAATAACCGTTTAAGACACCGAGGTTCAACGAACGAGAGCTAGAACAAAACGAACGAGCACTTGTCACCGGAATCAATCTTGGAAGAAAGAGGGGCGTGCTTGGCTCCTTTGTTCAAATCTCTAAAATTGCAAAAAGGAACTTTTTTCCTTTTGCTTTTGGTATTGCGGCTATCAAATTTTGAACAAGACAAAAACAATTGTTGTTCTCACTTTTTGTTTTTGTGTGTTCGACGGCTGTTGTGTTGTTAAGGGTGAAGGGATTTTTACCCTAATGATCCCTTTAATACAAAATAATCTAATTAGCGAGCCCTAAGCCCGGTTATATTAGTTTGAGCCCAACACGTAAAATAAACCCGTTACTCATTTAATTTAGTTAAATGAATAATATAATTTATAAACGATATAAATTATAACCGCGTCTTTCGTTCGTATTTACCAATTAAACGAGTTAAGTGGATTTTATGTTCGTTGCCCTTGGTGTAACTCTTACGGGTCATAACTCGGTTAGCCACGTTAATTTATCGGGTCCGAACATATCAAATCCAACAGTCTCCCACTTGGTTGGACCACGATAAAATCTCAACGCAAACAGTCAGCGACGCTCTAGCTACACATGACTGCCCCTAACAATTTATGATACTTTAAAGTCATTAACCAAGCAATGTGTAAATAGTAACAACTTACTATGACAAGAAATAGACTTATGGTAATCGTCGTCATTTATCCTTTCTGTAAAAGACATCAATTGAAACAATGAGACATGGATTAAGTTCATTCTCATATGAGGTTCAATCATTTTAGTTCTCGATCAAGATTCAAAATGGTCCATTCAAACACACAGTCTGTTTGGGTAAGGCCTTACACTTCTCCAGTTTGAATCAACGAGGGCGCCAAGATGTCTAACTGTTACATAGCATGTAAGAGTACAAAATCCCTTATTGACTACATACAACTCCCACTGAACTTCAGAATTATTCCTAATTAAAGTCTTTATGACTGGCAGTTACGCGACAGCGGTTGACATTAATTAAAGAATATTTCTTGGGTAAATAGGAGTTCTAGTATATATCTCAGGTCAGAGGATACTAAATGAGTATACCAATATATCAAAACATCTTATGATTACAATCCATGAAGATGATTTGAAACGAGTTACTTCCAACGTCATTCACAATGAGGTCTGTGAATTTGGATGTCAACTACTTGAGCCCAAATTCAGAATAGTCTTAATTCAGAATCATTCCCATGAGTCTGATCGACTACGGATAATTTAGAACACAATATTCATGGATTAAACGTATTAAAATCGAACACAGTTATAAACTTTAGAATTCAAAATAAGAAAATTCAAATGAATTCAGAAACTGTTAAAATGTTCGTACATCCAAATACTAAATCAAAACTCAAAGTTAGCTACACTAAGCCCGATGGCATTCCTATGCTCATCATGTTTGTCCTGTGTCATGGGCTTAGTAAACGGGTCTGCTAAGTTTTGATCTGTGTTCACTTTGCTTATCATGATGTCTTCACGCTCCACAATTTCCCGTATCAAGTGGAACTTCCTGTGAATGTGCCTTACCTTTTGATGAGATATGGGCTCTTTGGCTTGGGCAATAGCACCAGTATTATCATAAAATATCTCGATTGGTTTTCGTATACTCGGAACCACATCGAGATCGGTTATGAATTTCTTCATCCACACTGCTTCCTTAGCAGCATCTGAGGCAGCAATATATTCGGATTCGGTGGTTGAATTTGCCACTACACTCTGCTTGGAGCTTTTCCATGAAACAGCTCCTCCATTTAGAGTGAACACGAACCCTGATTGAGAGCGAGAATCATCTCGGTCAGTTAGAAAACTAGCATCAGTGTAACATCTTACAGTGAGCTCTTCTTCCACTCCTCCAAAGATTAAGGACATATCTTTAGTTCTTCTCAAGTACTTAAGAATGTTCTTGACAGCAGTCCAATGGGTCATGCCTGGACTTTGCTGGTAACGACTAGTCATGCTTAAGGCACACGAGATGTAACACCCCTAAACCTTAAGGTAATAATTATAAACACGAGAAATATGAGATTTATATTTTATATATTGTCATACAAGTAAGTAGTGATTATAAATATAAGATGTTTAGACAAGTATTTTATTATTATAGGAAATCGTCTAATAATTTTAAAATATATTATATTCAACCATACTCCGTTTTCAGTAAAACTTATGTCGATACGTAGAAAACAATGAGCTCGTTCTAACTGCGTATTCGTAATTTTATAAAACATTGTATTTTTATACCTATAAGAGAGAAACAAAATAAATCAAATAGTATACATAAGTTTCATGCTATTGTAACAAATGCATGTTATCTTGCACATTGGATGACATCGTTCCGTTCACGTGAAGTATCATCCGTTTGACAACCCTTAATCCTAAATGGCATCTCGTGATAGGTTCGTGTTTCATTCTAGATGACATGTATTTTTATGATTGGAGCTTGGAAACCAAATCCATCATTAAGTATATTATACCTATCCTTCTTAAATTCAAATAAAAATATATAATAATGATATATAATAACACATTAAAATCGTATAAGGGCACGTATGTTATGAGATGTGTTTGAAATACACGAGTCATCAATTGTAAAAATAAATTAATAAATAAGTAAAAAGGAAAGTTTATAAAGAAATCAATGACGGTAATAGAATTCCTATAAATAGGTGACTAACACTAACACTTTTATATGTTCACAAATACAACCTAAATCTTATTGACAAGCAGGAACCAAACTCTGAAACTGTCTGTCTGTATTAGTAGCACCAAAAAGCCAAGGTGAGTTATCATGACTGTTTTCAAAACTGTGATAATATACTCGTCCTGTCTGTACTTGTAATAAATAATAATGTTTATAATATGCACAAGTCAGTAGGGGTATACTGGATCCGGTTATGCTTAATAGGGTGTGTGCTTTGGTATATATTTACACACAGCCGTTGTGTGCTCTGGGGAACACTGTGTTCCAAATAATTTACACACTCGCCTATACCTATTTGATGGTCGGGAGGGTCTGACAAGCCCGCCGCCGGTGGTTGTGATAAAACCATGAACTGTGGACATTAAATATTACAACCCATATTGTATGCATGTAAAAGTTAAAGTTAAATTTTATTTTATAAACTGTATAGCATGAGCTCACCAGCATTAGCTGACGTCTTTTGAGTATATGTATCACAGGTATTATCTGAAGAGAGGATTAGAAGCTGCTTGATAATAATGGATCTAGAAGACCAAATAGTTCTTAAGTTTTATTATTGTAAAATAAAAGATGATGTGACAAAGTTATTATAGTTTGTAATAATAGTTATGTTTTGCTTCCGCTGTAAGCTATATCAATTGTGCACTTTCGCCCGGGTTCCGGGTGGCGGGTGTTACAGTTGGTATCAGAGCCTGAGGTTTTAGCGAATTAGGTGCCTTTCGTACCTAGGCTTCAACCATAATACTTAAGGACCAAGATAACTTTAAGATATGACTTCATCAAGTGTACCTTAGTACTAGGATTCGAATGCTAAAATAGTAGTAATAGTAAAACTATTATATCAACTAAGTAGTATCAGAATAATACATACATATATATATATATATATATATATATATATATATCTAAATATGTAAACTGTTTAGTTCAAAATTTTGAAACAGTGATGTATAAACACATGAATTATATTATAATTTATTTTATAATGAACGATTGTGATTAATATAACTATATTTTACTTCATTAAAGAAGACTGTCGTATTAGTGATTAGTGACTAGTTACAAATATAATATCTATAATAATTGTTAAGTTTTTGCTATTAGGCTCGAGTCACAAATATATTATAAATACATGTTGCCCTATCCGTGAACCATTATAAAGTACCAAGCGATTATATGGTTCGGAAGAAATAAATGATTTGTTATACTCTGTCTTGTAACAGTACACTGTAGTAAGTTATTTTGATATATTGAACTCGTTCCTTATTATAAATAGAAAAAGTAATTTGTACATTTCTATAGGTAAAACCAAAACTATGTCTGGAAATAGAGATGATCGTTCTGTTAACAATAGGACTGAGGGTTCCTCACGAACTAGAAACACTTCTCAAAACATCAAACCTAATGGAAATGCAAAAGTACAATTAGATGATGAAGCAATAAGTAAAATTGCTATGGAAGTGGCTAGGATTATGGCTGCTGCTCAGAACAAATCCGGAAAACAAGTAGATCATGAAGAAAATTCATCATCGTCTGTAATAAAGAAAGCTGATAAGAAGATCGAGGACGGAAGATACAATAATAAAGAATGCACATATAAATCCTTTATGTCATGTAATCCTCCGTTATTTGATGGCAAGAAAGGAGCCGCGGAAGCTCAAGATTGGCTTAATAGAATGGAGTCTGTCTTGGACATTTGTGATTGCACTGAAAATAACCGAGTTCGATTTGCGGTATGTATGTTTCAGACAGAAGCTCTCAATTGGTGGAACATTGAAGTACGAACGAAAGGAAAGGACATCGTCAAGAAAATGAGCTGGAAAGAGTTTGTCCGCACGTTTCTTGCAAAATTTTGCCCTCCTAGCGAGATAGAACGATTGGAAATAGAATTTTTCCAGTTAAAATTGGGAAATAAAACATATCGAGATTGGTTCCTCATCTTGCTACGACAGAGGAACAACTGACCAACAGGTTTATTTGGGGATTGCCCTCTGAAATGAGAATTTTCATTAAGTCTAAATCCCCGAAATCTTTTTCTGAAACTGTAGAAGCTGGTGCCATCATAGCTGCTGAAATTCAACATCGTCAAACTAAATCCTTCACATTAAAAAGGAAGTGGGAAGAAAGAAAGGATAACAACAAGAATCATAATTTTAAAAGGGCAAAGGAAATGCCTAAATGTAGATTTTGTAATAAAAATCATTCAGGACCGTGTCGTTCACAACCATGCCCTAACTGTAAAAGAACGGGGCATCTTCTTCAAGAATGTAGGGAGAATAGAAGATGTTTTGAATGTGGTGATCTAGGACACCTGAAACCGAACTGCCCAAAACTTCAAGGAAATAATAATCAACCAAACAAACCCAAAGGACGTGCATTTGTGCTAACAACCGAGGAAGCCCGGAATACTCCAGATGTGATTACCGGTATGTATCCTATCAATAATATATTTGCACGAGTGTTATTTGATACCGGTGCCAATAGAAGTTTAGTATCGACTACCTTTAGGCCTTATCTGAATCAAGAATCACAAAATCTAGGCCATACGTTTATAGTAGAAATGGCCGATGGGAGTAAAAAGGAAATTGTCGATATTATAAAGAATTGTTCCATAAACTTAAATGGTCATTCGATTCCTCTAGATTTAATGCCTATGGAACTAGGAGAATTTGATATAGTCATAGGAATGGATTGGCTAGCTCCGTATCATGCAGAAATTTTGTGTGATAAAAAGATTGTCCGACTTCGATTACCTAATGGCAAACGTCTAATCGTATCGGGAGATCGTACTGACAAGATTAAAAACCTCATTACCGTGACTCAAGCACGAAAATGTCTAAGAAAAGGATGTATTGCATTCTTGGCTTACGTTACAAACACCACAGAAAAACATAGGATTGAAGACGTACCAACAGTACGAGAATACCCCGATGTATTTCCTGATGAACTCCCAGGACTTCCACCCGATAGACAAATCGAGTTCAGAATCGACTTAGTACCCGAAACATTACCAATTGTTAAGTCTCCGTATAGACTAGCTCCAACAGAAATGCAAGAGCTTAAGAAACAACTGCAAGAATTGCTCGACAAAGGATTCGTCCAACCTAGCTCATCACCCTGGGGAGCACCAGTCTTGTTCATCAAAAAGAAAGACGGGACAATGCGTATGTGCATCGATTATAGAGACTTGAATAAAGTCACTATAAAGAATAAATACCCGTTACCTAGGATCGACGATTTGTTTGACCAATTACAAGGAGCAAGTTATTTTTCGAAAATTGATTTACGGTCTGGATACCATCAGGTGAAATTAACACTAGAAGACATACCTAAGACTGCTTTTAGAACTAGATATGGTCATTACGAATTTCTGGTAATGCCATTTGGGCTTACCAACGCACCTGCAATGTTCATGGATCTCATGAATAGAGTTTGTAAACCATATTTGGATAAGTTTGTGATTGTTTTTATTGATGATATCCTAATTTACTCAAAAAGAAAGGTCGATCACGAGCGACATCTTAGAGTAGTCCTTGAACTGCTTAGAAGGGAGAAACTTTATGCAAAGTTTTCCAAATGTGAATTTTGGATGCGTGAAGTTCAATTTCTAGGTCATGTGATCAATGAGCAAGGAATACAAGTTGATCCCACCAAGATTGAGGCAATCAAGAAATGGGAGACGCCTAAGAACCCCACTGAGATTAGAAGATTTTTAGGATTAGCAGGGTATTACAGAAGATTTATTCAGGATTTCTCCAAGATTGCAATACCATTAACAATGTTAACTCAGAAAGCTTCTAAATTTATTTGGGGACCGCAACAAGATGAAGCCTTTACTATTTTAAAGAAAAAGTTGTGTAGCGCTCCAATATTGTCACTTCCCGAAGGAACTGAGGATTTCGTTGTGTATTGTGATGCATCTCATTTTGGAATGGGATGTGTACTCATGCAAAGAGGCAAAGTGATAGCATATGCATCTCGACAGCTGAAGATTCATGAGCGAGCCTATACCACTCATGATTTAGAACTTGGCGCAATAGTATTTGCATTAAAAATCTGGCGGCATTATCTGTACGGAACAAAATGTACAATTTATACAGACCACAAAAGTCTAAAACATATATTCAATCAGAAAGAGCTCAATATGCGCCAGAGAAGATGGATGGAGTTATTAAGTGATTATGATTGTGAAATCCAATACCATCCTGGTAAAGCAAATGTAGTCGCAGATGCACTGAGCAGAAAGGACAAAACTCAATCAATAAGAATCCATGCAACTCGAATAGAGGTTAGAACCAGTCTCTTAGATCAAGTTAAGAATGTACAACAAGAAGCTTTAAAAGAAAACTATGTTAAGAAAGAAAGAATGATTGGTAGACAAAAGTTATTAAGTATAGGAGGTGATGGTATTTTAAGATTAAACAATAGAATTTGGGTACCTAGTTTTGGTGGACTACAAGACATAATCTTAGAAGAAGCCCATAAGTCCAAATATTCCATTCATCCCGGTAGTGATAAAATGTACAAGGATCTAAGAAATAACTATTGGTGGCCGGGGATGAAAAGATCCATTGCTAGGTATGTAGAAAAATGTCTTACGTGCCTTAGAGTAAAAACAGAACATCAAAAACCCTCAGGTTTATTACAACAACCAGAAATTCCAGAATGGAAATGGGAGAAAAGCACTATGGATTTTGTCACAAAACTCCCAAGATCAAGCCATGGTTATGATACCATATGGGTAATAGTGGATAGATTAACCAAGTCAGCACATTTCTTACCAATCCGTAAAGACTATAAGATGAACAAGTTGGCCCATGTATATATAAAGGAAATAGTTTCACGACATGGAGTACCCATTTCAATTATCTCCGACAGAGATAGTCGTTTCACCTCAAGATTTTGGCAAAAGTTCCAACATGAACTAGGAACTAAGTTGAACCTAAGCACTGCTTATCATCCTCAAACTGATGGACAGAGTGAACGGACGATTCAAACGTTGGAAGACATGCTTCGGGCTTGCGTAATAGACTTTGGTGGTAGCTGGGATGATCATTTACCCCTAATAGAATTCGCCTATAACAATAGTTATCATGCCAGTATCAAAGCAGCACCATATGAAGCATTGTATGGAAGGAAATGTCGAACTCCAATATGTTGGGCTGAAGTAGGTGAAAGTCAACTGTCTGGACCAGAAATTATTCATGAGACTACAGATAAAATAAAACAAATCAAGGAAAGAATGAAGAGTGCTCAAGACCGACAGAAAAGCTACACAGACAAGAAACGCAAACCGCTAGAATTCCAAATAGGAGATAAAGTAATGCTAAAAGTGTCACCATTAAAAGGAGTAATTCGGTTCGGAAAGAAGGGAAAGCTCAAACCACGATATATTGGACCATTCGAAATAACGGCCAGAGTAGGACCAGTGGCATACAGACTAAAACTACCCGAGCAATTGCAAGGAATACATGATATCTTTCACATATCAAACCTAAGAAAATGTCTTGTAAATGAGGCTCAAGAAGTACCATTGGAAGATGTACGTATTGACGAAAAGCTCAACTTCGTTGAAGAACCACTACACATTGAAGATCGGAAGATTAAAAAGTTACGGAGAAAAGAAATTCCATTGGTCAAAGTCAAGTGGAACGCACGCCATGGACCCGACTTTACATGGGAGTTAGAAAGTGAGATGAAAGAAAAATACCCTCATCTTTTCAAGTGAAGGCAAATTTCGAGGACGAAATTTTTGTAAGGGGAAGAGGATGTAACACCCCTAAACCTTAAGGTAATAATTATAAACACGAGAAATATGAGATTTATATTTTATATATTGTCATACAAGTAAGTAGTGATTATAAATATAAGATGTTTAGACAAGTATTTTATTATTATAGGAAATCGTCTAATAATTTTAAAATATATTATATTCAACCATACTCCGTTTTCAGTAAAACTTATGTCGATACGTAGAAAACAATGAGCTCGTTCTAACTGCGTATTCGTAATTTTATAAAACATTGTATTTTTATACCTATAAGAGAGAAACAAAATAAATCAAATAGTATACATAAGTTTCATGCTATTGTAACAAATGCATCTTATCTTGCACATTGGATGACATCGTTCCGTTCACGTGAAGTATCATCCGTTTGACAACCCTTAATCCTAAATGGCATCTCGTGATAGGTTCGTGTTTCATTCTAGATGACATGTATTTTTATGATTGGAGCTTGGAAACCAAATCCATCATTAAGTATATTATACCTATCCTTCTTAAATTCAAATAAAAATATATAATAATGATATATAATAACACATTAAAATCGTATAAGGGCACGTATGTTATGAGATGTGTTTGAAATACACGAGTCATCAATTGTAAAAATAAATTAATAAATAAGTAAAAAGGAAAGTTTATAAAGAAATCAATGACGGTAATAGAATTCCTATAAATAGGTGACTAACACTAACACTTTTATATGTTCACAAATACAACCTAAATCTTATTGACAAGCAGGAACCAAACTCTGAAACTGTCTGTCTGTATTAGTAGCACCAAAAAGCCAAGGTGAGTTATCATGACTGTTTTCAAAACTGTGATAATATACTCGTCCTGTCTGTACTTGTAATAAATAATAATGTTTATAATATGCACAAGTCAGTAGGGGTATACTGGATCCGGTTATGCTTAATAGGGTGTGTGCTCTGGTATATATTTACACACAGCCGTTGTGTGCTCTGGGGAACACTGTGTTCCAAATAATTTACACACTCGCCTATACCTATTTGATGGCCGGGAGGGTCTGACAAGCCCGCCGCCGGTGGTTGTGATAAAACCATGAACTGTGGACATTAAATATTACAACCCATATTGTATGCATGTAAAAGTTAAAGTTAAATTTTATTTTATAAACTGTATAGCATGAGCTCACCAGCATTAGCTGACGTCTTTTGAGTATATGTATCACAGGTATTATCTGAAGAGAGGATTAGAAGCTGCTTGATAATAATGGATCTAGAAGACCAAATAGTTCTTAAGTTTTATTATTGTAAAATAAAAGATGATGTGACAAAGTTATTATAGTTTGTAATAATAGTTATGTTTTGCTTCCGCTGTAAGCTATATCAATTGTGCACTTTCGCCCGGGTTCCGGGTGGCGGGTGTTACACGAGACGTCAGGTCTTGTACATAACATTGCATACATGATAGAACCAATCGCCGAAGCGTATGGAACTGCTTCCATTCGCTTATTTTCAATGTCCGTAGAAAGAGATTGCGATTTGTTCAGCACAGTTCCTTTAGTCATAGGAACACCTCCTTTCTTGGAGTTTTCCATCTTAAAGCGTGTCATCATTTTGTCAATGTATGTGCTTTGATTTAGCCATAAAAGCCGCTTAGATCTATTTCTATAGATCCTGATTCCTAGAATGTAAGCTGCTTCTCCAAGATCTTTCATTGCAAAGCAAGATCCCAACCATTGTTTAACTTCATTAAGCATAGGGATGTTGTTTCCAATGATCAGTATATCATCTACATACAAGATGAGGAATGATATAGAGCTCCCACTAGCTTTCCTGTAAACACAAGGCTCATCTTCATTTTTAACAAAACCAAACTCTTTGATTTTTTGGTCAAAACGAAGATTCCAGCTACGAGATGCCTGTTTAAGTCCATAAATGGACTTATTCAGTTTGCACACCCTTTTAGGATATTTTAGATCGACAAAACCTTCAGGCTGAACCATATAAACATCTTCAGAAAGATGTCCATTAAGAAAAGCGGTTTTGACATCCATTAGCCATATCTCATAATCATAGTATGCAGCGATGACAAGTAATATCCTAATCGACTTGATCATAGCAACGGGCGAAAAGGTTTCTTCATAATCTATACCCTCAATCTGAGTGTGACCTTTCGCAACTAGCCGTGCTTTATAAGTGTGTACCTTTCCATGCATGTCGGGCTTTCTTTTGAAAAGCCATTTGCTTCCTATTGCCCGAGAATCGGGAGGTAACTCAACCAAGTCCCAGACTTGATTTTCACGCATGGATTGCATCTCAGCATTCATGGCTTCCCGCCATTTCACAGATTCTAGATCTGAGATAGCAGATTTGTAGTTAGCAGGTGCGTCATTAGAGTCAGCTACTACCAGAACTTCAGCACCCTCAAGATTCCAAAGATATCTTTCAGGTTCCTTACGGGCCTTCTACTTCTGCAAATGCTAGTGTTCTCGTCTGATTCATTTGCAACGACTTCTGGTGCATCAGACTTTCCGACTTCATCAGCGGTAGTTTGTGATTCTCGAACTTCTTCGAGATCCACAACATTGTTTCATATTCCTCGATCAAGAGCTTCTTTCTCGAGGAAGTGTCCCTTCCTTTTGATGGAAATAATGTTTGCATCAGGATGGTAGAAATATAGTCCGCTTTTGTTACAGTATCCGACGAAAACAACTTTTTCGCCTCGAGGATCGAGCTTGTCATCAGAATCGCTGGTGACGTAAGCATCACATCCCCATACTCTAAGGTAAGACAAATTGGGTTTATGACCATGCCATATCTCATATGGGGTTTTGTCTACCTTTTTAGTCGGTACTAGATTGATAATGCGAGCGGCGGTCATAAGAGCATAACTCCATAAGGAGTGAGTCAAGTTTGTCCTACACATCATCGATCGGACCATGTTTAGCAGAGTTCGATTTCTCCTCTCGCACACGCCATTGAGCTGGGGTGTGCCAGGTGGAGTGGGCTGTGAAATTATTCCACGTTCCTTTAGATGATTGAGGAATTCTGAACTGAGATATTCACCACCTCGATCTGATCAAAGTGTTTTTATCGTTTTGCCGAGTTAGTTTTCTACTTCGTTTTGAAACTCTTTGAACTTTTCAAAAGTTTCATGCTTGTGTTTCATCAAATAGACATAAGCATATCGACTGTAATCGTCGATGAATGTAACAAAGTATCTTTCATGATTTCTAGACATCGTTCTGAAAGGACCACATACATCAGTATGTATGAGTGCTAGCAGATCGTTAGCCCGTTCACCTACATGGGTGAAGGGGTGTTTAGTGAGTTTGCCAGCTAAGCAAGACTCGTAGTCATCAAAGGAGTCAGGTCCAGTGGATTCAAGAATTCCCTCAGATTGAAGCCTTTTCAAACGTGCCTTGCTTATATGGCCAAGTCTACAATGCCATAGATAAGTATCATTCGTACCAAATTTGGCACGTTTAGAAAGATTATAAATGTTATTGTTTGTATGAACATCTACCTCGTAAATACCATTTCGAGGTTTAGCCTCAAAATAAAAAACATCATTCAAGTAAACAGAAATAGAAATCCCATTAAAAGCGTACTTGAAACCTTGTTCAAACAATAAAGAAACTGAAATAATGTTTCTGGTTAAACCAGGTGCAAACAAATAATTATTCAAAATAACTACAAGGCCAGAAGGACATGAAAGATGATATGTTCCAGTTGTAAGAACTGATACTCTTTTCCCATCACCAACGATGAGCTCCATGTCGTCTTGTTTCAGCTTCTTCCACTTTTCAGGCTCCTGCAAGACATTAACAATGTGGTAACCAAATCCAGTATCAAATACCCACGTGTTGCTAGAGACAGTAAAAAGTTCAATAACATAAATAGAAATACCTGAAGTGCCTTCTCCAAAGGCCTTCATTTTTCTCAGCTTAGCCAGATATTCAGGCAGTTTCTTTTCCAGTGCCCCATCTTGTTGCATTCAAAATACATACGCTCTTCAGGAGGGGGTGGTTTTGGTTTTGCAACAACCTTGTTATTGTTGGTGGCTCGATTGATGTAAAACCCTAAATTTTGACGTAAGACTATGCCGTATATGGGCGGGTGTTCATGTAAATAGCACGTTGAATAAAAAGTCCTAATGTATAGAGATAAACCCTAGGGGTGATAGAGGACTGAAAATAAAGAACGTGGGCGAAAGCGGAACTCAAATCGGAGTTATAACGAAGCGGGAAATGCGAAAACACCCGAGGAATGCCCGAAAACTTCTTTCGAGCATATCTTGACTTAGAAGAAGAGTTACGGAGCCCATAATATATGAATTCCACGTGTTTCGACGAGAGGAATCTGAAAATGTAGGTTACGCGGTCCGCGCATCATGGGGTAGGCCCCTGCGCGTATCGCCTAGTGCCAGTCGGGTGCAAAACAGCTGGCAGCCACTCACCATCTACGCGATACGCGCAGATGGTGCATGTGGGCTGCGCGTATCGCCTGGAACAGCCCAGACAACCTATAAAAGGGGGTGCAACCCCCCTTCACTTGTGCTCAAACCTCTCTCTCTCTCTAGAACTTTTTAGAGAGAGAAACCAGTCAATTTTGTTGCGGAATCGCGCCTCGAGTGCGGTACCCTGCGTCGTGACGTTCCTTTGAGTCTCGGGCGCGTGTAGATCGCTTGGCGTGCGTCGAGGTTCTGCCCGAGTAAAGAACGGTGATCGTCAAGGTGTTGCACGATTGAAGACCGGTGATCGACAAGGTAATAGTCTTTCATTCTCGATTAGTTTAGGACGGGAATCGGGTTGGGAACCCGATGGGAATGCGGGGTGAAGATACCCGCATAGCACGAGGGACGTGCTAGGGGAAATGGTTGCGGGATTAAACACCCGCAACTAACGGGTAGATTACCCGGGGAGGGTGCGGATTGAATATCCGTACCCTAGGGGTATGATATCCGTTGTGAACGGATAACATATCTCTGTAGGATTCGTTTAGATCGCGAGGTTCGGGATTTGGTAGGCGTAGGTGGCAACGACTCGTGTCTAGTCGGATGCTTCGCTAGTTATGCCCTAGGACTTACATAGTCTTAGGAATCGTTATTTATAACGTTGTGATATCGCGTTATAGGTGGATTATAGCTATTGAGATTGATTGTCGATGTAGCTATTTGTGTGATCGTGAAGATATCCATTTGGATTGATTGTTGGGATTAGATCAAGGACCGAAGCTAGTTGTGAGCTTGTTGTGATCTTGTTGAGGTGAGTTCATACACTTAAATTCTTTTGAAATGATTGTATGTTTTACAAAACTAGATGTGTTGCTTAAACCTGTTTTGGTTGGAAATGATTGTGAGTTTCTGTATAAACTCTTTTGGATTGGTTGTGTTCTTAAACTGTTGTTTTTGAACGGTTGGCTAGCATTCTACGGTAAATATCGGGCAATACCACTCCAGATTATAGGGATGTCGCGGGTAAAACTTAGAAGGGTATATGCATATATTCTACTCCAGCGCAGACGTGCCAGACGGAGTTGTTGAGGGGTTTATCGTATTGTTTGTGTATATTTATCTGATGATGCTAGTATGTTTATGAAATGCTTGTAAATGATGGAGTTAGTGGTAACTCTTTGATCAATGGAGCTTGGCAACTCGTTGATCAAGGTTTTTACAAGTATTTGGTTGAATGTTTTGTAATGTTTTGTAAAATGTTTTATTATGAACTCACCAGCGTAAGCTGACCCTTTCTTTTAAAACTTTTTGGCACACATCCTAGGTGCCGAGTGATGCAGGAAAGCACGCTTGAGGCTAGAGCAGGTAGAAGGCTTGCGGGCTTAGAAGGTAGACGCTCTGGACCTAGAATAGTTGCTAGCTTTAGTTTGTTAATGTTATGTATCAAACAAACATTTGTCCTTTTGTAATCAAACTATTGTGGATTTGAAGTTTAATATATGAACAACTTGAAGTGTTAAGCTGTGTGTGTAAGCATGTTTGTTGATTCCGTTGCGTTGCTCCTGATATCCATTCGTCACACGCGTGTAAACCCCCCGGGCACCTGGGACCGCCCGCCGCGTTTGGGTTGTGACAATTGACAGCAACATTAACTTTATTCTTGCCTTTGCTGTTATGACCCCTTTTCTTGGGGTTTGGCTTCTTAACACCACCAGATCTGACCATCAAAACTTGGTTTTGCTTTGGAATCTTCATCTCGGCTGTTTTGAGCATACCATGTAGCTCGGCAACAGGCTTCACCCATGCATTCATGTTGTAATTCATTACGAACTGGTCGTAAGAGCTAGGGAGGGAGTTCAAGATGAAGTAACTTGCCATTTCATCTTGCATAGGGTTACCAAGTTTGGTCATCTGGTCAATATAACCTTTCATCTTAAGCACATGAGCGCTAACTGATGAGCCCTCTTGCATTTTACAGCTAATGAGCTGTTTCATGGTGTCATGGCGTTCTTGTCGGGCCTGTTTCTGAAACATGCCTTTAAGTTGCTCAATCATGTCAAATGCAGCCATGTCTTCCATGTTCTTCTGGAGATCAGGAGACATGGTGGCTTGCATAAGGCAGGCTACCTCAATGGCATCCTCGTTATGCTTATCCCAGGCCTTACGTGCAGCAGCGGTATTAGCCTCGGGCTGATCAGGAACTGAGGCTTCCAGAATATAGAGCTTTTTCGCAAACTTAAGAACTATTTTCAAGTTGCGGTGCCACTCGATGAAATTGGTGTTATCGAGTTTTTCTTTCTCAAGTATAGACTTGAGAGCGAAGGAGTGATTGTTTTCAGAAGACATCTGACAAATAAGCAAAATAATATAGTTAGTATTATCGATGTATTATTCCTTATTTAATTAATGACCCATTAACAATAATAAGAATAAGGAATGAGAATCTAGCTATGTCAATTGCTAATGGCAGCTGGGGCATACAACATTAGCAAGTGGGTAGGTAGACTGACAACGATTGTCAATTGTGAGAAATGCACAACTCTCCAATATGAGGCCGCTATGACAACTTTTGTCAATGCATTGATACGTTTAGCCTCATCTATGCTCACTTTTACTCTCTAGACAGCTGGGGCATGTAGCAAGAGAGGAAAAGTAATAGTCGTCCTAGAACTAGGTACGTGTGGAAGGGTCCGGATGTGTCAACGAAACCCTTGCACCTTGAAAGGATACAACTACACATCAAATGCGGTGTTGTGGCTCCAAACATTGATGTTTCGCTTTATGCTCCAAGTGTTCCTTATAATAGGATAGCATAGACTATTGATTTTAAATATGGGTTTCAATTTTAGTAATTACCGAATAGGGTGAGATCCAGTTTTACTAAATTAATTCGTGACAATTAGATGAACCCTTTCATCTCTTAGGACACTTAGTTTAAATAACCTATTAAAACTAAGTCTTGTCGTGATATAAATAACCAATTAAAAGTTAATAGTTAAACTATTAAGTTACAAGTTTTAGAAAGTCAAAATTAGTTTAAGTTTCCAAAACGTACCGGTTATTTTAATTATAAAACAAACTAGTCGTCTTATAAAAAATTTCACAAGTTGTAAAAAAAAATGTTTAGAACTTGTTTTTATGTTATTGTGAAATTATTTAAAACTCTTTTAAAAATGGTTTGGTATTAGGTTGATATGTTACAACACTTATAAAATAAAGCAACCACAATAGCAAAAATAAAACAATATGTAAATCTTTATGGCCAAAGATTTGTTTGGTCTTGCTAGAGCCTTTTAGCACGAACAAACTAGGTCACGGGGTTACAACACATAAACAACCACAAGGATGGACTAAAGTGCATCTTGTTATCTTGAGTAATTCCCACTGACTCCTAGATCCGTGTTGTCTTCAGTCTTTCCTCCGGGTCTTTAATGTTACAATTTTACAAAAAGAAATATAAAATAAAAGAACCCTAAGGTATTACAACTTTGAACCATCAAAGTGGCCAAAACCATAAAACCATAAAACCGAATTAAAGTACAACACAACCACAAGGTCTGGCCAGATTTACATATATTTTCTAATCACAATAATCAATCGGGCAATCTATTGGTCAAGAATAATAAAATTGTTGACCAAAATTATGTTGCCCTAATATTCTACATAGATCAGAAACTTAAAAAAAAACTTTAAGTTTGTGATCTATAACCGGTTAAAAGGAGACCGGTACCGATTTGCATGTTGTAAACCTGGCTCTGATACCACTGTTGGGTTTCAGTGGCATCTTTAGATTTTAATTATATCAAAACGGGTTTGACAATAGTAATAATTAAACCGGTAATTATTAACGCAGCGGAAAGTTAACATTAAAACCTATACCAAAAGTGAAACCGACAGCATCCGGTTACAGACATGCAAATACGGTTAATACTAATTAATCTACCGATGAGATAAATTATATCTTTGGTTAATAAATAACCGTTTAAGACACCGAGGTTCAACGAACGAGAGCTAGAACAAAACGAACGAGCGCTTGTCACCGGAATCAATCTTGGAAGAAAGAGGGGCGTGCTTGGCTCCTTTGTTCCAATCTCTAAAATTGCAAAAAGGAACTTTTTTCCTTTTGCTTTTGGTATTGCGGCTATCAAATTTTGAACAAGACAAAAACAATTGTTTTTCTCACTTTTTGTTTTTATGTGTTTGACGGCTGTTGTGTTGTTAAGGGTGAAGGGATTTTTACCCTAATGATCCCTTTAATACAAAATAATCTAATTAGCGAGCCCTAAGCCCGGTTATATTAGTTTGAGCCCAACACGTAAAATAAACCCGTTACTCATTTAATTTAGTTAAATGAATAATATAATTTATAAACGATATAAATTATAACCGCGTCTTTCGTTCGTATTTACCAATTAAACGAGTTAAGTGGATTTTATGTTCGTTGCCCTTGGTGTAACTCTTACGGGTCATAACTCGGTTAGCCACGTTAATTTATCGGGTCCAAACATATCAAATCCAACAGTTTTGGTGTGTCATTCATGTTTTTTTTAGCCACAATGAACAAGAATTTCTATTAATATATGCGAGTCACTAGTAAGGTACAATTTGTTTTTGAATATTAAGTTCGTCTGATGGTTACCCGTATCTTTACATATGGAGACACTTTGGTTTGATTTTATTAATATATGCGAGTCGCTAGTAAGGTACAGTTTCTTGGTCTTTTTTTAGTGTAATTACTTTCACATCGTCATCCTTCATTGAATAGTTTCATAAGTTTTGTAGCGTCATTGATTATTACTAAATCGTTTCATCGACTAGTACCAGTTGCTTCATTGCCCCGTGTTAAATCTTTTTATGTGGAATAATTGAGATAGTGATCTAGCTGTTGTGGGCTAATAAAAAACAAGTATTTTATAGACTTAAATACCTATATGAGTACGGATAAGTAAGGTCGTCTCCACATGGAATTGATGGAAAATGTAAGTTTAAACTAAGAGTAAATTGTCATTTGCGTCCCTGTGTTTTGTCATTTATAACGATTTGCGTCCCTATGTTTTCAAAATTGTAAATTGCACCCTAACTTTTAGATTTTGTCTCCATTTGAACCCAAAACACTAACTCCGTTAACTTTTCATGTTAACTTTTTGTAAAATGACAAATATACCCTTGATAAAAAGGGTGCACATGGCTATTGATGACAAAACATAGGGACGCAAATGACAAATTATTCATAAAATAATAACTCACTAAATTCTTACCACCACAATCTCTTTATTCTTTTTTCTGCACTATCTCTCTATAAAACACCATCTCCATGAACCCCACCCACCACCCCACCAACGTTTCAATCGACGGCCACCCCCGGAAAATCATAACCATCGTCCCTAAATCACACCCGTCACTGCAACCATCGTTCACTGCCTGTAACAACTCCACCAACAAGCCAGTTCACCGCCCACCACCACCATATTGTTTCTTTATTTATGAAAATTAAATAATGCGTCGCAATACTGATGCACCCTAGCCTAGTATAAATGCTAAATGCTGATTTAAATTTATTTATTTACTGATTTAAATTAGCTTTCAGAAAATATACAACTTTTATATATAAATAACTTATTATATATAATACTTTTATGTATGTATAAATTAGTTTAACATTATATTTTTTTAGTTATATTGATTTTTATTGAAACTAGTTGTGTCCACTCGCGCGTTGCACGGGTATCGTTTTTGAAAAGCTTCACGCTACGCTATGGGGTTTAGTCGTTTTTGAAATGCTTCGAGTTATGCATGTCACAAATTATCAATAGAAGAATCGATCAACCGAATAACAAAAACCAAAATTATACGATGGTTGCAGTGGCGGGTGTGATTTGGGGAGATGACGTTTATGATTTTCCGGTGGTGGCCTTCGATTGAAACGTTCGTGCAGTGATGGGTGAGGTTCACGGAGATGGTGTTCTAGAGAGATGATAGGGTAGAGAAAAAAATAGAGAGATTGTGGTGGTAAGAATTCGGTGACTTTTTATTTTTGAGTAATTTGTCATTTACGTCCTTGTGTTTTGCCATTTATAGCCATTTGCACCCTTTTATATCAAGGGTATTTTTGTCATTTAACAAAAAGTTAACGGGAAAATTTAACAGAGTTAGTGTTTTGTTTTCAAATGGAGACAAAATCCAAAAGTTAGGGTGCGATTTACAATTTTGAAAACATAGGGACGCAAATCGCTATAAATGACAAAACAAAAGGACGCAAATGACAATTTACTCTTAAACTAAATTAATTAAGTTAACTAGAAAAACAAAATTCACTAAACTACTAAATGAACTACACTTGCTAACAACTTAAAACTAAATTGAAACTTTGGTTGATTGAAAAACTTAATTTGCATAAAGCCACAAACTTGAAAAAAGGTTTTTAAACAATTAATTAAAAAGGTAGTTACTTCCGGTATCCAAGTTCAAGGATTAAAGCTAGTTACTTTTAACCTAGTGAAATCACGTATTTATGATTCATATATCTAGCTCTTGACTAAAGTGATATCAAATGAACAAACTTCTCAACTCGCTCATTCACAATGTACCAATCTAACTATATCAAATTACCCACCCAAACCAATGAGTCCACGATGTAATAAACCGAAGAACTGATGATAAAAGCATGCAACTTTATTTATAACTAGATTGTTTAAGTTAACCAAAAACACAAACTTGAATAATAAAATCCAAATACAATACAAAACTATGTTCAAAAGCAAATAAACATATCACCTATATGAACTCTTCACCCGGAAGCACTAGTCACTCATGTTGATCTTTAATCCCTAAGTGTTGATGATGATCAATGATGATTGGGAATGGATTGGAGACTTTGGAATGATGAAAAATAAGCTTCTTAATGCCCAAAATCGACTAGCAAAAGTTATCCCACGAAACCCTAGTGATTATGTTTAAATAACCATTAAAAACCTAAATTTTTGGGTTTTGGCCCACCACCGACGTCTTAGACGCCCAACCCGGCATCTTATACGTCCAAGATAAAATTTCAAACAACAAGTTTTTTAGGACCACCGTCTTGACGCCCACCTCGGCGTCTTAGACACCAAGTTCCGGATTTTCTTCATACTTTCCAATCTTTTGCATCCTTCAACTTTAGCCCTCATACTTTCTTCTAATGTATCTTTTAACTCCACATTTGATCATTTTAAGCTCCATTTATCTCCAAACACCTAGGAGACTTAACATCCACTAAGTAACCTGTTCCAACACAATAAACAACTAAAAATCACGTAATTATATATATTAAACACTAACAAAACACCACGTGAACAGATAGCTATGCATGCGATATGATATATCCTTTGTACTCATTATGACATGTTCCTAATAGATACTGAACATTGATATGAGATTGTCATGACCATTTTATTGATACTACATTGACATTGATCATTTAATTATCATATCATTGACCTTAATACCCGAGCACATCCACCTATGGGGATATAGGACGTCATTGGGGCAAAATGACGTGCTCCTTCTGTGGGAGAGTGATTAGTGCACATCATCTCTACATTACTATCACGTGCTAAGTTATTGCATATATTGACTAGTGTTAAAGGAAGCGTATGGATCGATCCTAGGATAATTACTGTTATTGGTACTGTTGTTGTTACTGGTGGATGGTTTGTGCGTGTGCTCACACTGCCATCTCACATTATTGTATATTAGGGCTGCAGCCAATGTACTTACTAGTTAGTGTCAATTGTTTATTGTTAATGGCTCACATGGGTATTTCCGTAGGGATGACCCTACCTATTGAACTTCATATTGATCATCTTAGTGTTACCATTTTTCTATCGTTATGTATATTGTTATTCTTTCTGTTACTGAGCATTCTTAGCCGTATTTCTTTTTTGTGTATCTCTTAATTTTTATGACAGGTACTCAAGGGAATCGTGGGATGAGTGTAAAATGATAATTAAAGCATTGGAAAAGAGTTAGAGTGATCTAATAGACCGACTAAAATAAACATTGTTATATTTAAGATTGACTATTCTAAGATTATTATCGTGACTTTAAAAATTTGTTATTTAATAATTAATTAATTTTGACTTTGATTATCGTATTACGTGACACGTGAGTCCTAACTAGGTTGGGGTGTTACATTTATGATTTGTAATGACATATTTATGTTTTAAGACTATTTGTGCTATAAAGTTTTAAGTTAATAAATGTTTTAATTCTATTTTATTTTGTGCGTGACCAACTGTGATGTCTTCTAAAAACATTAGCTTACATGTGAGTTTGCAACCAACCATTCATATCTCCACTTATAGGTGTACCATATAATTTTCTTGTGGCAAATAATCTGCTCTTGTTTAGATCTTAATATCTCAATACAAAAAGTATTTTAAGTCTTCCCAAGCTTTCATCTCAAATTTAGAGAGACTTTTATTCAACTTTAGTGATAAACGAGGAAATGCAATCAAGAGTAATGTAGGCGCTTACATGTGACTCTGATGGTTATGATTGATACTCTTTTCGTCCCATTTGAAAACACAGAGATTTAGACATAATAAATGATTGTTTTTTTGTGTCATTTGATAATAATATTCCTTAACAATAAATAGTATGTGGGTGCATTATATTGTTTAATTATTTTACTTTTATTTTGACTAATAAAATTTAAAATAATAAAATTTAAAAATAGACATTTGAAATGGAAAAAACAATAAATAAAATATGTTTGAAATGAAAAAAACAATAAATAAAATATGGACACTTTTAATGAGACGAATGAAGTATTTATTATGGCCCTTTAACTAATATGACATTGTGTTATGGTTGATCCTTAAACTGCTCAAACATACACTTTTTTTTGGGTAACTTTGTAAAAACATAACCAAGTTTCAATTTTGTTCTAATTAAGTCACTCAAGTTTAAAAATTGTTCCAATTAGGTCACTCACCTTCATATTTTATTCAAATTAGAGGTTTTAACATGTTGTTTTCACATGTTTTTCTTTACGTTTCAGTTATGAATTATTTTTTACATTTTTTTATGCTAATGTGAAGCGGTAATGTGAATTGTAGATTTATTTTTTTATTTTTTATTATAATTAACATATTTTTAAATTTTTTAATATAATTACATATATTAAATATTCCGACCCTCACATTCTATCCCTAATTCCTTTCTTGACACAAACAAAATCCAACAATTGCTCGATTTGAAGGTTTAGTCATCCAATTCAAGTAAAATATGCTTGAGTGACCTAATTAGAACAAAACTGAAACTTGGTTATGTTTCTATGGCATTTTCCCTTCATAAAAGAGATGATGTCATTTTCTTTGACGAATGAGCTTATCGGGTGACACCTATCTCATGTGAAGAATGTTTGTGATATAGATTTTATTATTGTTGTTGTAAGTGACTTATTCAGGATTTTTGTTAGTGTGTTAATTATTTTTAGGTGTTTAAATTTTAGTGAAACCGGACTTAAAAAAATTCGGGTTGGTTCAACGGTTTGGATCGGGTTATCTGGGTTAGTTTCAGCACATAATAACAATGTGATACAATAAGTCAATATATCGCTTTGTAGTCAGATCATTCCTGCGTTTCGGATATGAAGTTTCATTTGAAGCTTTAGAAGGTGCTAAAAATGATATGAGAAATATTTCACGATTTGGAGTCTTAAATAATTAAAAATCCATTAAAAAAAGATTTTTTAAGAAATGAATGTATGGTGATTCGAACCTGTGACCTTTTAGAAACTTACTCCATTAAAAATATAACTCATCTAAATCTTCTCTTGATTATCTATATGGGTTCACTTCAAAGTTTTGTGAAAATTGTTAGGGTTTTGAATGATTAGGTCCAAGACAATTAGGTTGGGGATTCAACTCACTTGACCGGAGAAACGACAACGCCAATTGTGTAGAAGTTTATGGAACGTGAGAATCAGAAAACGCTGGTGACGATCCACGACGGAAACGAGCGCGACGATACGATACACGGCGGAATCTGTTGGTTTAACGGTTGAAGAGACTGTTAAAGAAACGACGAAATCGTGATTTGTTAACTGAAAAATGCGATTGAGGTTTTCGGTGGGTTGTATTCCGATTAAAATTAACAGCGGCGGTGGTGACAACGAAGATGGAAGGATGTTTTAGGTGGGATGTTGATGATGGTGTTTAATAATCATGATGCATGGAGACGGAAGTTGTGGTTTATGAAGTTGGTTTTTTTGGCTGGAATAGTGGTGAACAATGGTGGTCATGGAGAAGATTGAAGATTTGAAGGTGATGTGGTGGTGATGGTGGGAGGTTGAATTAAAGATTTGAGGTTGTGTTTTTTATTGATAGAAGGATGCTTGACTAAAATACCCTCACGCTTTATGCACCTGCGGGTTATTTAACGGAAATCGTTGACGGAAGGACGAAAGTGACAAATTTTTGCAAAATGCAAACACCAAAATGGCAACAAAAAAATATAAGGACCAAAGTGGTCGAAACGGTACAAACCCAGGGACTATTTTGGCAATTTACTCTATAAGTTATGATAAAATTTTGAGACGCGGTGGGTTCTCGTAAACCCGTTACGTATACAGCTCGCCACCACTCCCTCCTCCCTTACTGTTAAATAAAGACATATGGGTTTAATGGCATATCAACGTTTTTTTTCCTTTTTCTATTTTTCTAATCTAAATGAAAAATGCTTTGCATCAACCACCTGCATATATTTTAACTTTGAGAAAAAAAACTGATTTATATAAATGCTAGTTAATATAGGGTTCCAAAATAATTATAATACAAGTTAAATCATCAAAATAATTATAAAAGCAGTTTTAAAAAGTGATGCATTGGTTTACTAAAATTTTGCGATTTATGAACCTGACCAAGTAATAAAGTTTCAACGAACCTAATAATAATAGTGTAATATTATTAATATGTAGGTTCACACAATAATTCAAAATAACGTTGAGTTTCGTGTTAGTTACGTTTAAGATAAGATGCAGATTTTAACTCTTCTTTTATTGTGGCATGAATTTCTCTTTTGTCTCAATCTTTATTTTGGATCATATTCGTATTTGATATTCTACTCACTCTTTGACATAGTGATCACTTTAGTAATTGTTATATATGAGCATTGGACTTAACCATTGAAATTGTTATGCATGTGATAGGTCTTTTAACTCATTGTCGCATGTTCCTATATTGCCTAATATTGTTAAATGCTTAACGTGATTTAGTGTTCTCAACTTAAGTGATTACTGTTGATTATATTGTACTGTTGTATTTGACCTCAATACCCGAGCATATCCACCTATGGGGACATAAGGTGTCATTATTGGCACTGATGGCGTGCACCATCCGTGGCGGTGCGATTAGCCCACGGTGTATCCTTTTGTTATGATTGGTTATTGGTGGTAGGAGGTGTATGAATCGATCCTAGGATAATTACAGTTACTGGTGGATGGATATAGGTGTGTGTGCCCACACCGCCATCTTACATTACTGTACATTAGGGTTGCAGCCAATGTACTTACTGATTACTGTTTAATATTATTATTATTGTTTACTGATATTGGCTCGATGGGTATTTCCTTATTATGCGATTTGCTTGTTTCTTCCTAAGTCATTTTCTATTTCCACCTTCTGATGCTAGACTATAATAATTGCATCACTATTACCCTTTCATTGTTACTGCTCTTGTATTTTCCGCTACTGAGCAATTTTAGCTCAGCCGTGTTCTTTTGTTGTTTTCTTTATTTACACGGCAGGTACCCAGGGGTCTCAGGGGAACGTGTGATGAGAGTTAACTCAAGAAATCAAGACGTGATATCTAAATAAAATAAATGAGACTGAATCGTATTTTTCTTTTAAGACTTTATCTTATTTTACTCGGGCTCCTGTAAGGATTTGAATGTTTTGGTTAAGTACGTTATTAAGTAATTAATTGTGACACCCGAGAATTTCGGGTTAACTCCGTTAGTTTCCCGATTCAGTCAGATCCTACATTTAATTAGGTTAATTAAACGTGTTAATTATCATACAAGATGATTTAAAAAAATTCAAATACTATGGTTCTAGTAAATGGGCTCAAAGGCCCAATAACGCCCAACTCAATAAACAAAGCACATTAAAGGCCCAATACGTTATGACGTACATTAATCTCATAGAATATTAGTGATTAGGCCTTATAAACTCATAACAAGTCAAAGAAGTTAATCACACTACAAACAACTTCTTTAACTGCGAGACGCGAGGAAATGTGTACTTAATCAGATATGATGTAGCAGCGACACTAATGATTAAGAAAATAATAGCTAGAAACGATTTGGAATACTGTAAACATAATGTTACTCTAGACGGTGTCGGTGATTCGGAACGGAGAATGGTACGAGACGCGATATTGTATACGTGATAATAGTTTAAAACCCACCACTTGAAAAACCCTAAGTATAAATATATTCTTTTCACTTTTAGACTCCATTTTTCACAAAACCCTAAATTTACCCCTAAAAATCCCTTCTACAGCCGTCACCCTTTCCGGACAGATTCCGGCCAGCTCCGACGTCGTCACGAGGCCTATTATATATCAAAATCTTCGCCTCGACGAGACGGTTCCAATGATCGTAAATAAGTCTTCTAACTCGTAGCGATGAAAAAGTTATGGCCAGTTGAAGATTTCGGCTGCTTGGTTCGTCCAGTGAAGATGTTCGGTTGTGTTGGATCTTTAGTGGTGTTGTTGCTTGCTAATTGGAGTTGTAAACACAATACAAGTAAGTTTTAGTCCTAAAATCACTATGTATGTTGCGAAATTGAAACCCTAGTTCATCCAAATTTGTCAAATGTTGATTGTAATGTGAAATTGGATATTGATTTGGGTTTATTTGATGTTGTTGGTGACCTAATAGTCAATTAAATCTATATTGGTGTTTTGTGAAAACTAGGGTTAATATGTAATCACTAGAACATGACTTTTTATGCATGACCATGATGAAATGTGATTAAATATATGTTGATATGATGATTTGAATGGAGGTTGATTAGTTGGTTATGAAATTTCATGTTTGTTTTGCCATGTTGCTAAAAATAGTAACTTTTTCATTAGGGTTCATGTGAAAATGTATGTTGTGGACATCTAATGGTTTTTGTGATGATATTAGCATGATTGTATGATGCATTAGATGAATTTTGATTATTTGAATTCGGAAATCCGACTTTGTTTGGGGTGACTTTCTAATTGTGGAAACTTTTTGTCATGAATGATACTCTAGGATGCATGATTAGTAGTTTTGATGATACAAACATAAATGAATTTCATATGAGAGATGGTAGGCAACTTTAGGAATGCTAAACTAGTTTTTGATTGTGAAATGGTATCTAAGGGTGTTGTTTGGATAATGACCCGTTTAAATGCATCTAATTGTTGAGAAACTAGAATGTTTTGTTCTAGTTAACTAGGATGCTATGAAGAAAATGTTACTATGCTATTAGAAACACAAAGACATGTGAATAGTGATGGTTGCTTTGAAATGATCATACATGCTACATTATCTTAAGTTGGAAATTGTAAGTGTTGGTGTGTGTTATTGTGGTGTGGTTCATGAAATGATTGGTGAGTAGTCATTGGTGTGCATATTGGAATTTGTGAACCTTTAGGATGTTGGTTTGTGAAATCTTGCTCTAAAAATCCTACTTTCCTATAAAGAGAACTTTAATGGAAATAGAAATTGATTTCTTTGAATACATGTTTTGTGATGTGATTTGTGAACCCAATGTGAACAAGTACTATTAATGGAACATACTTACACTTAATAAATCACCAACGGGTCGTGAGACAACTCGGGTCAACAAAAGCCAACTTTAGTCAAAGTTGGTCAAAGAGTCAAACTTTCGAAACTCGCATAAACGTTGTGACTATTTGGATGCATAGGGTTCTATGACCCTACATGAACACACATTAATAGACCTACTATTATTTAGGTTGTTGTATTACATTGTGTGCTTATAAACGGAGTTACCGTGCAACCTGTGACAACCCGCAAATTTTGATTAACACTATTAACCATCTGTTATTTATTCCGTTAAGTTTCATATAAGTTTGGGGTTCGATTTGTAATTAACTAAACTGGTGATTAACATTAAAAACCAAAAATAAATAACCTTTCTAATTTATAAGGAACAAGAGTGTAATTTTAATATAATTAGCCCAACCCTAACCGACCCACCGGCCCGTTACAATGTCATCATCATCGCCATTTCTTCTTTTTCATTCTGATGTAAACAAAAGAACCACTATCAACTACCTCGCTCATTCCCATTGCAGCAGTCACCGGACTTCAGAACCCTCCCCTCGTCGTCTCTTTTCCGATCAGCGGCTATAAGCAGTCCCGGAGCAGCAGCCGCAAACCGGCGTTCCGATCATCCTCTCCTTTCCATCTCTGGTCATCTTCTCCGATCACTTCTGTTCATCCCTCTCGTCATATCGGTAAGCAACAACAACTTCATAACTCGTAAATCCAACAGTTTCGTTATGGGGTTTCGTTCGGTTTCGTTACGGTTTACGATTCGGTTTCGGTTCAATCCAGATTGTATGATGACGTATATATATATGTGCGATGTAATGAATGTAATCTGTGTGAAAGTATGTATGTATTGTATGGATATATATCATGTATGAATGAAATCGGTATATTGTGTGTATGTGTATGTGTGTGTTGTTATGAATGAAGATGTGATACCATGTGTGAATAATGAAATCAATATGTATATCAGCGTGTGATATGGATTTATATGCATGTAAAAATGAATAGGAAGGTAGGTAATGGATGCTTATATATGGGTATGGGATGTGCATATGTATAGGAATATAACAATATGGTGTGTCGAGGTGGGGTATGTATGCGTATGTGTTGAAACAGGACATAAAAACATAAGCAAAAACAGTATGTAGGTACGTATATAAAAGCTGTAGAAATTGTATGTTGTGACAATAAAGTGAATATAAGTATGCTATATTAAATCGATATTATGAAAGAATAACTAAACGGACATGCGCATGTATGTAACTGGTATGCGTTGTGTATGTTTAGTATAGAGAATAAGTATGTTTCATGTGCAAGTATGTAACAATTTAAATGGATGTGTTATATGTACAAGGTGCTAAACATAATTTTGTTCGAGCTAAGATAGTTTTGTTGTACGTTAGCAAGCATGAAATAGTTCAGATATGTGGGAGTATGTATTTCAGTAAAGGCGTATATGTTAAACATAAGTATGAAAAATGTTCCATGTCATGCATGTTATAAATACGTGACAAAATGTAAGTATAAGTATTTTTACAATTTATGTGGTGATAATGTAGGTCAAGTCTAAATTAAGGATAAGGTGTATGAGTCTCGTTGCATGGAAAAACCTATATATAAGCAATTATGAAACACTAATCTGTAACATACGTGTAGTCTTGTGTGATATGCTACTATTATCGTAAGAAGCCGAACTGAACACGCGAAACGCATGCGGATCCTAAATGTGTATGTATTAATGATAGTCACTATGTATAGGTTGGACTCACCGGCTTGTCGGTGTTACTTTTGTTTGTAATTGTTAAACTTGTATTTGTATTAGTGCTAGCGAACCTACGGGCGAATCTATAGATTCGCCCGCAGGTCATCATGTCTTTTGTATTAGGTATCGACTGGGCGAACCTATGTGCCCAGCGAACCTGTGTTGGTTCGCTGGATAGATTCGCTAGAGCGAATCTATCAGCGAACCTAACACCACTATATATTGTAACCTTATCTTCACATTTATACAACTTTTGCACATCTTTTACCAAGACTATTTCTCACTGATTTGTGTTGTGTAATCGTTCTATTGAGGTGCTAGGAGCTTATATCTTTCATCATTGTAGCTTATTTACCTCATTTGTGTGTTAGATCTTGTTATTGGGTTATTTGGATATTATAGACTTTGTTCTTCAAGTCTTTGACATATTTGTGTTAAAACAAGTCAACAAAGCACTGAAATCACGATCATTATGGACCAACAATATGGTATCAGAGCCTTAGTGCTCTTGATTGTTTGATTCTAGTGATTTTTGTGTTGTTTTTTTAAGTTTTTGGGTCAAAACACTTTTGATTCTGTTTCAAGCTTGTTTTTAGTGTTTTGGAGTTGTATTTTGCTCAAGGTTTGTGGTATTTGGACATAGAAAGCTTTTAAAACAAACCTGTAGGCAAATGGTCAAGTTTTGAGGGTTTTCGAGCTGTTTCCGTACTGTTTCAGGGTGGTTGAGCTACCAGCGAACCTATTTGTTCAACCAGCGAAACTAATTGTTCTTCCAGCGAACCTAATTCAAATTTTGTCCTGATTGGTTTGTGTTGTGGCCAGCGAATCTGAGATTTCATCGAACGAAAGTTCACCTGTTTGACTGTCTGTGCAAGCGAAACTGCTGCCAAAATCAGGCCAGCGAATCTGTGCTTGCTCGTCAGCGAAACTGTTTGACTGTCTAGCGAATCTGCTTCCAGCGAATCTGCCAGCGAATCTGCTGTGTTCTTCTAGCGAAACTAGCCAGCGAATCTGTCATTTTTCAGCGAATCTATAATCTGTTCAAAGTTATGACTTCTTCAACACTTAATATGAATGATCTAGACAGCGTTCAACCTAACAGGCCACCGAGGCTTGTTAGTGGTGAAAACTTTGAAGATTGGAAAAGATGTTTGAAAGCGTTCTTCTACTACACGGACTACAACCAATGGGAATCTATAGTAAATGGTCCGCATGTGCCCACAACAGTTGAAGGAACCGTCACCTCAGTAAACACAGACCCAACTACTTTTACTGAAACAGATATCAAGTTACTGGATCGTGACAAGAAGGCATTAGGGGCACTGATACTTTGCTTACATCAGGACATCTTCAACCGGTTTGCAGAACACACAACTGCAAAAAGTCTGTATGATGCATTGTGTGAATTTTATGATGGGAATGAGGATCTGAAACTAGATAGAAAAGCTCAGGCTGAAAAGGAATTCAACTCTTTTGTGGGATATTCACAAGAGAACTTGACTGATATTACAAATAGATTCCTATCTGTGTCAAGTAATCTGAAGAAATATGATGAAAAGCTGGGCAATCACGAACAAGTAGCAAAATTGTTAGACTCTCTTCCTCCTCAATGGAGCCTACAAATCAAGCTGCTGAAACAAGAGAGGAACTTTCCTGACTACAAACTGATGGACGTCATCAACAAGCTGAAGTCTTTCGACCTTGATGTAAAAAGAAGAGAATATAATCAGTCAATGATGGTTCCAAACATTCCCTCTCAAAATGCTGCACTTATCTCATCCGCTGCAAACTCTTATGTTTACAGTGCAGCATCTAGAGGATCATCAGGACATGTGTCTGCTAAATCTACTGGTGCATCTACAAACGCTGGTTCAAGCTCAAGTGCATCTGTCACCACACAGATTCCGTCAGATACTATGGCCTTATTTGGAATGTTTGTTCACAGTTATGAAGCTCTTGTTGCAGGTGAGTTGAAAGGGAAGGGTATGACAGTAGAAGATATGTATCAGGTGGACCCTGATGATCTGGAGGAAACAGATATTCAATGGCAGATGGCTATGCTCACTCTTCGTGCCAGACGATTCATGGAAAGAACTGGTAGAAGAAACTTTGGAAATCAAGGACAGAATGCTAAGCTGGGTTATGACAAGGGAAAGTTACGATGCTATAACTGCAAACAACTGGGCCACTTCAAGAGAGAATGCCCATTACCAATCGTTACTGAGCCAGTTAACTCTGCAAATCCAAGATCTGCTCCAATTCAAGAAAAGGTTGAGGAAGCAAAGTCAAAGAATGAAACTGCACTGCTCACCAACTTTGACTGGAGTGCAGAAATTGAAGAAACCAAGGAGGAGATCAACCATGCCCTTGTTGCTGAAATTACTGAGTTTGATGACAATGATATAAATCTCTTTGATCCGTTCAAAGAATTTTTTGGAAATGAAGAGGAAGAGAAAGTGGAGGATGCTGCTAAAGTTCAATCAGATGTTATTGCTCAAGGACATCTGAATCATTCAGGGTTAGTTTGTGAAGCCGCTGTTAATGAAGTAAAGCATGAGGAGGAGTCTAAGGCTAGCTTGGAAGAAATGATTGAAAAGGCAAGGCTGGATGCAGTTGATGAATTCAAAAGAAGCACTCCCTACTGTCAATGTGATCGTGCTCTGGCCGCCGAAAAACTGGTAATCGGTCTTCCTTACGATGTTATTGAAGATATGTGTTCATCTGCTTGCAAAATTCGTTTAATTGGCATATACAAAGCAAATAAATTGTTAATGTCAAACGAAAACGAATTAAAAAGAACCATCAAAGAGCTTAAATTAAGTGAATCAAAATATTTTGTTAAGTTAAGAGAAGCTTTAAAGGAAAATGAACACTTAAAAAGAACTCTCTTAGAAAAGAACTGTGAAATTAACTACTTGACTGAGCAAGTTACACTTGCTGAATTTGAAGCAAGAAAACTTAAAAACAAATTGCAGCAGTGGACCATATCTGGTATGAAAAGGGAGGAACTGTGCAAGAATCAAAGGGGGGCCAGAGTTAAGACGGGTTTGGGTTTTAGTAACATTGAAACATATGCATATCCTCCACCCAGTACTTTCTGTTACTCTCCTACACCTATTCCTCATCCCTCAAATGAGTTAATTCAAGAGATTATGCAGAACGATACTGACAGTTCCATTGCAGGTTTAAGTGAAGTAAACCTTAAGGAAGTTAGAGAGGAGTACGCATATGGTGGGAGTGTTGGGCTCGGTTGTTCTGGCAGTAGTGATTGCAGTAGTTCTGATTCCAAGAAGTCTTTTGAAGACATTTGTTTAGATAATCCTGTTTGTAGTAATGTGTCATATTCAGACAATTTCATGTTTAATAGTAATTTAGGGTGCTCCACTTCAAACCCTAATGTGTTGAATGATGCTGATTTGATTAATAATGTGTGTGTGAATGACAAAGACAAACTTTCAGGTCAAGTCTCTGAAAGTCAAACCAAAACAAACTGCTTTCAAAAGTTTTTCACTCACCAAATTCCAACATTCACACCTGTGAGAATTTCAAAACCAAAAGAGAAGGAATCATCTTTTTCATACATTCTTAAACCAAAACCTGAATCTGATACAGTTAAAGTCACAACAGGTAAGTTAAAAGAACTCTATGACACTTACAGTGACTGCAACTCACAACTGTCTGAATGTGATGAGGAGATTGAAATGGATAAAATTCCTGTTAACAGAGTTCCCAAAGCTGGTTTTAAATCTCACTGTTTTAAATGCGGAAATACTGGTCACACTGTCAAGCAATGCTCCAAATTAATCCAAAATAGTCCAAAGCAAAAATCTATCAGAAAAAGATTAAACTCTTTTGTAAATAATTTCTTTTGTAATACTTCATCTGCTTCACCACCCAGGTACACAAAGACTTGGGTGCCTATTGCAAAGGTCTAACTTTTCTTTTTCTTTTAATAAATGTCAGGAACATTCAAATGCCGTTGTAAATAGTCATTGGCATATTGACAGCGGATGTTCCAGACATATGACAGGATTGAAGGATCTTCTTACTAACTATAGGATCATAAATGGAGGTTATGTTGCTTTTGCGGGAGATAAGAAAGGTGGGAAGATGATTGGTCAAGGAGAAGTCTCAAATGGCTCACTTACTTTGGAAGACGTCAACTATGTTCCTGAACTGGCATTCAATCTTCTGAGTGTATCACAAATCTGTGATAAGAATATTCCTGTGATGTTTCTTCCAAATGAATGCCTGTTCTTGAAGCCAGAGTTTACCATTCGTGAAGATATGGTGATCATGCGAGCTCCGAGACGAAATGATACCTATATGCTGAATATGGGATCAACAGAATCAAACTCCTCCGTGACATGTCTTCTGTCTAAAGCATCATCCTTTGAATCATTTTTGTGGCATAAACGTTTAGGACACATCAATTTTAAAATTCTGAATAAATTGGTTAAGAACAATTTGGTTAGGGGTTTACCACTCAAAGACTTTTCAGTGGTTGAGAAGTGTATGGCTTGTGCTAAAGGAAAACAGCACAAAAAGCCACATAAACTCAAAATTACAAATACTATCTCAGAACCCCTCGAATTGTTACATACTGATTTATTTGGACCAATAAGTGTCAAATCAATTGCTAAAAAGTCTTATTGCTTGGTTGTCACAGATGATTACTCTAGGTACACCTGGGTGAGATTCATGGCAAACAAGAGTGAGACTGCAGAAGAATTGATGAAGCTGATTCCTCTAATAGAGGTTCTTGGAAAGAAGAAGGTTCAAGCCATCAGAAGCGATAACGGAACTGAATTCAGAAACCACATCTTCAACTCCTTCTGTGAACAACGGGGTATTCTCAGACAGTTTAGCGCTGCCCGAACACCACAACAAAATGGTGTTGCTGAAAGAAAGAACCGAACCCTTGTGGAGGCCGCTAGAACTATGCTGATCGAGTCAAAACTTCCAATTATTTTCTGGGCTGAAGCGGTTAATTGTGCAGCTTATGTTCTTAACAGGGTACTGATTGTCAAGGAAAAGATGAAGACTTCATACCAACTGTTTCGAGGGATTAAGCCGCTGATTGATTTTCTACGCCCCTTTGGATGTTCTTGCACTCTTTTGAATACTCAAGATCAGAAGACGAAGTTTGGTGCTGTCTCTGATGAATGCTTCTTTGTGGGATACTCGACCACACAAAAGGCGTATCGTGTTTACAATAAGCGAACGCGGATTGTGCAAGAGTCCTACTATGTTGATTGGCAAGAATCAAACACTACCAGCATTGGTAGTGAACCAGCTTGGTTTTATGATTCCACCACCATTTTCAAATCATTTAATCTTCCTGACTCTGACGATGACGACATCATTCCACACACATCGGTTTCTATTTTCAATCATACACCTACACCATCACAATCACAACCTTCAACATCAGCTACACAACTACCTCCCACTTCATTTGACATTCCATCACCTCCACCACCTCAAACTGCTCAAACTTCCCCATCAGATATTCCATCCACATCCAACACCATTCCATCACCTACACCTACACCTCCACAACCATCAAATCAAACACCCTCAACCGACCAAAATCCTTTACTACTCAACACTGACTTCAAAACCTTGAAAAACCACCCTCACGATTATATCATTGGATCTATTACTGATGGCGTGCGAACTCGGAGTCAGAGTGGGTTGATTAATGAATGTCTTTATGCTGCCTTTCTGTCTCAAGTCGTTCCAAAGAATTATAAACAGGCACTTGAAGATCCGAGTTGGGTGGATGCCATGCAAATGGAGCTGCAGCAATTCAGGAAGCTGAAAGTTTGGGAACTGGTAGATCTTCCTCCTAACAAGTGTCCAATCGGCACTAAATGGGTTTTTCGGAACAAGCCAGATGATCGTGGTGTGGTAATTAGAAATAAAGCGAGACTGGTTGTTCAAGGATTTGCTCAAGAGGAGGGGATCGACTACACCGAAGTTTTTGCTCCAGTCGCTCGCCTGGAGGCCATCAGAATCTTTCTTGCACATGCTGCGAACAAAAACTTTAAGATTTATCAGATGGATGTGAAATGTGCATTTCTATATGGAGATATCGATGAGGAGATCTATGTCTGTCAACCACCAGGTTTTGAGGATCCCGATTTCCCTTCAAAGGTTTACAAGCTTGATAAATCCTTGTATGGGTTGCATCAAGCTCCACGGATCTGGTATGAAACTCTGACACAGTATCTTCTCAGCAAGGGTTTCTCTCGTGGGAGTATAGATATGACACTGTTCAAGAAAGAGGTGGATGGCAAGCTGCTGATCGTTCAAGTGTATGTTGATGATATCATTTTTGGTTCGACTAATGAAGGGTTGTGTAGAGAATTTGAGAAGGTGATGATGGATCGTTTTGAGATGACTATAATGGGGGAGATGTGTTTCTTCTTGGGGCTGCAAGTGGAGCAAAAGCCTGATGGAATTCTAATCCACCAAGAGAAATATATCAAGGAAATCCTCACAAAGTTTGGCATGGATGACTCGTCTCCTGAATTGATTCCTTTTACAGCTCAAACATGCCTTACTTCCGATGATAATGGGAATCCTGTGGATGCTCATCGGTACCGCTCGATGATCGGATCTCTCATGTATCTGACTGCAAGTCGTCCAGATATTACATTTGCCGTCTGTTACTGTGCACGTTTCCAAGCCAATCCAAAAGAATCGCATGAAAAAGCTGTTAAACGAATTTTCCGTTACCTTAAGGGTTCCTCTCGTTTGGGTCTTTGGTACCCAAAAGGTGGGAACTTTGATTTACATGCTTTTTCTGATAGTGATCATGCTGGTTGCAGGATTAACAGGAAATCAGTCACTGGTGGATGTCAATATCTTGGAGAATGTCTTGTTTCCTGGCAAAGCAAGAAGCAGACAACCGTCTCCCTGTCCACAGGAGAAGCAGAATACATTGCTGCTTCAAGTTGCTGTTGCCAAGTGCTGTGGATTCAACATCAGATGATGGATTATGGCATCAACTTTCTTCATACGCCACTCTTTTGTGATAATGAAGCTGCTGTTGGAATTGCCAAGAATCCGATTCATCACACTCGAACCAAGCACATTGAAACGAGAATTCATGCAATCAGGGATGCACAAGAAAAGGGGTTTATTGATATTATTCCTATCGAAACTAGAAAGCAAAAAGCTGATCTTTTCACAAAAACTTTTGATAAACCACGTTTTTATGAACTGATCTCCATGCTGGGTCTGATATCTTTTTGAAAACCTTTTTCTGTGAGAATCCTTATGTAAATAACTTTTCTTTTCTTTTTTTCTTCTTTGAAAAATCCGTGGGTCACTCGATTCATAGCTCCGTTATTTTATTTTAATCTTCTTTTATTTTTCTTTTAATTGTGTATATATATATATTAAGAAAATCTGAAAAACAAAAAATTTCTTATTAGACGGCTATTATATAGAAATTTTGGGGGAGATATAAAAAGATTAACTATTTATAGTTTTTCAAATTTTGCTATTTCAGGATCTCCGTTTCGATTGATGTTGAAAAGTCGTTGAAGGAGGTCAGAAGCATTGCGTTTGGGATATGTCAGATAGGCTCAGCCCGAAAACGAAGTAAACAGTGATTGGGCAGCCAAACATAACGCTCAAGATCTCGACAACAAGGATCATCTCCTTGACGTGATTGGATTGCACAAAGATAATGGTTCTGTCAAAAATGGGTTGAGAGTGTCAAATCGTTGTCTTGATTTCCCCAAACATCCCAAATCACCCTCGCCCTATCCCCGAATCGAGTTTCTAGTATGCAAAACAAATAAAATAAAAAGCTGCTAGTGATGCTCTTCGGAAAAGCCTCTGAGTGAGTTACTCGTTAACTCCTCAGAACGTATTGAGTCAAAGTGCTTAACTCCTCTGCTATACGAAAGTATTGACCTGGAGTTGGTGAATCTTCTCTGCTATACGGAAGTATTGACCTGAAGATTCACCGAGCATGCTCAAATGTTTATCTCCTCTGTTATACGTCAGTATAGACCTGGAGCTCTAGACTATTTGAGTTTCCCTAATAATAAGTCGCATTGTATTCAAAAGAATCAATTGCTGACAAGCTCCACTCACAAAGAAAAGATGCAAAAAATTGCACAAGTGTCAAAAGAAGCTAATGCATCGGTCAACATTCAAAAGTTGATCATTGAAATTCAAGCAAAGTCAATCGTATTGCTCAGATATACCCTGATGACAGAACTTGTTCTTTCTACCTAGACGTCTGTGGGGACCAAGTTGTCAGAGACTCTTCAATCAAACCGAAAACATGATAAAAGAAGCTGCTGATCTCTTGTTGAAAGGACTAAGGCATGGGTTTAAATGGACAAACATATCTGCAATCCCGCCAATCGATGATTCTCCGGATTCTTCTCAAAACATCATGAAGAATATATATCCTTTTTAGCGTTTAAAACTTTGTCTTTATTTTATTTATTTTATTTTATTTTAATTTTATTATTTTAACTTCTATCTCGTTTTTACAAGTATGTTTAGGATTTTTCGTGTATATGTTTATTTTTGGAGCGTTGACATCGTGGGACATATTCATGGTTTTACAAAGATTTTAAAATTTTAAGAAAATCCAAAAATATTTTTGTTGTTTGTCTAGCGAATCTATAGCGAACCTACAGGTTCGCTTGGACCCTAAGGTTCGCCCGGAATCTCTTTGATTCGCTGACATGAAACATCCTTGTTTATGTGTCAGCGAACCTGCTAGCGAACCAGTCGGAGACTTTGTCTTTTGGTCTTCCGGCGAACCTAAGGTTCGCTGGTCTGTCTGCCAGCGAACCTATGGATGTATATATATACAGTGACAGCGAATTTTTCTCACTTTTTCGCTGTCCAACTGTACTGTAGAAGACGATTTTCAATTTCAAACCACCAACGTTCGATTCTCACTATTTTACGGCTTTTTCATACATTAAACATCTTCTTATTGTCCGGTATGTGATCGATTACACTCTAATCTCTGTCTAAACCCTAAATCGCACTGTTACCATGTCTTTAACTGTCGATCTTTGATTAAGTGTTGATTGAATGACTGTTTTGGTGTTAGTTGATAGGGTTTTACTTCATAACAGCCTCTATTAATGTTTACTTTGACCCGTTGTTGCTTTATATGCTTAATAATGGTGGACTGTATGTGATTCCGGCCGTTTTTCAAAAACTAGGGTTTCCAGCGAACCTAAGTGTTCGTCTGGCGAATCTGAACGAAAGTTCAAGACTTCGAGCGAACCTATGTCGTTATGCTGCCCGCGCAACAACATAGATTCGCCCGACTGTTTCTAGCGAACCTATACATTCGCTCGACCACAATGATTGATTTTTCATGTCAGCGAATCTATAGGTTCTGGTGCCAAAATCTCAGGTTCGCTATACCAGCGAACCTAATATTCAGCGAATCTATTTACTGTTTTCAAATCTTCATTTCTGATCAATCTCCGTTTATTTTTCAGGCACAATGTCGACCTTATTCTTCGAGAAAAAGCACAACATGTGTGCTTTACTTGATGAAAACTTCGAAAAGGCCAGCAGCTATAGAGACGCTATCAAATGGCTGAAGTCGTCACATATACACTATGCCATCTCTCACTCACCTACTATATATGAGACGCATGTTCGGGACTTCTGGCGAACTGCGGTCATGAACGTGTCGGTACAGCCGTCACGCATCTGTGCTAAGGTCTGTGGCCACGACTTGGCGTTTACTGAAGCCGATCTGGCTAGAATTTTGAGGCTAGAGGATGATGTGGGTGAGGAGGTTCATATGACGGCTGAAGAAGTTTATGGGGCTTTCCGGACAGCGGGGTATGAGGGTCCGATGCCCGGAGAGAAAAAATGGAGTTTGTGAAGTCGTACTTGATCCAGGAGTGGAGGTACATAGCACATGTGTTCATTATGTGCCTGGATCACCGGAAAGGGGGTACGGATGGGCTGAACTTGGACTGGGCTCGAGCCATGGTGCTGTTCTGCCGAGGGCAGAAAGCAAATCTGGCGAAGCTAATATTCAACTACATGCTCGAAAACATCCATGCCAGCAAAGGGGCCAAATGGTTAATGTATCCCAGATTCATTCAGATGATTCTGAATGATAAACTACCAAATCTGCCGGTGGAGGGTGCAGAATTGAAAATCTGGGATATGCATTCAAGGATCTTCAAGGATTGCAAATCGGTGAGGTCGGATTGTGTGGGAAGGACGGCTTATTTATGGGAGAACATGTATACGGCTGAAAGGTGGGTTTACATACAGAGACTGATGGAAACAGAAAGGAAACGGGGCGGAGAAAATATAGAGGTAGTTGAGAAAAAGATCAGGAAAAGGAAGGCGTATGCCAAAGAGAAAGATTATTCATTTGAACGGGAAGTGGATGAAATTCAGGCCGAGATTGATGCTGGCAGGGAACTGAGAACAAAGAAAAAGGCTGATACACACGCTGAAGCATCAAAGAAAGCTAGGCATGATGTCGGGGGTACATCTGCTGGGTCTGAAAATGAATTGAAAGTTGAGGTCGAGAGATTGAAGGCTGATCTGGTTGAGTTGAAAGTGAAGCACGAAGAGTTGGAAAAGCAAGATGCTGAGAAATCCACTGTCATATACGAGATGGGAAGAATGATGAGGGACCAGCAATGTCTGATAGTAAGGATCTTCAAAGAGTTGAACAGTTTGAAGGAGAATGCTGGAACTGAACCGGCTATGTCTGAGGCGGAACTGAACTCCTTAACGGATATTGCAAAGTATCCGTTAATGGATGTTGACTTTGGAGATAAAGGTAAAGCTGCCGAGGGAACATTTGATGAAGAGATGGGGATTGATATGGACATATTTGAAGGAGAAGAAGTGGTGGGAGGATCGAGTAAGGATTTTACTTTGATTGATGAACCCGAAACTGATGTCGATGCAGAAAGTGAGGAAGATATTGAGGATGAGCCGGAAATATACAAAGTGGAGGAAAAGGGGATGAGCTACCAGTTTGAACACGCTGAGCTAGACAAATCCGAATGGTTCAGGAAGGAAGAAGCTGTGGTTCCTGAAGTACCGATATTCCAGCACTTAGATGAACCCAACACCAAACAGCAAGATAGGCAGATCATAGCATGGAAGTACAACTGTTTGGTGGATGCATACATGATTAAACGAAGGGGTGGGGACATCACGTACATCAAGAACAGGAAGCACTTTGCCACCTTACCTCGGTGGGATTTGCGTAGACTGGCAGAGCTGCCATTACTGGGAAAGGAAGATAGTGGCAGGGCTTGCGCGTTCGAAGTTGCTATTCAGGAGGCTGCCAAGTCTGATTTTGTTCAATTTGGATACCAAAAGCCTAGAAGGATGAGGCAGAAAAAGGATAAACATTGGGTATCGTGGAAGGGCAAAATTGTTTTGAAGATTGCTGCTCCGAAAGTGATGACAAGGGTCAGGGTCCCAGAAACTCAGCCGCCCAGATTGCAGGATTTCTACAAATGGTTTTATGACAACAGCACTGGGGAGGCCATTATCAGACTACAAGGAGATGACCGTCCGGAAATCCGTCTATTTGATCCTATGGAGGTCTTCTCCTTTTGTGACGAAGATTTGAAGGTTTTGTGTGAGAACAGGATTAAGCACGGGGCTGGAGATGACACTGCTACTGAAGCGAACCTATTTGTGAAGGTCGCAAATAAAGCCCGGGGGATTCGTGCAGAACTGAAAGCTGTGAATGAAAGATTGAGGAGGTCGGATGATCTGCAAATGGAAATGGACGATCTAACTAGACAGCTGGATCGATCAATTGAGCAGAGGTTTGAGAAACCTGTTGAGGTGATTGATTTGGAAGTGGTAAGCGAGGAGCCAACTGCAGAGATACAGGCGGAAACGACAGTTCAACTTGAGCCTGATACAGAGGTCGCTGATACAGAGTTTGTGGACTCAATGCTGAACCTGAGTGAAGATGAGGCCGGAACTGAAGACTTTACAAATCCAATGGCCGGGATCAAAGAAAGGGCAGGAGCTTTTATCGAACATCTTTGAAGCCATCAAGACGGAGCTAATCAGAAGACTTCCCCAGGTGAGGTCCAACCTAGGGGGAGTATTGATAGTCACTATGTATAGGTTGGACTCACCGGCTTGTCGGTGTTACTTTTGTTTGTAATTGTTAAACTTGTATTTGTATTAGTGCTAGCGAACCTACGGGCGAATCTATAGATTCGCCCGCAGGTCATCATGTCTTTTGTATTAGGTATCGACTGGGCGAACCTATGTGCCCAGCGAACCTGTGTTGGTTCGCTGGATAGATTCGCTAGAGCGAATCTATCAGCGAACCTAACACCACTATATATTGTAACCTTATCTTCACATTTATACAACTTTTGCACATCTTTTACCAAGACTATTTCTCACTGATTTGTGTTGTGTAATCGTTCTATTGAGGTGCTAGGAGCTTATATCTTTCATCATTGTAGCTTATTTACCTCATTTGTGTGTTAGATCTTGTTATTGGGTTATTTGGATATTATAGACTTTGTTCTTCAAGTCTTTGACATATTTGTGTTAAAACAAGTCAACAAAGCACTGAAATCACGATCATTATGGACCAACAATTAAATATATGTATATATATATATAATATTTTAGTTAATAATCAGTGAGTAATCATTTAGCAGGTCGTAGCGCGATCTAAGACTCTTGTTACATTCTTGCTGTTTATTTGTTGTACGCTTCAAAGGTGAGTTCACTAAACTGCACTTTTACTATTATACCCTCTTATGGGCTGAACACGGACGAATACTTTTACGGATTTACAAATTCTGTATGTCGCATGTATGGATTAGAACAACTTTTATTTTGTTCATGAAAGACCTCATGGATACCTAGTTGACCGTTAGTATTTGTGAAATAGCGGGGAAATTTTGAGTAGTACTACTGGGTTTGACAAACCCCACCCGGGCTAGTCGCGCTAGCACGACAGAAGGACCTGTCGAACGGGTGTTGAATGACCTAACATACTTACAGTGCATCCTGCTGGGATGTACGAACGAGCAAAATGCACTTAATGTGTACATACGTCAGCTTCGGTTAGATACATACGCCTCTAAGGACATGTGCTGTAGATTAGCTACCTACAATGACATACTTAATTTATATTTCTGCTTGCAACTGAACATACTTGATTTCATACTTACTATGTGAACTCACCAACCGTCATGTTGACACTTGTTAGCATTTCACTTTTACAGGTCACTGAGGTACAACGCACTTAGGACATGGCATGGCGTCTCAGCTTTTCATTTAAACATTTTCTTGCATTAAAAACCATGTTTTGGATTTAACAACTATTTAAACCGTGTTTCTTGTGTTGGGCGCGTGTTTTGCGCATTTAGTTTCCATTTAATATTTTGACATTACATTTCGATTACGCTTCCGCAAACTTTTAAACGTTAACTCTGTATTAAATTTTCTCATTTAATGAGACACGTATGTTTTAAACTCATATAGTGTCGTTTGGTGTAACTAATGACTGAGATCCTGGTTTGTCACACTTAACGGTAAAACTCCGTTAGTGGATTTTGGGGGTGCGACACAACCTAAGGTGAGTTCACTGAACCTTTTTCTACTGCTCTTACCCTTTATGGGAAGGAAACACGAACAATTACTTTTACAGATTTAGAAATATGGTATGTCGCATGTCTGGTTAGAGTTACTTTTACTATTCATGAAAGTCCTCATGGACACCTAGTTGACCGTTAGTATTTGGGAAATAGCTGGGGAACTTTAAGTAGTACTACTGGGTTTGACAAACCCCACCCGGACTAGTCGCGCTAGCACTACAGATGGACTTGTCGAACGGGTGTTGAATTGGTCTAACATACTTACATGTACATCCTGCTGGGATGTACTACAGGCAAACTATGCACGTAATGTGTACACACGTAAGCTTCGGTCAGATACATTTGACTCTAAGGACATGTACTGTAGACTAGCTACCTACACCAACATGCTTTATTTATATTTCTGCTTGCAAACGAACTTACTTGATTATGTAACTATTATGTGAACTCACCAACCGTCGTGTTGACACTTGTTAGCATATCTTTTTCTCAGGTCTATATGGCACACATCACGCTAGGGCATGGCATGGTTGTATGATTTTGATATCATAACATTTCATTATTTTTAAAATATGTCATTAATGTTTGGGCGCGTGTTTGCGCATTTAGTTTCTGTTTAATAGTATTGACACTATATTTCGATTACGCTTCCGCAAACTTTTAAACGTTAACTCTGTATTAAATTTCTCATTTAATGAGACGTGTATGTTTTAAATTCATATAGTGTCGTTTGGTGTAACTAATGACTGAGATCCTGGTTTGTCACACACTTAACGGTAAAACTCCGTTAGTGAATTTTGAGGGTGTGACATTAATATTGTCTCTGATTACTGTATCGCATGACATGTCAGCCTTCCAGGGTTAGGGTGTTACATGAATGGTTAGAGACGATAAATTCTTATTTTCCAAAATTTAAACTAATCTAAGAAAAACATGTTCACAAGTCGATTCCATTCCATATCTTATTATTGCATATCAAACACTATCTTAGTTCGATATAACGAGTTACATAATCGTTTCGTGCGATGCGGTGAACGTGTTTTAATTGTCACATTTCGACTTCGACATATGTCGTGCGTTGCAACTTAACCACACACGTCAACAAAAAAATTGTTTAAAGTGTACACATTCAAAGTTGAAAGTCAAAAAGATAATTAGATTAAATTCGTAGGTTAAAGTCAGAGGTCAAATTTAAAACCTAGATATAATAGAAGGGCTAAACTTTAAAAATTAGCAAAACACTAAATGACAAAAAAAATCACTGACCCCTTTATTACCTAGTACTTATGTAAAAAATGAGATGTTAAAAAATTATCTTGATTTTGGTGAAAAAAATATTATATTTTCATGTAATAAATTTTTTTTTCATAAAGCGACATAATACTATTTTAGCTAGTTTTTTCATACCGAAGACATGGAAAATAAACATAACAATAAGGGTAAACTCAAATCACAGTATGTTTAGAACCACATAAGACGTATATATTATTATGTTTATATGAAATTTGTTCCCCACTCTTGATTTTTTCAAAAAAAGTTTAAAGATATGCAAATGTAGCTCTACCTAAAGTCCTAAACTAGTAAAAAAATAAATTTTAAGTTAATTGTCAAAATGGTCTATGATGTTTGTTTGTTCTTACTAAAAATTACACTTTTAAGAATAATTGCCTAAATGGTCTCTACATGCCAAAACGTGTTGTTAAATTAGTCATCGACACTAACATCGTTAAAATAATTTCGATCGTAAACTATAAAATGTATAAAATACCCCTACTGATATTTTTGGCAATTAACTTATTTTTAAAAAAAAGTTAAAACTCCCACCACCACCACCGGTTACTCTCACCAACCACCAACAAAACCTCCAATATGAACATCAGTTTGACCATGTTGAAGAACAACACCACTCAACGGCAGGAACGGCCGGAGCTCCGACAAACCAATTTTTACAAATGTGTTTCTTTTTTAGCACTATTCTCACTTCTACGAGTTACAGTACCATCAATTCCACCATGAGAGTTAGCAAGTGTCTCAAGATACAAAAACTTTGAACTTGTTTACAAGTGTCCCAATTCGGTCTCCAGTTATTACTATTGTTTCGAACATTCTCATTGTTATATCGTTCAAATTCTTAAAATTATAATTTTTAGCAGAAATATACAAACCTCATGGTTCATTTGGCAATTAACTCTAAATTTTTTGATAAATGTTACAATTTTAAGTTATCTTTGTAGATGAAATTTTATATGACAACACGAATCACCTTCAATTAAAAAGACACGTGGATACTTCAATCAATCAAATCAACCTAACATCGTTTACCAGTTAGTACATACCGTATAGTATGTAGGCTACTAAGATGATAATCGTTATGTTTTTAACAAAAAAAAAAATAAAAGAAAGACATGATGCATATATAATATTTAAAAATAAAAATTATATTTAGTATTTATAATTTAGATTCAATTGCATATTTACCCCTATAAACACCTCCTAAATGCATATTTCCCCAACTATAAAAATCAATTGCATATATACCCAATGTTAACTAAATGTCCTTATTAAAAATGGGTATATTTGCAAATTAAAGTTGTTTATAAGGGGAAATATGCAATTGATTTTTTTGATTGGGTAAATATGCATTTAAAGTATTTTGGAGAGGGAAATATGCATTTACCCCTATAATTTATATACGTCTATTCGATAGGAGAAAAATTGACCCGTGAACTAACCCCGTACTCTCGGATAGTCGAACATGTAGTCCATGTTCTGAATCTTTGTTGGCCGGCCCAAAGCTTTCGCTGTCATAATGTCACGTAGTATCTATAATACATACAATCCATGGTTCACATTTATTGTTACTTTCATAGTGGCCCCAAATCCAATCAAACTGTTGCTTTCAGTTTCTTTTTAAAAAAAAAATATTATGGAGTAGTTTTTATAGTAAAGTGATAGGTAAACCGACAACAAACGATTTTATTTTGGATAAGCAATAGTGATCTTACCAAAAACAAATCAATCCTTTTTAAAAAATATTCTCTAAACAAGCTTTCTAGTGCTTAACAACTTTGTTTGATTATTATTTCAACTTAGCATGACCCGTAACAAATTCATTCTTCTCGAGTTCAACAAAAAGACAAGAATTGACGTAAAGCAGGAATATTAGAGGGGGGGGGGGGTAAGAATTAATGGGCCATGAACAATAATAAAAGCGGTGTCCTTGGAAACAATTAATAAAAATAAAAATAAAAATAAAAAATGTTAGGTAGATGGATGTGATAAGTAACACCTGTTGATAATTTGATGAATCCGTAGTTGTTGGTGGGCTTCTTACTTTTATCATCAACATGCACCTGTTTATATCAAAAAAAGGAACAAGATAGACTTGAACCATGGTTAAATGACGCGTGTATCAATTATTAGATACCCCTCAAAATCAACATAAAAAAACCTGAAACGTTCATATCGTTATATTTAGTTATCAGTTTATTATAACGTGTTAAAGATCGATGTGTACGTATACTATAATTATAACTAGACATGAGACTCACGTGATCGGGTTTTGTGTGTGTGATTTTGTTATATTTATTGATAAAAAAACTTTAATCTCTCCTACGTCACGGCACAAAGCTGTAATGACTAAAAGCTAGAAGTTAAAACGATAACTCAGTCAAATCCAAAATATTGAAGTCGAACTATATGTCATAGTAGACTAATAGAACAAAGTCGAAAAGCCATTAAGGTATGGTTGAAATAACCCGATATGTTTAAATTGAAAATTCACAAATTATCATCAATTATCTCCTAACCCGATATGTTCAAATACAAAATTTACCAATTATCATGATCTATATCTTAATCCGATATGTACCAAGTATCATGAATTATCTCCTAACATGATATGTTCAAGTAAATAACTTATCTATTATTATGATTTATCCTAACCCGATATGTTCAAATTAAAGTTTACCAATTATCATTAATTATCTCATAACTCGATATGTTTAAATAAAAAAATTAACAATTATTATGAATTATCTCCTAACCCGATATGTTCCAATAAAAATTTACCAACTATTATAAATCATATCCTTTATTGTAACATATGATTTGTTATATGAATATATTTGTAAATATCCAAATTTATTTAATAAGAGATATGTTAAAAATAAATGGGGTTTTCTAATATGTGCCCTTAGGGCACATATAATATGTTTTTATTATGGTAAGTATTCTTACTAATTAGATAAATATTCTATTATTTACCATAATTACCAATAAAATCATGTTTTTATATTTAGTTTTTGTTGGTAAATATGGTAAGTAGTAGAATATTAATGTAATTAGTAAGAATACTTACCATATTAAAAGTTTGTTATGTGTGCCCTTAGGGCACATATTAGAAAATCCCAAAATAAATTTGATATGTAAATTGAGTTAAAACCTATAAAACTAAAATCCGTGTAGTACACGGATACTAATCTAGTATGATTATATATGATGTATTATAATGCATTTATCTCATAAAATATGTATATTAAATTTGTTATGGGACAAAGATTAAGAAAAGTATGTTTGAAACTTAATTAGTTAGAAAGATATGTTATTTAACTCTTCACTTGTGGCCTTATTCTTATTTGTGTTATTTACTTATTTTGAGTGGATTTATACAATAAAATATTTGAACCATACCTCATATGAGATTGTCGGTTTGAATCCTGAGCCCATGTGTTTTTCGTCCCATCATTTGTTACACTTGAGAGTTATGCTCTTGTGGTGGCGTAATAACCACCAAGTGGCATCCGCCGGTATGGTTTCCAGAAGGAATGCCCAACCCAAACAGTAAAGCTAGCGTGGGACCAGATAACACAACATAACCTGGTCAGAATAGGGTAATGAAGCTCTCCAAATTTAAGGAGTGAGATGACTTAACATAAAAACGACGTTCCAAAATACATTTTTCTTCCTTTAGTTATATAAATTCCAATAACTTTAATCATCTTCTCAAAGTAGATAATAAAATTCATCCTTTATGTTCATATATATTTTTGTAACAATTTTTATATTTTTTGGTATAGATGAAAGGGTGAAATTTGTTAAAAAATACTTTTAATTTTTTGCATTTTGTAGAGTGATTAAGTACGAGAAATTGTGCCTTTAACAATAAAATGTGCTTATGCCATTTGCATTTGGTACTTTTAGGTTCCTTGTACCTGAGGCCATGAGCTACTTAGATGTAGGGGCACAACTTAGGCTTAGCGAGGGGGGGAGGCCCTACACGAAGGTCGGTGCTAAAGTAAAAGACAACACAAGAAGTAAATATGGCTTGGATGTTTAAACGTATAAGCTAAAGTAAATTTTGTCTTAACACCTATATGAGACAAGATTCAATTTCATTCTTACTAACCAACTACTTTGAGAATTGACCTCTTATTAACACATATTATCTAACATATTTTAGGCGTATGTCTGTTAAATTATTGTTCACTTTTTTATGTGTAAGGAAGCTTTGTTTAAATGAAGGGTTATTGGATTTGAATAATATGAAAGTTTTGTATATTGGCCGATATTAATCCTAACTTAGAAAATTCCCTGTGGCAATCTCAACTTGTAGCTTATTTTCCCACAATGGTCCTCCGTTAAAGTTAACTTAACGATGTTAAATTTTTTTTTTTTTGAATTTCTGACCGATGTTTTAGGGTTTTTGATCGGGAGGACGATACGAGTCTATTGATGTAACACTTACCTTGAGCCGATGCTCCAAACGAAAAATTATTAACATCCGACTTAAGCACTTTTATGTTTAAAGACCCGGTTGAAGACCTTATGGTCGTTTGAAGCATCAGGTCAATGTAAGTTTTACATTAATAGACTCGTATTGTCCTCCCGATCAACCGTAAAACATCGGTCAGAAAATCGAAAAACTTTTAACGGCATTAAGTTAACTTTAACGGAAGATCATTGTAGGAAAATAAGTTATAAGTTGGGATTGCCACAGAGAATTTTTTTAAGTTGAGATTAATATCGCTCAATATACAAAACTTCGGATTTTTAAAATGCGATAACCCCTAAATGAATGAAGAAAACTTAGATATTTAAAGTTTATATTGTTTGACATGACCCATACCGAATACCCAACCCAGACATATAACCCAAAACACAGCGATATGAGAAAATTACTAATCTCGTGACTTTTGGACCCCCTGCATGAAACTTCAAGCTTTGCCATTGCTTAGATGATTCCAACAAGTCATGCATACTAATGTTATGACCCCAAGATCTGTACATGTAGTTTATAAGATACTTAGTTTCCAATCCAAAAGGACTATCAGTGTAACTTACTGTCTATTTGCTTTCTATTTCAATGTATGAAATCCGAATAAGAAACCAATACATTAATAAAATCATTTCAAAATTTTTATAAACTAGATCACAAGAAAGTAACTTTAGTAATCCAAAATACATTAAAGTTATAAACTATAATCTAAACCTTCTAATAAAAGAGGGTTTTAAAGGACACATGTCATTCATTGGAGAGGGTGTTGGAACATTTTTCCGGTTCAAACTAAAAATCATTTATTCTAAGTTATTTATGGAAAGAAATCAATAACATTAAATCATCAATAATATTTTCTTTCAAAGTTTCTACATACCTTATTTACATATCTAAAATCACTATGAAAACGGAAAACAAACAAGTTAAACAAATAAGTCATTGCAATTTACGACCTTAACCCACGTATGCAGACCCGTATGCTCGACCCGGTAATTGAGTGTCATTGTGAATTCTGCCTAATATTTATCATTTGGATTATTTGTATCTTTGTTTTTCTTAATTTTTATTTAATATAAATTGGTAGGATTTATAAGACACCCAATTTAAAAGCGTAAATATATAATTTGATACTAATAATATATTTGTAGTTTAAATATATTTGTTAAGGCTCAAATTAGAGTTTGAATGCAGTTTATGTTTTATTTTCTTATATTTTCCATGTAATGTGTAGTTTATTTTCAAATGTTACTTTTTCGTAAAGTTTAGAATTGTGTTTTTTTTATGTTTCGACCCGTGTAACACACGAGATTTAATCTAGTTAAAAATACAAAGGTGTATAAGTTAAATTAAATTTCTAAATTTCTAATTTAATTTTTTTATTTTGGCTTAAAAATACTTAACCATGATATAAAACACAATTAAAAAACAAGAAAAATAAATTTACTTTTAAATGGCTCAACCAACAAACTCGGGCTCAACTCGCAAACTCGACAGATTGAACCACAAACACAAATCGTTTGGGTTGGTATCTGGTTGGATTTAAATCTGCCTTCTAAAGAGTTCTTGGCCTCCATTGAGCAATTAAATGTTTCTACAATCTTAAGGAAGGCATTGTATACAATCGTCATGGCCACGTTTTGGTTGATTTAGTCGGCTCGTAACGATTTTATTTTTAGAGGGAAGCGCATGGACGTTTCAATGGTGGTGGATAAGATTAAGATGCACTCCTACTTTTGGTTGAAAAACCTGAGGAAATTAGGTGACCTTGCTAGGCATTCTTGGTGTAATTTTTCGTTTCGAAATTTTCCATTGAAATAGGGCTTTGAGGGTGCGTTGTTGGTTTTTGGTCCTAGCATCTTGCTAGTGGCTCTTTTCTTTTCAATAAAATAGCCGTTCAAAAAAACAAACACGAATCGTTTAACTAACCGTGTTCTCATGTTCAACCCGTTACAAACCCCAAACCAATAATAAACGAAACCCCACTAACCATGTTTTAGGTTCATATCGTGTAATACTGTAATTAGAAGCCCACGAACTTAGCACCAAAGGTTAATTTGCTGATATTTTTTTTACTATAAACAAGTAAACAACATATATTATTATATACTAATATACTTAGTTTATTTTTTCTTTATAATATCATTTTAAAATACATGAAACAGCTGCAAACAAAATATCTGCAAGCGATTAGAAATATCCTATAATCATGCATATATGTTCTATATATTGACTGTCACTTTAATTTACGAATCGTCACGTACTTGACCATGTGCCGACTACTTAATTTGCGGAGACATAACGGTACCAACTGCCAAATGTTGTGTACCCTAGTGATTTGATAATTCAATAATCTGATTTTTTTTTAACAATGAACAAATACTTTAAATGAGTTAGTGCTGAAATTCGTCACATCGAGATATACACTCGCCTTTAAAACGGGGAAAATCCTCACCTAGGGCCGAAGCCCGTGAACACTCGTCCGAATGCACAACCATATGGTGAGGAAAAACACACTCGGTTCAAGAATCAAACTAACGATCTCCGCCAGTCATTTATCATCACCAGGTGCCACAGATTCTTATGGGAAGGACAATAACCGAACATGGGTCACTTAATTCAATAATCTGGATTAACCATAAGAATTTATGTTATCAGGGTTAGGGTTGGAATTTTTGACAGGAATATGGCTATAGGGCGAGTTAGTGTTGCATAAATCAACCCGCCAACCCGCGGCCCTTCAACCCGTTAACCCGACACGATTGACACCCCTAGTAACACTCTGTTCTCGAGTTTAGTAACCGAAAGAAAAGAAAAGAAAAGAAAAGAAAGGAAGTTTATGAGAGAAAAGAAAGGAAATGAAAGGAAAATGTGTAAGTTCATTTCGCATTAGTTCGAAGAAAAGTAAATGAAATAAACATTTTAATATGATATCCTTCCTTTATATTCACATTCTTTTAGTTAGGAAGGAAAGTTAAAAAGAGAAAATTATAATAAACTTTCCTTCAACTTTTCTTTCCTTTCATCTATTTTTTTCTTAAAAAACTCTTAAACACTTATCTCTTTTAACTTCCACCCTTCAATCAATTTTCACTATAAATATTCAATTACCATAAAATGTGTAGATGCCTTATACTTATATGATCATATCATCTATTTATTTATTTTAAGAGTTAAGTGTAAATTGCACCCCTGTGATATATAGCTAATAGCACTTTGCAACCCTGTTAAAAAAACTAAACCCTTTGCAACCCCATGTTTTCTAAAGTATGTCATTTGCACCCTCCGTTTAATTGACCGTTAGTTGACCATCTAAATAATTATGAAAATACCTATTTACCCCTATATTGTCTTTTTTTCCTTCTTGTATAAATAATCAAGCTAATCATCTAATGAAACTCTCTAATCCCTCTGATTCATCGAATGTTTAACAACACTATAAACCAATTGTACGTACTCGAATTCATCAATCATAACATTAATATTATTACAAGAACTTCCATCATCCAAAAATGACAATTGATCTTAAATTCTTAACAGATTTGAAAACATAACCTTATTCTACCATTAATGTTTTCTTAACACAGTGCAAAAGACATTTAATTAGAAGCCAGTTCACGAAAGATGAGATACGCGAAACTCGAAACATGCATCTGATAAACGGAATGTGAACTACTGGTGAAAACCCAACGATTTAAGATTGATCAGATTAATAAAACCCCAACATCCAATCGATCAGATTCTTATGGCTTCATCTTCATCTTCACATTGATAAGATTTACCCTCCATCTATCAGATTATCGCTTCATCTTCTTTATCCTTCGTCGAGAGTTTGAACGAAAATTCGCTTTCTTGTTCAAGTTGTTCATTTGCTCGTTACAGTTGGCGAGATTGAAACACTATTAAATTGCTGCTAATCATTCATTCTTGAAAGGTTTAGTTGATGAAACACTACTAAATTGATGTTAAATCTTAAAGTGCTTGTACATTTGTTGCTAAATACACTAAAAAAATGTATCCTTTTTTGGTTAAATTTCTTGTATAGTGTTCAATTTATTGGTTAAAGTTGTCTGATTTCTGAGTCTTGGTGCAAGCTGTTTGATTTTCTTGTATTGGTAATGGTATGATATGAGATGGTGGGAATTAAAATTGGATTTGCCTATTGGTATAAGCCGATAGCATTGATGGTGTTGGTTTACAGTACGTGGAAAAACAAGCTTTGATTCCCTTGTGAATTGGTTAACAACTTAAGATAAGATATTAGTTGTTAAAAGTCTTTTTTACCCTTTAAATTAACGGTCAACTAACGGTCAATATAACAGAGGAGTGCAAAAGACCCACTTAAGAAATCGTGGGGTTGCAAACGGCCTAAGTTTTCGAACGGGGTTGCAGGGTGCTATTAGATGTAAATCACAGGGGTGTAATTCGCACTTAACTCTTATTTTAATAATTGAATAATTCATTCACATGTTAACATTCTAACTACTTCACATATGATTTTGTTTAAGTGTCATCCTCAAATTTAATTTGATGGATGATTTCAAGGCGGGTCATGATATGCTCCATATTCGAATAAAAAATTTACTAATTATTATTGATTATTTCCTTTATTTTAGCATAAGATTTTTTATAGGAAAATATTTGTAAATATCCAAACTATTTAACAGGGAATATATTAAAAATAAATTTAATACATATTTAGATAAAACATATAAAACCGAAATCTCATGTATTACACGGGTACTAATCTAATGTAACTATTATTCGAGTAACTTATTATTAGCCTCCTATTGGTTATGCCATTTATACTTTTGGCAAAAATACACTTTTGATATGTTAGCCTCAACGTTTTATTAGAACACGAGTTAATAGGATACTTGACACTTGAGTACTATAACTTTAACCTTTATAGGACGCTTAATCATTGTGTTTTTATAATAACACATCGTAATAAGACACTCGATATTTGAGTCATAAAACATCAGTTTTAAAGGACATTTTTTTGCTAGAGTTTTAATATAGCATAGCTTAATATGACACTTGACATTTGAGTTTTATAACTTAAACCTTATAAAACACTTATTCATTGTCGCGTTATTATAATACATCATGATAAAAAAAATTAATTTACATTCACTCTATGAGATGTTCAAAAAAAAGAATAAAAAGTTATTCTTGAAACTTTTAATATATGATAAAATTAGTAGTTTACCAGGTGTGTTGCGCAGCGTCATGTCTATAAATTAATTTTTAAGGATGCTTGTACGTGTATCATAAGATTAAAAGTAAGTAGCCATATATTGTAACATTGTAAAAGTGTCCTTATATGTTTTTATTAGGACGCTTTTTGAGTTGTTCATAGACATATTATACGACCATAAAATTGGTTTCATAATCTTATTCGGGATATTAGGACCCTTTTCTTAGTACTAAAGTACATATACTGTTACATTATAAAGGTCCTATAAATTAATTTTTAAGGACACTTGTATGTGTATCATAAGATTAAAAGTAAGTAGCCACATATTGTAACATTGTAAAAGTGTCCTTATATGTTTTTATTAGGACGCTTTTTAAGTTGTTCATAGACATATTATGCGACCATAAAATTGGTTTCATAATCTTATTGATGATATTAGGACGCTTTTAAAGTTCCTGGACTTATTACAACCCCTTTAAATGAAACGCTTTTACTTTTGGTCTTATTAAATGAAAGGTCCTATAAAGTACCATTAAAGGACACTTTTTGGCGTACTAAAAACCCAATTTTGTTGTAGTGAGTGGGTTGTATCGGTCGGGTTGAGATGGGTTCGGTTTGGATCCAACAATTTGTTGGCAGGTGGTGGTGATGGTGAGAGTTGCGGCGCCAGTGATGTGGTGGCGGTAGTTGTTAAAGATTGTGGTGGTGGTGGTTTAGGTGGTGGTGGCTGTGAGAAAGAGAAAGTGGTGGTGGGTAGTGGAGGTTTTGGGTTTATGTTTTAAATGACTTAATTGCCAAAACGGTCTCTAAGGGCATTTTAGGCATTTCACTCTCAATTAACAGAATATTTTTAACGATGTTAGTAACATTGACTAATTTAGCAACAGGTTTTGACGTGTAGGGACCATTTATGCAAAAATTCTTAAGAGTGTTGTTTTTTGCAATAAGTGGCAAACCACATGGACCATTTTAATAGTTAACTCTTTTTTTTTTAATCAAAACAACATAGTTTTAAGAGTTTTCATGTCTAAGATTACACGCATAACAACACCGTATTCACTTACCCATATAACATATATGAATTTGTGAGCTAGACCTCTTTGTTAGTTATATCATGGGTTTAATTCAAAATTCAACAATTATTTTAATGATTTTTTTAGTTTATATCTTAATCTCGAGATGATATATGTCCATTGTTAGTTGACTTAAGCTTCTTCTTTTTACACCAATGCTAAAGTCGGAGTTGAGGACCCTCGTACGTTGTGAGTACATTGAACATCTATCTAATAAATCAAACTTTTAGGGGGCAATTTTTGGAGAGATTTTTTTTTTATAATAGGAAGTTTTGGAGGTAAAATTTAGCTAAATTTTTCATCATGCAAGTTGATGGAGCCAACTCCTTAAATATTATATATTTAGAAATTGTTAAATATAATGGTTATATTTTCTTTATAAATATTACTATTTAACCCGTGTGTAACACACGGGTATTAAACCTAGTAAAACATTAATGTCCAAAACATATACTTAAAAATAAATTTTTTTACATATTTTATCTTTCTAAGCTCATTGATTACATATTTACACATGCCTAAAGTTTAATTATACATATCCTCTTTGACATATTAAATTATTCATTTACCCCTTCTAGCTTTTACACAAATCATAAAAACCAAACCCACATTAAAAATCAGAAATCATATTTTTTGTGTTGTTCGGTTCTAAATTTTTCCAAACGAATGCATACAACGTAGTCAATAGACTAATAAAAGTCGATAATAACATAAAAACGATAACTATAAAAAATGGTTGAAACAAAATAATTGATAGTTTTAGATTAAAAAATATAAATATACATTTGTCTAGATCATTATGGGTAAAATAATATATTATTTAAAAAGTTATTTTAAAGAAAATAGATAAATATGTATGTAATATATGTTATTTAGTACTGAAAAATATGTAACTGAATTTAAAAAGTGTGTAAATATGTAATAAATGATCTTATAAATGAGATATGCGTAAATGCTCTTAAAAATAAAGATATTATATAAGTTCAATTTCAATCCCTCACTTGCGGTCTAGTGTTAATATACCTTGGGTTCTCTATAGAAGACTCAAGTTCAATCCCATCTCGTTCCGGGCCATCATCCGGCTTTGTGTCTGAGCCTATGGGTTTTACGTGACATCTTTAAAGGTTCTTGCATAGTTTTTCCCTAGAACAGTTGGTTGACGATTTCGACTCCGATAAACTTGGCCCGTAAGGAGGGTTGTGGTGAGCCTCCGCTGCGTTTACAGTAATGGGGGAGCCCAATGCTGAAGAAACACACATTTTGGTGTTAGAGTCGGGGTTTCGATCTCGATTCTTGCACCTCTGAGTATTTCAATCATAGACTGTTGTACCAACCACCAATCTAAAAAAAAGTTCAATTTCAAGTAATCATTTTTTTTATCCCGAAAGGGACCTACGTACATCACATCTAACGGTAAGTAGAGCTTCTTAACAAACCAAAAAAAACACCAAATACAACAAATTCTATTATTACTACTTAATATTACAAAAGCTACATATAACTACGTACGTTATACATAAACACAACACATACCACTGACTCTAGTATATATAACAAACATTCATTTCCCCACTAGTATATATATCTATATTTGGTGATCAAACACACTGAACTCCTCCTCACACTCATTTCTTCACATCCATCACAATGTTGCCTTACGCGTCCCTGCAAGAGGCTGAAACCGCCATTGGTCGATCTCTCACAACAGCTGAAACCTTATGGTTCAATTACACAGCCAATAAGACCGATTACATAATCTACTGTCATAACATTCCCTTAATCTTTCTCCTATCAACTCTAGTACCTCTCTTCTACCTCCTTATGGAATATGTTTTCCCTGATTACGTCGCCCCTTACAAAGTTCAACCCAAGATTAAGGTTTCTTTATACGAAAACTTCAAATGTTATTTGATCGTAATGCGCACTTTCTTCCTCATTGTCGTCCCTGTCCTACTCCTCTCTTATCCTTCCATACAAGTAAGATTTTTTTTTTCTTTTTCATTTGTGAAGTATGCAAATATGCAATACATCATACTACATAGATGCACGTACTATAGATCGATACTCGGTGCACCATACGTACATTTATATAATATGAAAATAAATATTGAATTTTTTTTTTTTACTATTTTAGTACTATAATGTAATCACATATCAATAATTATGAAATCATTTTCTAACAAAATGTCTCCTTTTACGTTAATAATCTTGGCTTCTTGCATATATATCATTAGCAAATAATATAGAAATTTAAAACATTTTCTTGTATATCATTAACGTGATCTGAAGTTATATTATTACTTTCTTGAATATCGATCATTGTTTATTGGTATCCTTATAATTGTTCATTGGTATCCTTATAATTGCTCAATGGTAGCAAAACCTTGGAATGGTTCGAAATACTGCTGCAGTATGTGTACATATATATATATATATATATATATATATATATCTTGCTAGGTAGCTTGTTATATAAAATGTTGTATATGTAGATGATTGGTATTCGAACAAGCTTGCCGCTACCCTCATCAATGGAGATAATATCTCAGCTGTTGATCTACTTTGTGATTGAAGATTACACAAACTATTGGATCCATAGATTGTTTCATATAAAATGGGTGTACGAGAATATTCATAAGGTTCATCATGAGTACACAGCACCTATGGGGTTTGCTACTCAACATGCTCACTGGGTGGAGAATTTGGTGTTTGGGATTCCATCTTTTCTGGGTCCTGCTATTGCTCCAGGACATATGATTACATTCCTCTTGTGGCTTGCATTGAGGCAGATTGAGTCTGTTGAAAATCACAGTGGGTACGTATATATGTATGTTTTCCATCAGTTTAGATTCATATCATATCATTGAGTAATTAATTACTTACTACGCATGCATGCATGCATGCATGCATGCATGCAGGTATGATTTTCCTTGGACACTTAAAAAATATATACCATTTTCTGCGGGAGCTGAATACCATGACTACCACCATTATGTTGGAGGCCAAAGCCAAAGCAACTTTGCACCTATCTTCACTTATTGTGACTACATATATGGTACAGACAAGGTACATAATTATATTAATTAAATTAATTAATTAATTCAACCATACATGCATCTAATATAATGAATAGTTACGGATTTAAAATATACATTGTCTTTTAAATGAAATAAATAAACCCACAATATTAGTACCTACTCTACAATCGGAGTGGTTAATAATGCACGTAAGTATATATGATGATATTGAGCTATGCGACTCTTCTTTGTGGATCATTATTATCTGTAGCACTTATAGTCATTACATTTAGAAAGATTTTTTATAGTTCTAAAAGTAATAATTTATTAAAATTAAATGAGTCTCATTCTTAGTTTAGAACTTATTTTTTTCTTGAGAACAAAATGTACAACTTTAACGAATCATCGAATGAGGCAAACTGTTGAATTTTTTGTAATATAAACTAACTAAAATGCTTATTATCCAACTCATTTTAACAACTACTTAAAAAAATGATTCGTGAAGTCGTTTGTTAGAATGCATATATGCACCTGCAATGTGCGTTTGTGTACAAGTAATGTGGATGCATATATATATATATATATATATATATATATATATATATATATATATATATATATAGGGGAGGGATTAAGAGAGAACTCCATATTAAGTTGAGAACTAGAGAACTAAAAAAAAGGTATGGATGGAATTTTTAAAGGAGGGGTAAAATTGGAACTTTAAATATGTAAATCTTTAAACATTTCTATCTTTTGCATACGTTAAGTTTTTTAAATTTTTTTTGCACCATTAGATCAAGAATTTCATTATCTTTCATTTGAGTATAAATAACGTTATAAAAAAATATTTTTTTCTCGTTTTTTTTACTTTCAATACTGCATATATGTAATATACGATACCGTATGTTTTTAAATTGGGGAAATGAATACGGTGTTGTTATGAACCTAAATTACCCAAGAAACCATTAAAACTACATACTTTGATAAAATATCAAAAGTTCAAGGGCATTGATTTCGATGACGTTATCACAAAAAAAAACAACATCATCATGCCTCAATTCCAATTTTGGATTTTCTCATATGATCGTATTGACATTGCTAGCATTAACTTGGTTCACGTTATATGATGTGGTATGAATATTTGCAGCATGCGCATATCATAATACCAATTATATGAGTCATGTTATATTAATCTGTTATTTGGAATTGAGAAGCCAAATTGAGTTACGATCGATTTGTAAAGGGCGGATAATATTTTACTAAAATGAATGACGATTATTGAGTAAATGAGAAAGAGAAAAATTATGATCTAAGAGGAGAAGACTGAGTCGTCCATTAACATTGAATAAAGATCAATGAGATAAGTTTTCTAATAAAAAAAATTTAAGTTAATTTATTAAAGCTACGTAATTTTAATGGTTTTACGTGTAACTTAGGTGCATAACATCACCATATTCACTATCCCCTTTTAAATTTTATAGTGTTGCATATATGCAGTATCGTATTCTACATATATGTAGTATCAAAGTACTACATATATGCAGTATATGCAATATTGATGCATTGCTATCTTATAGTTTGAATTTCAAGTTTTTTTTTTTACTTTTTTATGATATTTATCATTGGTTTATTAGTTTATTATTATCTTTATGTTTAGACATAGTATAACTATTGGTTTTGTTTTCATTTGCCATAAGTTTTTTAATATGAAATCTTATGAACTTTGTTATTGGTTATTTGAGATCATATGTACACTTTAAATAATTATTAGACTCTTGAGTCATTTGGCCACTTAATAAATGCATCAAGTACATTGATACTACATATATGTAGTATCAAAAAAACCAAAATGTGATTTTTAAAATTATTTAGTGTAAATAACGTATGAAAAAGTTAGTAACGTTTAAAGAAAAAATATAATCAAATACAATATCGCAATACTACATATATGTAGTATGAAATTTAAAAAAACGAGAAAAAAAAATATTTTTTATGACGTTATTTATACTCAAATGAAAGATAATGAAATTCTTGATCTAATGGTGCAATTTTTTTAAAATAATATTAACGTATGCAAAAGATAGAAATGTTTAAAGATTTATATATTTAAAGTTCCAATTTTACCCTTCCTTTTTAAAATTTCATCCCTTGTATTTTTGTTAGTTCTCTAGTTCTCAACTTAAAATGAGTTCTCTCTTGAACCCTACCCTATATATATATATATATATATATATATATATATATATATATATATATATATATATATATATATATATATATTGGCTCTAGCTAATATCTATATATATATATATGTTTGTGATTGATTGTGTGTGTGTATATATCTATCTAATAAATCAAACTTTTAGGGGGCAATTTTTGGAGGGATTTTTTTTTCTATAATAGGAAGTTTGGGAGGTAAAATTTAGCTAAATTTTTCACCATGCAAGTTGATGGAGCCAACTCCTTAAATGTTATATATTTACAAATTGTCAAATATAATGGTTATAATTTCTTTATAAATATTACTATTTAACCTGTGTGTAACACACGGGTATTAGGGGTGAGCATGAAACCGAAAAAACCGATCCGAAACCGAAAAAACCGAAAACCCAAACCCAAAAAACCGAACCCAAATAGAAACCGTGGGTTTTGGGTTTAATTTTTAAAAAAACCGAACTTTTGGGTTGGGTTTGGGTTTTGTTAAAAAACCGATCTGTAAAAACCGAACCGACCCAATAATGTTTATGTATATGCTAAATTTCATATATGTAAGACCCATGACCTATGTTATGTAAAAGCCTATATTGTAATACATTATTATATGATCATATTACATTTAATCTATGATTTATTGGTGGTTTTTTGTCGAAACAAAATGACATTCAAAATTTTTATTATGGTTATTGTTTAATGAGTAAATATTCTTTTGAAATGTGGTTGATTCTTAATGTTTTAGCTTATTAAAGCATAAATTTAAACTTTAGTATTATAACATGTTTTCTTGAATCATTAAGAGTTATGTTTATAACTTGTATTTAGTACTAAAAAACAATAAATTTAAAGCCAAGTTGAAAAAACCGAAAAAACCGAACCCAAACCCAAACCCAGTCCGCAAACCCAAAACCCAAAACCGAAAAACCCAAAACCCATGGGTTTTAAAAACACAAAAACCGACTTTTTGGGTTTGGGTTCAGATTGAGTCAAAAACCGACCCAAACCGACCCATGCACACCCCTAACGGGTATTAAACCTAGTATATAATAATTCAAGGTTTTAGAGTGTAATTTTTTGGGGGAAATATTTGTTATATAATAGGATGTTTTGGAGGGAAATTCACCATGCATTAGTTGATGGAGACAAAAATTTAGAAGATGAATGTATTATTTTTAATAATACATTTATAATCATTTTTTATTTTTGTTTCCCATTCAATTTTTAAATTTAAAATATTTAAAAAAATTTTGCTTACATAAAATGTATAGAAGATGAATGTATTTTTTTAATGTGTTATCAAATTATTGTTAATTACTCAATGATGCGTAATTTAGAAAATCATTTATAAATACATAAAAATTATTAAAATGTTTATTGTATTATATCAACCTGTGTATAAATCAAGCTGTGTGTATACACGGGTATTAAATCTAGCACATATATATAGTACATAATACTTAATTACTTGGGGTGATGATTGATGTGTTTGTACGTCTTAATTAATTGTACTCTCGATCACCAGGGCTATAGGTACCGTAAGAGACTCCTGCAGCAACAGAAGGTAAACACGCATTTCACTTTTAGTCGGACATAAAATGTACTTTATATATATATTCATTTAATTGCTACTATATATATAACTCGATCATGATGCACCTTAATTAAATTAGGAGGTGAAAGTTAAATAAATATTGCATACAACTTTTTGCAAGATAAATTGTATGAACTTAGTTCATATATATATGTACCGGCCCGAAATCCCTAACTATATATATATTAATTGTAAGTATGTTTTGATGTCATGATTTAGTTGAAAATGGATGGATTGTATGCTCCTACGCCAGATATCAAATCAGAGTAGCAGGAAATAAAATGAATTGGAGTAGCCAGTCAGTAGATAAATTGAATAAGAAACGTACTTTTAATCCCGGTGCCGGTTGTGTCATGAAGCCACTTGTATTTAGTTATATGCATTCGATCAGACGTTTGTGTTTGAAATCAAATAAGTGAATGTGATCATCACACGTACCGTGTTTGATATATATATTATTCGTAACTAATGTAATATTGTAATGTTGTTGCATTGCATGTACTATATATTTATTATTGTTATATATAAAAAAGACATTATTCTTAATTAGGTAGTGACTATTCTTTCTTGTGTTTAATGTAGAATCGATAACACAAGAATTTCGAACCTCTTTTGTAGTACTATTAAAATCATTGTTCTTTTGTGACAAAGTTCATGATCGTTGGTTTCATGAAAGGATTATGCGGGGCTGTTTAACAAACTTTTAAACGAGTAAGTGCTGAACCTGTAAAAGTTTTGAACCATTCATGCTTAGTATAATACTTACCTGTTTAGAGGTAAATGTCTGACTGATTCTGACATCCGTTCACGAAACAAACCGTTTGAATTTGTTATAAAGGAATTGAATTTGGGGTTGACAAATCGTGTATATCTGTACCTATTAAAACACGATTTTTTTAAGAAACGAACACGGAACCTGTTACCTTGAGTCTTGACACACTTTTGAGGTAATTACGGTTTCCAAATACAATTTAGGGAATTAGGGTAAAAGAGATAAAATAATTTTATATTGTATTATATATTAATTTTAAATAAATTATAGCAGGTACTAACATGTATTAACAGATACTAACAAATAGTAACATGTCTACTTGTTTAGTACATGTTACCTGTTAAGGGCTTACCTGTTACTTGTTAAGATCGTGTAAGTTTGTATCATGTATTCGTGTTCGTGTACAAAATTAACAGTCCTAGTTGAATTAGGGATTTGTTATAATACACTGATTTGCTAGAAGAAACACACAAGACAACCATGAATTTTGGTTTACAGGTGCCTAATGTCATATCATAGCTGCTTTATTATATGGGGCATTTACATATATCCCCTTCATACGATCATTTATTACGTATTTACCTAATCCTTAAATTCAATTACATATTTCCCCTTCCTAAACCACATATATTACATATTTACCCAATTTCTTTAAAATAGCCTTTTGATTTACTATTTTACCCTTAATGATCTTCAAAAATATATTTTTATATTTTCTTATGGTTTGTGTAAAAGAAGGGGTAAATAGGTAATTTATTATGTCAAAGGGGACATATGTAATTAAACTTTAGGCTTGGGTAAATATGTAATTAATGGGCTTAGAAATGAGAAATATGTAAAAAAACCTTATTATTAAGTAGGGTAGAAAGTCATATACTTTTATTTTAATCGTTTCAGTTTTGTTTTCATTAAAAAAGCAGCTACTACCTTGGATTTTACCCTGCAAATGCTTCCATTGATTGAAAACATCTCTAAACAAATTAAGCCTCAATCAGGTTAGGGCCCATTGTTAACTTCTTTGACTCCTTGACTTTGTAAGCCAATCATTTAATAAATAAAACATTCTATGTTAGTTTGGACAAGGTAGAGAATATAGTAGTTGCGGCAGTTTAAGGGTTATGGGCCAGACCAGTGACCGGAACAATGGTTGAGGTGATAACGGTGATCGGTAGTTTTAGGGTTCGCACAATGGAGAAGATGATTAGGGGACAGGGTTTGGGCTTATATTGTTTTTAATCTTTGTAATAATTGCACTTAAGTCCCTGTATTTTGACTTCTAATTAGTTTGTTCTCAAATTAGATAAAATGAATGAGATGAGTAATTAGCAAAACATTTTACATCTAAGCTGCAAAATAAAAGGAATGTAAACATTCTTTGGTAGTTATTTAATTTACTAATACCTTACGCTTATTATTTATAAAATGTATTATTAATTTCTATAATATTAACGATAACTAATGAAATGAGTTAACGATATAAACTTCGAAATTTCAGGTTGTCACATCATCCCCTTGTTAAAAGAATTTTCTTCCCGAAAATTACGTCGCATCACTGGTTGTCTGCAACGAAAAGAAATGAAGAAAAGAAAGAAATGAAAAAAAATTTCATCTTATCACAACATCCCCTTGTTAAAAGAAATTTCGTCCCGAAATTTAACCATTAGCATTAACGTATGGCGTTGACGTTTTGAATAGTCAAGGGTGTTCGTACATTATTAGATTTTGTGCGTTCTTACGTGAACTTCGATTCACTTTTTGAATTTCAATGAATTTTAATAATTAGACTCTTACTATGCTTCAGTGTTCTAAATCTCGGCTAAGTTCACTAGTTCAACTAGTTACTCAAGTAAAAGTAGTTGTTCATCACTTTTAAAGATATTAAGTGGCATGACGAGTGTCTCTTTAGGAGGCACTCCATTTGGTTGGAGACACAAGAACTATTGGACCAATCCTATGCAATATTCAAATGGTTCGATTTATCGTTGGTTTGATTAATTTTCAAAGTTTTGGAAAATTTTCATTTGTAAAGGATGACTTATGTTTAGAGTGTTTCAAAATACTTATATCAATGAGCTTGAAGTTGTTATTCGGATATCTAAGGATTGTGTCTTAACTAAAGAATTATATATTCTTATTATTCATTAATTAGACTCAACCGTGTGTAGGTACTCTAATTTATTAAAAGGAGCATTGTCAACACGCGAACATAATGAATGTCATAAAATTTCTAAGAATAGGTGGAGAAGAATGAATAATAACACTACCTATATGTTTCGAAAGTACATTTTTAAAAAAAAAAATGATAAAGAAATTAAATGGTGATTTCTTTGTTTGATAGTTACTAGATTTTCTTTGTTGAAGAGAACCAGTAATTATACGGCATAGGATAATAGGTTGCTAAATTTTTATTATTATTATTATTTTTATGTACTGAAGTAGTGTTAAACCAAAAGAGTCGATATTACATGAGTTGTTCCTAGTCATGGGGTACAATAAGTTTTATTGTTGATGAAATCTGAGTGTTACGGTTAGAAGTGTACCCGGGGGGGGGGGGGGGGTGGATCAATTACAAAAAAAAAAATCACTTAATTTCTACTATCGCTGTGAATAATGGGTATCTGAAAGTCATAAGGGTCTAGGTGTATAGCGGTTTCCCCTAAATTATTATTGCTTAAACATCATTTAGGTGTTACAACAATTCTTCATTTAGATGAAATCTGAGTTGTTGTATAACATCGAAACAACAACCGCATAAACATGTATTACTAAAGGTGTAAGTATACATGGTCTGTGTGCTGTATATTGTATGCATATGTATGGGATAAAGCAGCAATGTGTATGTATGTGATATATGCGATGAGGCTTGATTTCTTGATGATTAGAGGTAAGTTCTTAATTCGTCATAACACATGTGTAATTAATTTATTTCATGAAGTAGTTAGAACTGAATTTACAAGGGTGTATATATAGCCGTAGCACATATATGCGTAGGAGTACATGATATGGTGATGTTGGTAGTGTAGATGTGAAGACTACGTATGCATGTGTGGTATGTTCCATGGAACTTAATGATATGATATTGTGAATGTGTTGCTTATATCTAATATGCATGTGTGGATTACGTGACGTTAATGTGTATTGTCTAGAAGTGACACGTGTTTAGGTTATGTTATTAATTGTTGCTTGCTTGTTGATCGGGAATTCTGAAACCGAATCGAACACACAAAACCTAGCGGATACTATATACACGAATACAAGTTATCAGTTAATAATTCATAAATAATTATTAAAGCAGGTCGTAGGGCGATCTAGATCTTTAGTTGCATTTTGCTGATTTAATTGTTGTGCGCTTCAAAGGTGAGTTCTTTGCCCGCTTTTAAACCTTTTTCGGGGAGAAAACATACAAATATTTTACAACGCCTTCGGACAACCATTTTTCAGCGCCTTCGGGCGGACTGCATTTTTTTATGCCTTCGGGTGGGGCCAACTAAGGCTACTTTTTATACCTTCGGGTAATGCCTACGGGCAGGTTTCGGTAAAAGTATAAATGCCTACGGGTAGGTTTCGGTAAGAGTATAAATGCCTTCGGGCAAGATTTTAAACAGCCTTGGGCTGAGTTTTATACCTTCGGGTAGGGCCTTCGGGCAAGATTTTAAACAGCCTTGGGCTGACTTTTATACCTTCGGGCAACGGTTTGGATAAAACAAAGTTCTATTGTCTAACTGTTTATTTTACTGAGCATGATTCCACCCAACTCTAAAGTCATTTCCTTTTTGTCGAGATTATTAATATACGGTGGGTATAACAGGGAAATTTGAGTAGTACTACGTGTTCGGCAGACCCCATCATGCTGGATTGGTTTCCAGGTGGTGCAAATTGTCCTTTAACTTTTGGTCACCCGTCGTGGTGGTAACAAGGCAACCGTATCGTATCGTTCAGTTTAATCTCGACGTGCTCATGTAGTAAACGAGGTGGTCTAGCTAACCAACAATAGTAATGATGTTTATCGGATAAACGGTTTCAGTATTTTTATATACTCTTGTTACTTAAACTCACTGAACTCACCAACATTATTTGTTGACTCGTTTTAGTATGTTTTCTCAGGTGGCTAGGAGCTGTGCACGTAGGACATATCATGCATGAGTCGTTTTATTTTATTTTGAACAGTTATTTACGTTGTTGGCTTTAATGAAAATAAATGCCGGTTTGTGCTAGACTATTGAGCACAAGTTTTATACTAGTATCGTGCTAGACTGTTGAGCACAAGTTTATTTAAATAATGAGTTTGTTTGAAAGCTTCCGCTAAACTTTGAAAACTTACATTTTTATGCCCTGAGTTTTGGGTTAACGTTTAAGTTAAATTTTTATTTAAAACATTAAGTCAGTGTTACTGTAACTAATGGCTTGAGATCCTGGTATGTCACACGCCTAACGGATACCCCGTTTGTGGAAAATTCAGGGTGTCGATCACAGATTTGGTTATTGTTTTTAGGCTAATCAAGATGTTCAAGAGGGCATGCCATCTACGGATAATAAACGAGTAGGTTGGTATGTTATTGTCTTATTGGGTTTTTAATACAGTCACCATCATATGGAGATCTATTTTTTTTTCCAAACGTCTCACTTAGTATATACGTTTTAACTTGAAATTACTATCAACTTATTTAAATATATACTTTATACACTTTTCAACTCGTGTATACACGGGTCACTAACCTAGTCTATCTTATCTAATCTAATCTTATCTAATAAATAAGAATATTGGGTGGTGATGTGTCCAAATTTAAAGTTGTCCACGTATGTATTAACTATCATGTCTAAAGTTTAAGGTGTCCACGTTTTATTTCTTTTGAAACCGGGTTATACCCGTTTTGAATTAAACTTGCCCATGTAGTTTTCAAACACATTTCAAACATTTTAGTTCAAAAAACTCTTCATTCCGTGTCTCTTTCTCTCTCTTCCTTCTCTCTATTCTCTCTCACATTGGATCTTCTTCTTTGATGGTTTTTTGGTCTTCACTATTCAAGCTTATTTTCTGCTGCTAATCAGGTATTATTCCTTCTATTTTTGTTCACTACATGTTTTGTTATGTTAGTTGTAGCTCATCTCATTTTTTTCTTTTCAAAAAACAAAACCCTATTTTTTATTCAAGGCATTTTCTTTCAGTTTTTGTTAAGATCTGTTATAACCCTAACATATGGTTTTGAGTTTCGTTTTCCTTATTTTGGGAAAATGTCACACCCCCAAATTTCACTAACGGAGTTTTACCGTTAGGAGTGTGACACACCAGGATCCGACCATTAGTTACACCAAACGACGTACATGATTTTAAAAAGTAACGTATTGTATTAAGTAATAAAAATTAAAATAAAAGTTTTACATTAAATGCGGAAGCGTAAACAGTAAATGAGAATCTTTTAGAATAGTATTTGAATGTAAAAATGAAAATACAATAAGTAAAGTTCATTTCTGAAATCAATGCGACCAATGAATGAATGTCCTATCCGTGAGTGTGATCTTGACAACCTGAGATAAACATGCTAAAGTGTGTCAACATAAAGTTGGTGAGTTCACAGGTTTATAAAACTAGAAAGTAAGTTCCAAAAGCAAATTCAGAAATTCCCTTAGTATATCAAGTAGTTAGCTAGACTACTATGCATGCTACACTAGTGTACGAAAGTGTTTACGACCGAAACTGACAGCAATGTAAAGAAATGAACGCCTCAAGCCAATGTCTCCCAGACACGGTAAGTAATAGGACAATTAAACACCCGTTCGACCTCCAGTCGTGCTGGCGCGACCAGCCCGGATGGGGTTTGTCAGACCCAGTAGTACTACTCAAAATTTCCTCGCTTTGCAATATAATTAACGGTCCAAACGTAAGGCAAAAGTACTGACACTAGGTACGCATGTGATCATACTAAGAAGCAAGAATGCTAAAGAAGTAATTTACAGCATGTTATCTCCCCCAAAAAGAGTAAAGTAAAAGGGGCCGTGAAACTCACCTTAGGTAGCAAAAGCAACAGCAAGCAAAAGCAAAAACCCTATATCACTCAACGACCTGTTTAATAATTAAATACTAATTATTAACTATGACTTACACGCATATGCGAATAATATATATATCGCATTCGCTAGGGCTTCGGGTATTCGGTCCAGTTTCCATATATTGATAACACATCAGATAAACTTACACGTATTAAACATGTCATGTTTACACATATAAACATTCATCCAAGTGTATTGATTTCCCACATAGCATTATCATCACATACCCGTACACATACAATTGCATCTCTTGTACAATTCACTTATTCACATACATTCATCGCCAACCTATATATACATATCAACACATACAAATACCATCATGTGTACCTATATACCTCGATACGTACCAACATCATCATGCGTGTTCTACGTCTATATACACCCTATACATTTGCCGTCTTCTATTAATCTCCACATACATACAACTTTGTTTCTGCCTCACGTCATATACCCACGTTCGTATCACAAATAATTTAATACATATCAAAATAGTCATTGTTTATACTCCTACACAAACCTATGCATTAACCAGACAATTCACGCATATATAGATATAAACGGCATTGTTGCTGCTTATTATTTACATACAGTCCTATGCATACATACTGTACCACATACATTATCATGTTTCTACATAATCAGCAGCATACATCCATACATATATATATACTAGAAGTATTCATACACTGTTTCATACATTTTGCTGTTAAATCACTACTATTGTTATACATCCACATAAACACCCATACACATACATATATTATACTACATACATTCATGCTATGATAACACATACACACACAACAATTTTCATTCTATTTCCATATTACCTACATTCATGATACACACATATATATATACAACCGTACATACATAAACACATATATACATACAACCAGTTCATACACACGATACATATATACATACATACTTACACGTTAATCTGTTTCATCCATTACATCGCACATATTTATACATCATCATACAATCTGGACCGAAACAAACCGAATCATAACCCGTAACGAAACCGAATTCGAAACCGTAGCGCGAAAAATAACAAAAATAACACAACGGACACGTACCGATTGTCAAGCGGGGTGAGAGGAGGATACTGGTACGGCAACAGATGGGTGGTCGGAGGTGCGAGGGTGGTGGCTGCCGCTGCTGATCTCGCCGTAAAACAAGAGAACAACCCATAACCCTAGCAGCCGCAACCTTTCAAGGCATATAACTTTTTACCTGCTGCGATTCAGAGGGAACAGACACCACCGTTGGATTCCTCTCGTCGAGACGAAGATTTTGACATATAATACGCCTCGTGGGAACGCCGGAGTTGGCCGGAAAATGGCCGGAAAACATGTTCTGCGGCTAACCTAGCAGCCGCAACATTCAACTAACCATAACTTCTTCATCGCTACGAATTAGAAGACGAATTTACTATCATTGGAACCGTCTTGTCGAGACGAAGATTTTGATATATAATACGCCTCATGGGGACGTCCGAGCTGGCCGGAATCAGGCCGGAAAGGGTGACGGCTGCAACTTTTATGTGAGGGCATTTAGGGTTTGAATAAATGAAAAAAATTGGAGAATAAGATGTATTTATATGTAGGGTTTTCTAAGTGGGCTCTTTTAACTAGTTATCATGTGTTCGTCATTACATCACGTACCATTAACCATCCCGAATCATTGTTCTTTCACGGGTTTTCCAAATCGTTTCCGAATAATAATTTCTTAGTTAAAACCTTTACTTCTTGAACATATTTAATAAAGTACGCGAGTACATATTTTCGTCGCGCCACCCAAACTTGTTTGTCATAATGTATGTTTCCCCCTCAATTCCATATTATTTCAATATTAATATAAGAGATTAACGTTCTTATAACGTTCTTGTTTATCATGTTGGGCCATTATTGGGCCCATAAGCCCATTTACTAAAATTTTAAGATTGAGTTAATATAAATAACAACGTTATGTTAACGAAGTTAGCTGGAAATTACCGGGTGTCACATCATCCCCTTGTTGAAAGAATTTTCGTCCCGAAAATTAAATAACGTATGTAAAATGGTCTAAGATTTAAAGGGCAAAATTTTCGAATTGCCATATCATTCCCTTGTTGAAAGAAATTTTCGTCCCGTAAATTAAATAACGTATGTAAAATGGTCTAAGATTTAAAGGGCAAAATTTTCGAATTGCCATATCATTCCCTTGTTGAAAGAAATTTTCGTCCCGAAAATTAAATAACGTATGTAAAATGGTCTAAGATTTAAAGGGCAAAATTTTCGAATTGCCATATCATTCCCTTGTTGAAAGAAATTTCGTCCCGAAATTTAACCATTAGTATTAGTGTATGGCGTTGAAGTTTTGAATAGCCTAGGATGTTCGTGCATTATTTATTTATTTATCTATTTCTGCGTTCTTACGTGAACTTCGATTCACTCTTTGAATTTCAACCAACTTTAATAATAAAAAAAAAAATTTCTTTGTATATTTGAGTGTTTCAAATCCTCAGATCAACAGTTCAATTAGTTTCTCAAAGAGATGTAATTGTTCGTCAATTTAAAGATATTAAGTGACATAACGAGTGTCTCTCTTGGAGGAACTCCATTTGGTTGGAGGCACGAGAACTATTTGGTTTGATTTATCGCTGGTTTTATGAATTTACAAGTTTCGGGAATCCTCTGTTTACAGGGGCGGAGCCATTAACATGGCAGGGGTAGCCCGGGCTACCCCTCAACTTTTCGCGCCAAGAGAAAAAAAAAAATTTTTTACCCGTTTTACGTTTGGGCTACCCCTGAAAATTTAGAAGGATACCCCTGAAATCCTGAATCCAATACATTATGTAGCCCAACTATTTTTAAAACTTTTATTAGTCCAAGCCACAAAGCCCAAGTTATGTTAAAAATAAAAAAAAAATAAAAAAATATGGCTGATGGGCCGAAAAATATGGCTGAAAATTTAGAGACTTGGACTGTTGGGCCAAAAATCCACTTGACACAATCACTGTTGGGCCGAATATGGCTGATGGGCTGCTGCATCATTGTTGTTAGGCTGTTAGCTGAGCCTGATCTTTGCTGATTCAAAGAAAAAAAAAAACGCAGCTGTTACTGCTCTCTGTCTCCCTGAAGGAGTGAACTGTGAAGGCCTGAATCCGCTGTCGCCGCCAGCCTCTGCCGTCTCCGCCACCGCCATTGTTAAGTGTATTAACTCCCTCAAAATCCGTTGTCGCCGCCAGCCTCCGCCACCGCCAATGTTTTCTTATTATTATTGTATGAACGTACGAAAATTTTTTTAGAGGGCTACCCCTCAAGTTTTGGGCTAGCTCCGCCACTGTCTGTTTATAAATGACGACTTATATATGTTTCAAGATATTTAGGTCAATGAGCTTGGAGCTGTTATTCGGATATCCAAGGATCGTGTTTTACCTAAAGAATCCATATATTGATAGTGATCACTAAATTGACACAACAGGTGTGTGAGGTTAAAAAGGAAATGAATTGTCCATCACGTACAGGTACTCTGCTTTATTAAAATGAGCATTGTGAGAATGTGAACATCATGGCTGACGTATGAACTCCAAGAATTGGTGAAGAAAATGGATAGTGACACTACTTATATATTCGGAAGTATATGTTTTAAGCAAAATGATCAAGGAATTTAGGAAGTATTTCTATCTTCGATAACTATAGCATTTGTTGTGATGGAGAGAATAAATGGTTGTAAGACATATGATAATATGTACTTGAAGTTTAGATACTGAAGTACTATTGAAAACAAAAGAGTCGGTGTTATATGAATTGCTCCTAATTCTTTGGAGAGTTTTCTTGTGTATGGAATCTGATTGTTATTGGCGGGGGGGGGGGGGGTATGATATGCCCAGCGTTTTCTCATAGAAAAAAAATTTCAAGGATCTTGTCTTTTCATTCCAATAGATGATCGATTTAATTGTGTAAGTCTTTTTAGGGTGAACTTGCAGTGCCCATTTTAGAATATGATTTTTTTTTTTTGTCTTAATATTTTTTTTTGTCTTATTCTTTTTTTTTTTTTTTTTTTTACCATCCATAGATGAGCTTGCTTTTTTTTATCATTATTATTATAATTATTATTATTATTATTTTGTATCAATTGAGGATAAGCTTGATATTGGTGCAGTATTTTGGGTTGGATTTTCATTCCAGTAGACCTTTGTTCAGATGGATTTGCGTTGAGTTATTCTTCACTTTTTTTGCTTCTGGGTATAACCCACATGAAAGGTTGTGCCAGGATCATTGTGTAGCTGTAAATTCACCATTACGTTGCGCACCCGTAATCGTCAATTCACCTTACACAATCATCCTAGTTTATCTCCACACGTGAGCTTTAATCTTAAGTTTTATCATGCTCATTGTTCTGTTCTTATCTATAAGATATGTTATCTTGTTACAAACATAGGATGTATAAATGAGGTATGGTATGTCTACAACTAGCATCAAACAACTCTGCTAAATGTTCATGCTTAGCTTGATGTACATATAGGAAACCATATGTCAAGAATCCTATAAATTTTATGCTAATTATCCAGGCAAGATTGCAAGTAACATGAAATGAGGATACACTAATCATAAGTAATGACAACATTAAACAAGTAGGTAACATGTTTTAACACAGGCTGAATCACACAATAAGCAACATGTTACAACAAGTAATATGTCTTATAACTAATACGTTATAGCGGATGAATGTACCACGAAATAAATGATGTGTAGTAACACATAGTAGGTCACGTGACTACCAAATCAAGACCTCCCTATACTTAAGCTTTGGGACAACAACCCAGTCTCATTAATCGTATACAAAAGTGTGGGTTCATGAAACTTCGGATTACACCGTTGCCAAAGTAATGCAAGTTTAAAGTTATAATATAATGAAAACGTTTCTCAGGTAAATCCCCAAAAGAAGAAGAAAAAAAAATGGTCTAAAATGGCAAAATGTTTCAAAAGACTAGCATACAAACAAGGTATTTGCCTACCAAGTTCAAACTTCTCTAACAGAGCAACCAATAAGAAAAAAACAATTTTTTTTTAAACTTAAATAATAAAAGTTATCTAATCATGTATATGGGTCCAAATAAGTTCACATAAGTGCAACTAATGCAGTGTATAGTTATAGTCTAGAATGCAATGCAATGCAACCTAGTTCGCTATAACCAATGCCTCTGATACCAATCTGTCACACCCCCAAATTCCACTAACGGAGTTTTACCGTTAGGAGTGTGACACACCAGGATCCGACCATTAGTTACACCAAACGACGTACATGATTTTAAAAAGTAACGTATTGTATTAAGTAATAAAAATTAAAATAAAAGTTTTACATTAAATGCGGAAGCGTAAACAGTAAATGAGAATCTTTTAGAATAGTATTTGAATGTAAAAATGAAAATACAATAAGTAAAGTTCATTTCTGAAATCAATGCGACCAATGAATGAATGTCCTATCCGTGAGTGTGATCTTGACAACCTGAGATAAACATGCTAAAGTGTGTCAACATAAAGTTGGTGAGTTCACAGGTTTATAAAACTAGAAAGTAAGTTCCAAAAGCAAATTCAGAAATTCCCTTAGTATATCAAGTAGTTAGCTAGACTACTATGCATGCTACACTAGTGTACGAAAGTGTTTACGACCGAAACTGACAGCAATGTAAAGAAATGAACGCCTCAAGCCAATGTCTCCCAGACACGGTAAGTAATAGGACAATTAAACACCCGTTCGACCTCCAGTCGTGCTGGCGCGACCAGCCCGGATGGGGTTTGTCAGACCCAGTAGTACTACTCAAAATTTCCTCGCTTTGCAATATAATTAACGGTCCAAACGTAAGGCAAAAGTACTGACACTAGGTACGCATGTGATCATACTAAGAAGCAAGAATGCTAAAGAAGTAATTTACAGCATGTTATCTCCCCCAAAAAGAGTAAAGTAAAAGGGGCCGTGAAACTCACCTTAGGTAGCAAAAGCAACAGCAAGCAAAAGCAAAAACCCTATATCACTCAACGACCTGTTTAATAATTAAATACTAATTATTAACTATGACTTACACGCATATGCGAATAATATATATATCGCATTCGCTAGGGCTTCGGGTATTCGGTCCAGTTTCCATATATTGATAACACATCAGATAAACTTACACGTATTAAACATGTCATGTTTACACATATAAACATTCATCCAAGTGTATTGATTTCCCACATAGCATTATCATCACATACCCGTACACATACAATTGCATCTCTTGTACAATTCACTTATTCACATACATTCATCGCCAACCTATATATACATATCAACACATACAAATACCATCATGTGTACCTATATACCTCGATACGTACCAACATCATCATGCGTGTTCTACGTCTATATACACCCTATACATTTGCCGTCTTCTATTAATCTCCACATACATACAACTTTGTTTCTGCCTCACGTCATATACCCACGTTCGTATCACAAATAATTTAATACATATCAAAATAGTCATTGTTTATACTCCTACACAAACCTATGCATTAACCAGACAATTCACGCATATATAGATATAAACGGCATTGTTGCTGCTTATTATTTACATACAGTCCTATGCATACATACTGTACCACATACATTATCATGTTTCTACATAATCAGCAGCATACATCCATACATATATATATACTAGAAGTATTCATACACTGTTTCATACATTTTGCTGTTAAATCACTACTATTGTTATACATCCACATAAACACCCATACACATACATATATTATACTACATACATTCATGCTATGATAACACATACACACACAACAATTTTCATTCTATTTCCATATTACCTACATTCATGATACACACATATATATATACAACCGTACATACATAAACACATATATACATACAACCAGTTCATACACACGATACATATATACATACATACTTACACGTTAATCTGTTTCATCCATTACATCGCACATATTTATACATCATCATACAATCTGGACCGAAACAAACCGAATCATAACCCGTAACGAAACCGAATTCGAAACCGTAGCGCGAAAAATAACAAAAATAACACAACGGACACGTACCGATTGTCAAGCGGGGTGAGAGGAGGATACTGGTATGGCAACAGATGGGTGGTCGGAGGTGCGAGGGTGGTGGCTGCCGCTGCTGATCTCGCCGTAAAACAAGAGAACAACCCATAACCCTAGCAGCCGCAACCTTTCAAGGCATATAACTTTTTACCTGCTGCGATTCAGAGGGAACAGACACCACCGTTGGATTCCTCTCGTCGAGACGAAGATTTTGACATATAATACGCCTCGTGGGAACGCCGGAGTTGGCCGGAAAATGGCCGGAAAACATGTTCTGCGGCTAACCTAGCAGCCGCAACATTCAACTAACCATAACTTCTTCATCGCTACGAATTAGAAGACGAATTTACTATCATTGGAACCGTCTTGTCGAGACGAAGATTTTGATATATAATACGCCTCATGGGGACGTCCGAGCTGGCCGGAATCAGGCCGGAAAGGGTGACGGCTGCAACTTTTATGTGAGGGCATTTAGGGTTTGAATAAATGAAAAAAATTGGAGAATAAGATGTATTTATATGTAGGGTTTTCTAAGTGGGCTCTTTTAACAAGTTATCATGTGTTCGTCATTACATCACGTACCATTAACCATCCCGAATCATTGTTCTTTCACGGGTTTTCCAAATCGTTTCCGAATAATAATTTCTTAGTTAAAACCTTTACTTCTTGAACATATTTAATAAAGTACGCGAGTACATATTTTCGTCGCGCCACCCAAACTTGTTTGTCATAATGTATGTTTCCCCCTCAATTCCATATTATTTCAATATTAATATAAGAGATTAACGTTCTTATAACGTTCTTGTTTATCATGTTGGGCCATTATTGGGCCCATAAGCCCATTTACTAAAATTTTAAGATTGAGTTAATATAAATAACAACGTTATGTTAACGAAGTTAGCTGGAAATTACCGGGTGTCACAGAAAAAATCGTAGATTTTCAAGTAATATCATGTTTTTTATCAGTTTCTTACGTTTAAACTTCTGATCTGTTATTTCTTTTGTTTTTTCACTGAATCTGTTTCTATCAATAATGTAAACGTGTATTTTTCAGCTAGATTGTATATAGTGTTTTTGTTTTTTTTTTTTCATATTTTGTTTCAGATCTGTTAAAAAATTAATCTTTAATTTATTTTGGTTTATTGGTTCATTTTCCGTTTTTGGTACATATTTGAGATTTTAGAGTATTTTATTGATTTTTTTTTTTGTAATTTTCATACGTTTTTAGTTCAGATCTGTTATTTCTTTTGTTCTATGTTTCGATTTGTTACTATGTTAGTGTTTTTGTTCTATTTTTTCCAGATTTTTCTTTCCTGTTATCTGGTTAAAGATTTGTTTTGGTTTTTGTGTTCTTATCAATTGTTGTACATGTGATGTTCATTTGTGACAACAAATATTGGTCTTTTTTGTCCACTTTATTGTCTTCATTTGTTTGATTCTTGATTTAAGTTTGGATGTTTGTTTTAGTAGTTTTACTTGTAATCTAATAGCTGTTCTTATAGAGGCTTGTGTAACATGAAAATATATCTCAAATATAGCCACTGCTTCCTTTACGGTTTCAACAGCAAACCACCCGTCTATGACCTACAAATCAAGATTGTCAACAATTGGAAGGTTAGGTTTGGTGTTTGTACCCGTTGATGTGCATTTAGCATTTTAGTTAGCTTATTCAAATTGAATTATGTATTCATTAACTTGTATCTGTTTATTTTTGAAGCAGTGAATAGGTTTGCTTCATTTTCAAATGAGTTAATTACACGGATGGCCCCTGTGGTTTGACCTTATTTCATGTATGGCCCCTAACTTCTTGAAATTACAAGGATGGCCCTTACTTTTCAGATTTTTGTTGCACCATTGGCCCTTTGAGTGGATGGACGTTAAATTTCTCCGTTAGATGAATGTGAAATTACTATTATACCCTTATTTCATGTATGTAACCATCAACACCATCTCACCACCTCCCCACAATCACAAAACCTTCGTAACAGTGTTTATGCTTGCATTGATCGCCGGATATGCTTTCGCGCAGTCACCTACATCCGCATCAACGCTTTCTCCGACGGCTGCTCCGTTAGCTTCACCTCCGTCACCTGTTTCCTCCGACGGCTGCTCAGTGAGTTTGCATTATCCATGGAGAAAATGGGTCGGGTCGAGGTGAAAACGGGAAGCTCTGGTGAGATCCGAAGGAATTGTGCTGTTGTTAACAGTTAAAACTTAAGTGTACGTGTGTAGCCTTGTGATTTGTTTTGTTTATGTCGCATTTTGAATTACATGAAGTGTTTGTTTTAATATATTTTTGTATTTTTATGTGAGAAAAAGGATAAAGATGTAATTATGAGTATGAATAGAAACGATGCTTAATTGTGTAATAAAACCAAATTGATCATTAAATAGAACTATATATAAGAAAACTGTCATGTTGAACACACTTGTTTTGTTTAGCTTTGATTGATTTTCCATACAAATCAATGAATGAACTCAAGAGATCGAAACACATCAGTTTATATTGTTCAAATTACTAATGCGTGTATTTGACTACGCAGCTCAATAACTTAATGGTGTGGTTTGTGATTTTTACGTTTAGTTAGGGTTTGTGAATCTAGTGATGATGTTATGCTTTGGCCCTTACTTGATTTTGATATATTATTGATATTGCATGAAGGTGGTGATGGTGGTCTATTTATAGTTGACAGAGTGAAGGTGGTGGTGGTGGGATGTTGTTGGCAATGATGGAAACTTGGTGGTGGTGGTGGTGAACTGTTGTTGGCAAAGATAGAAACTAGGTGGTGGTGTATTAAGTTAATCTCACATGTTTTTGTCTTTAGTTAGGGGTATATTGGGCTTTTCACACACACTTAACTGACAAACATAACGAAAGTTAGTGTCAGGGGCCAACGATGCAACAAAAATATGAAAAGTAAGGGTCATCCTTGTAACTTCGGGAAGTTAGGGGCCATACATGAAATAAGGTCAAACCACAAGGGTCATCTGTGTAATTAACTCTTTTCAAATTCATCATAATGCCTTCATTTCCAAGATCATTGAGATTCAAGAAGATAATTTGTTAGTTGTTATTTTTTAAAATAAAGCACTTTTCATGGGCTTGAATGTGATTAAGTCGCTTCTAATCATGTTTATGACAATTTTTAGGATTTTTTATTGTTAATGTAGTTGTGCTATTAATTTACATGAATGGGGTGTATATGACCTGATTATTGACTATTACGTTTTTGTGATCTTAAATGTGGTTATGACGCGTTTAATTATGTTTATGATAGTTTTTAGGATGTTTGTTTTCTTAAAAGTACCTTATGAATAGTTTATATGGTTCTGCAAGCGGTTAGTTGTGATTTTGCTTGGATTGCTGATCTTTGTTCTTATTACTCATTTAATATACATTCTCATCAGTTGTTTTTTATGTCTTCAGTTTGTCATTTTGTTTAAATGAAGAAGCACTTGGACGTCACAATGATGAAGACCATGATGATATTAATGATGATACTTATTAAAAAGTTTAGAGTAAATTACCAAAATAGTCCCTGGGTTTGTACCGATTCGACCACTTTGGTCCTTATGTTATTTTTTTTGCCATTTTGGTGTTTGATTTTGTAAAAAACTATCATTTTGGTCCTTCCGTTAACGTTTTCTGTTAGTTTAATGTAAAATGACTAAAATGTCCTTGCTTATTAATTAAAAAATAAATAAATAAAATATGATAACAACCGAGTATCTGTTCTTGACTTTGTGGCATATCTTCATGTTACATTAAACTAAAATATGATAACCACCATCATCATCCTACCCCATCTTCATCACCACCACCACTTCAACAAAAAACACTACCTAACCAAATTCAGAAACATTAAGCTAAAACCCATATTCACATCTCTCCCTTCCGCCTCCCTCCTGTCGGTATCTTGAAGCCACCACCATTGTGCACCAGATCTTGTTCTAATTCAAATGATTTCATAGTCATCCTCCAAATCTCCATCCATGGCGGAAAACCCATCTCCCACCACGAGAAACGTTGTGTAACGAGATTAACAGTGCGGTGGTGGTTAAAGGCAGTGCGATGATGGTGAATAACAATCAGAGCGGTGGTGGTGAGTGTGTGAAAAGATGTGATGTTAGGGCAAAATTAGAGGTTTTTATCGGTGATGGGTGCTCGAAGGTGGGTGGCCGGAGGTGAAGCCATGCAGTTGAGACGGTGGTTGTTGTCATTGGAGAAATGGTGATGGGTGATGTGGTATGCTGTCGATGTTGAAGAAGAAAGAAAAGAAGAAAAAAGTTGGAGTTGGTTGTTGAATCGTTGATGGAGAAAAAAAGAAAAGAGTTGTTACAGAAGAGAAAGATTTTGGAGGATAAGGTTATATTAAATTATTAAAATCATTATTTTTAATAATAATAATAATAACATTGCCATTCTGATCCCTAGAGAAGTAAAAAGACTAAAATACCCCTGAAGTTAACAGACTTTTTTAACGATCTTTGACAGAAGGACCAAAATGACAGTTTTTTTAGAAAACCAAACACCAAAATGGCAAAAAAAATAATATAAGGACCAAAGTGGTCGAATGAGTACAAACTCAGGGACTATTTTGGCAATTTACTCAAAAGTTTATGAGCTCTTACTACTAAGAGCAAGATGGTAATTCTTTTTATACGTTGTCTATTTGTTTGTGGATTATGAAGTATTTCTTTGTATTTGTGTCAGCTTGCTATAATATTTTTTGTGTCATTGTTTAAAGCTATTATTTTATGGTAATTTGCTGATTTATTCAGTATTAAGGTTAAATATGTTCATTGCTTTATAACCTTTTTAATTAACAACACTTTTTCAAAAGACTACAAAAGTACAAAATCAATATAAAATGTTCTCTTTTTCAAATTTCCCGCTTCGGAGTTAAAAAATATGTTTTTCAATACTTTTCACCAAACAGGTATCAATTCCCATATCCAAGACATGAACCAAGTTTTACCTTTTGCAACCTTCCTAAAATTTATTTCTTCTTTATTTAAATCTGAAAAAAAAAACTTACTCAAACACCTATCGAGTCAACTATCACAAAACATGCATTCAACTCTTTCATCAAGAAAGATATTTCATTTGCTTTGTTTCATATACCCGAAGTGTCTTTTATGTTTCTTTCAAGTGTTTCAAATAAGAAAAAAATGGTCAACTAAATAGACAAATACACTATTCTTAATTTCTTTCACTCATAGCTAATTGAACTCATGCCACCGACAAATACACTAAATAGCTTTTTGGAAATGGAGTTTCTAGATATGACATATATAGATTTTACATTTGCTGAATATACACAACTTTCTTTCCGGTATCATCTTTGGTTATGTGTTAACATATAATTTTTTGTTGCTTACTTCAAACCCCATATAATTTATGGTTTGGCATGCAATGAACGAACATGTTTTCTCTCTTTAAAAATATACATTTTTTTTAATTCATGGTTTTACACTTTTTTTAGGGAGGTATAACACTTGATGTTTTGAATGTGATTTTAATTTATTTTGGGTTAAATGGGTCCATTATACTTGGTCAGCTCATTCTTTGAACTTCAAAAGTCAAACTTGATCTATGTGAATGCATTGAACAAATGATTCGTCGCTTCTCAATATTATTCGTATGAAGGATTGAAGGATGACAATTAATTAGTTCATTCGCGTTGAAGTTGTTCACTCAGCACCAAATAGGCCTCAAATTTTAATACTCATATACAAGCCAAGTTATACTCAACACTGATAATTTCAAAACTGGATTGAACTGTCAATATTTGTTATTCAAAATAAAAACGGATTTTTAGAACTTCATAAAGCGCAAGTTGTTTTGAACCTTTTTAATTTTGTGTGTATGGTGTATTTTTATTAATAACATTTATACTTTTATTTTATATATTAGTCGTATTAACATGTTAAATGGTAGTTTCTTCCGACTTGTGTGTGACAAGAGCAGATAAACTTGAACATATATATTTCACAAAAATTGTATGGTATTGAATAGATTTAATCTTGATAGAGATTTGTAATAAATGTGTTGTATTCTTTTTAGTCTTTTTTGTATAATGTATATTTATTTACTTTATATAAAAATAATAGTGTTACTAAAATGTTACATTATAAACAAAGTTGAGATGATGTGTCTCAATTTCAAGCTTTTTGAACACGTGTTCACTTCTAAAGCCCTCATCGTGGCTGCTTCTCATGACAGATCCATTTTCCTTTCAAGTTTCACGTGGGTTTGACCCATACCCGATTGAAACAATGATTCAAATTTCAAACCTTTCTTCACCTACTTTCCCCTTTCTTTCATTTTCATTTTCACTTTCTCATCTTCTCTCTCCAGTTTCTTTCATCTCCAATCTAAAAGGTTTCGTATTTCTTTGCTTCAGCAACAACATCTACCGCCTTCATCCTTTTTAAATCATTTACCTGTTAACATCATTCTTCATTCCTCTATATCAAATTGTAGAAAGATTTTGAAACAATCATTTTGTTTTTTGTTTCTTCTATGTTTCATCTACCGGATCTTCGTCACAAACCACCTCCTTCTAACCTTGCTGTACGTTTTCTGTTCTTTTCCTAGGTATGCTTTTTTCATCATTTGCTTTGTATGATTTTCTCTCATATCTTTGAAACCCTAATTTTATTTTTGTTTATTCAACGCTTGATTAATCTGTTCTCCTACTCACACAACCATTTGGCGACACTTTTGATCCTTTTGGTTTGTTTACAGGTATGTATTGTTCATCATTTACTCTCTATTAATGTTTTTTCATTTTTATATTTACTCACTCATCAATTTGGTTTTGTTTTATGTTAACTTCATAAAGGAGGGGATCATGAAAAAAGAAGCAGGTGAATAGATTATTTGAAGATAAATGGCTTTACAGGTGAATAAAGGTTTCTATTTAGTTGTCAAATTCAACTAAATACTTTTGATTTCAGTTAATCTTTGAGTGATACACTTGGTCGATTTAATGCTTGATCACATAATTGTAGCAATTCATTTAAACAAAAACCTAATGGGATTTTGTAGATTTTGAAGTAAAAAACTTATATATATATATATATACTATATATGCTAGGATGTTATGGTTTTTATTACATGTTACAGATTGAGGTTTTGAGTTTTTAATTTTAAAATCTGTTGTAGGTAAATGGTAAAAAATTGTAATTGTTGATCATGTTTTAAGTTTTTTACATTGCACCATCAAGATGCTTGATAGGCACCTTTGACCAGAATTTATACATGTAGGCCTTTTCATTTTGCTATTGTTATCATATCTTAACAGTGCAACTCTCTCGAAGAATCAGTGGAGCGTGTTTAATTGAGAGGCGCATGTGCTGGTGTTGTACTGAATGGAGTTCAAGCGTACGGCGACAAGTATATATAGTTTAGTGTCCTCGGAGACCTATTTGAGGTTTTGTGTTCATAACTATATCACCACATTGCAAGATGAATCCAATTTAAGAAGGGACTTTTTTGGTTCGGTAAGAATTCTATAACTACTATGTTCATTTTATAATCAAATTTTAAATTTAAGTAGAAATGGGTTGAATAGGTCAAATGGATCTCTTAGGCTTATAAATTGCTTGGTTAAGTTACAAATGAAATTGAAATGGGTTGGATAGCTAACTCGATAGTCAAATTTATACAAGATAAGGGTAAACACAATTTAAGTATGTAACTCTTTGTTCAAAAAACTTTACACGACTGAAGTCTTCAAGTTACCTAAAGTATACAACACTGTTTTCTTTTGCATTTGAAAGCTGTTTATCATAACATAGAAAGGAACAAAACTATCAAATATAGTAAAATAGTCTATGGTCAACTATAGAGACAAAATACAATTAATAGCAATTTAAAAATCATTGGTACCAAACAATGATACAACTCTCTACCTAAGAGAGTTTAACTTTTTTTTTTGATTTCAGGTTACCTAAAATGCAATTCTTTGTCTTATTTTTCTTTATGCTTGAGATGAATTTGTAATTTGTTTTGCAGCTTTTATAAAACTAAAAACAAAGGATTGATGATGGTGTTATGGGAGATACAATGACCACCATAAATTGTTTTTTAAAATAATCATTAGTTCAACACTTAATGATTATTTTTTAAAATGAAGTGTTTTATAGTTATTTAAAAAAACAAGTTTTATTAAATAATCTCAACCCACTAGTTAAGTCATTGGAATATGGTTTTATTGTTTTTGGGTTGATTTAAGTCGAGACACAACCCATTGAAATCCGTGGGCGTGTACCCGGTATGCAAGCCTACCCAACCAAACCAATAATAAAAAAGAGAAGATTAACAAGGCAGACCAAGGCAACGAGGACGATCCGCTCATAAATCAAATTTCAGTTGAAGGCTGTGTAGTTTGTTTAATAAAATATGGATATGGATCTGCTGCTGGTGGTGGTAAAATAAGTAAATCTATGGCTATGGCAATGTCAATTAGGAGTTGGTTGATGGTGAGTGCAGTTGCCATTCTACTTGAGGTCATCGGTCTCTCGCTCTTCGTCTTTGCCTTTTTTCCCATTAGACCTACTCTCTCCGGTCTCAGGTATCTCATCTCATTCAATTCCTAATCGTTCACTTCAATTCAATTCAATTCAATTCAGTTCAATTCAATTCAATTCAAACATACATTACATACAACACTACTCACTCTTTCATTTCTGACTACTCAATCTATAGTGGACCTGAGAGTTTCCACCCCCCATGTGAGCATCAAAATCACACATTATACCAGGCAAGTTCATTTTATATATATACACCATCACAATCACAATCTCAATCTCAATGTTCTTCTAATGAAGTAATAATATAATATTAGTGCCTGCAGGAACTCCCCCCTTCTTACGACCGACTCATACTTATGGTTATTGATGCTCTTCCAGCACAATTTCTTCTCGGAAGAGATAATCAGCCTCCACCGAAGATTTTTAAGGATGCAATGCCATTTACTCACTCTTTATTGGCCAATCAAATGGCATTGGCTTACCACGCTAAGGCTGCTCCACCAACCGTTACACTCCCACGCTTGAAGGCATTCATTCATTCATTCATTCATTCATTCATTCATTCATCCTTTCTTCACATATATGCATTCAATCTGTATGTTTGTTTGTTATTAATTCACTACAGGCCATCACTACTGGCTCAATTGGAGGCTTCTTGGATGTTTTGTTTAATTTCAATACTCAAGCTCTTTTGGATGATAATATTATAGGTACCTCAATCTTAAATCATATACCTCCACTTTAACCACTCTGATCCTTCTATTTTCCTTTACAGCCCAGTTTTTTAGAATTGGTTGGAAAATGGTTATGCTTGGTGACGAAACATGGCTTAAGTTGTTTCCAGGATTATTTACAAGGCATGATGGAGTTACTAGTTTTTTTGTAATTTCTCTTACTCTTTTTCTTCTCCTCACACTACAAATTTAAGTCTTCAGGACAACACATCACTTTTTATATTGTCTACCTAAACTGCTGTATTATAAGTCTTGTTTTACATACAATAGCATTATATTTCTTGGCATTTTTACTAAATCTTTGTGGTCCATTATTGTTTTTTTCACCTTTTGTTTTTCTACTACAGCACTACTTATTTGTCTCGCTACCTACATTCCAAGAACATCTAAATTTTATTGTTAAAACACTCCAAAATTTTCATTATGAAATCTCTTACTTGTTCTTGATATAGGTTAAAGATACTGTGCAAGTGGATCACAATGTTTCTCGGCATCTAACTTATGAACTTTACAAGAATGACTGGAATCTTCTGGTAATATAACTGCTATGTTAACTTCAGTTCTAACTCCAGGGCTTGGCTTGTATGGTACCTAACTACACAATTACATCTAAAACTTCATCATTTTTGTTGTTATTTTCCAACCTACTGGCTTCTTGCATGTTATGACTGTTAGGAGGACATAAATGAAGTTATGGAGTTTCTAGCTATGTGGCGCATGTGAGCTTATCTTTTACAATGCATATTGTGTTCCAGTTATCTGCATTCTTGTATACCTGTTAGGACTTTCCTACAACTTTAAGCATTTTAATCCTTTTATAGAAATTCATTAACTGAATAATATATGTGGGGACATGAAGCTTTTACTTATATTATTTTCCAAATAGTTAACAACCAGTTACTAAATGCATAAAACACAATTTAGCAACTAATTAAGGAACCTATATTCAATAATATTGTAATATCTTTGACATGATGCTCTATATTTCTCTTTACCCTTATGTGTGGTTATACCATAGTAAATGTGTAAATATTGATCTAGGCCGCCTGATTACATTCTATTTGTTTATTTGCCAATATAGATACACCTTTGTATGTAAACTCATCGAGGAGACCTTGATACACAGCTAAAATGTATTTATACTATTTATTTCAGCCAGATAACTTTATATCACATCAACACTAGAATTCTCTGCAATTTCATTTCAGATTCTTCATTATCTTGGTTTGGATCATATTGGACATCTTGGTGGGCGCAACAGGTACGTATCTTAACATTACCCACTCAGAAATAAAAAAAGAATATAAAAAAACTGGTGTTGCTGCTGATTCTCTGTTTCAGTGTCATGATGGAACCCAAACTCCAAGAAATGGATGAAATAATAAAATTGATTCACTCGAGTGCCATCCAGTCTCGAGAAAGTGATCACAGGCGAACACTCTTGGTTTGTATACTCCAAAGAATCTAAATTTTGACTTGAGCTCAATGTATATTCATAAAAACATATTCTTCAACTTTAGTTTCATTTGTAGGTGGTAGTTAGTGATCATGGCATGCAAGAAAATGGTAATCATGGGGGATCTTCATATGAAGAAACAGATTCATTGGCACTTTTTGTTGGCCCAGGAATCAGTCATGTATCAGCCACGTATGATACTATTAATCAGGTATTATAATGCATTTCACCCTTGAAAGTTTAGAATTGTTGCTACTATCGGGTGTGGAGTCTTGGGGCAAACCGGCCGACCTTAGGCCTTTTACACGGTTTGGGCCTTCCTTGGGGATTAAGTGTTATTAACCTAGATTTGTCTCTATATATACACAGTTATGTACTTGTAATTCCTTGAGAACCTAATAAAAATACAAACTCTAGCAGCATAGCCGTGTGTCTTGAGAAGTACACGGGGGCCTTTGGACTGCCACTCCTATGTAAATGATGAGCTACATTGGCGTGTGTTATGTTGTAGAGTCTTTGAATTGAAACAGTCTATGTAACTTGGCCCTGTGTTCACATAACTCCAGTCCACATGACTGTATCTATAGGGAATCTGAATTCTGATGGCCGCTTCTGAGATCATATAGCCATGTACTCTTAACACGTACGATGTGTATAAATTAGATTATATCACGCATTCCATAATGATTCTTGAAGGTAGGATATCTAAAAGACTGAAAGATTATTGTCTTATAATCTGCCTCTTATTTTGTTGATTCAGGTTGACTTAACTCCAACATTGGCTCTCCTTTTTGGTGTACCTATTCCCAAAAACAATGCAGGATATCTGATTGCTGATCTATTTCATCCAGTAGAAGGTTTAATCTTTTGCTTCAGTTGTTTACAAGGATTAAAAAATCTTTAAATAAAAAAAAAGTTATAGTTATGGGTTTAGACATAAGTAAGACCATGCTTATAATTATTCAAAACTGCAACTTGTGTCCTTTTATGTTGTAACTGCAACTGATTCTGCTCTGAATATCACAGATCACCAGTTACTAAGGGCAATGGAACTTAATTCGTGGCAGTTGCTACGGTTACTTCAAGCACAGGCAACTGATTCTACTTGTGGAAGTTTGGAGGACTCATCTTCTAGCTTATATTTTGATGCTGCTGCTCTCCATGCATCTTGGAAGTCCAAGAATGTTTTAAAGTGGGTTAGATAACATCAATATATCCTAACCTTCGGAAATATATAATAAACAATATTAAAAATGACGTTGATGAATAATGTTTCTGTAAAAGTGATTGTGACTGACAAAACTATGTGAAAGTCAATTAAAAGACCAACACCTTTTCTTTTAAGTTTTTGAGTTATGTTTTTTATTATTTTAATCTTATAATTACGTTGGACCATATATTCTTTTTTCTCTTATAACTATTTCAATATAACGTTTTTAACAATTTTTGAATATGGCGTTGAGACATGCTTATTTTTATCTCTGTGTGGGTTCACCCACTAGTATATAATATGAAACACATTCTGATTAATTATTTCCACATATAGGTCTGCTAGCAATGAGGACTTCAAAAGAACTGTCTTGGCTTACAATGAGTTTTTGAGAACAGCAAGTGATCAGTTGTCACGCAGAGCAACTGATGTAAGCATTTCATGTTTCAACAAATGTAGATTTTTGCTTAAAATGAATCAAGGGGTTGGTGGGCGTTTGGATGTGCGTTTGAAAGTGATTATATTTATATTGGATAATCAACTCTAATAAAATAAACAATAAAAAGAGCTTATGATCATGAATTTACTGTTTTTATATGTAGTAAAAACAATTTTGGGATTAAATACCCCAAAGAGATTTTTGTGGAGAAGTAGCAAATTTTGCGATTCAGGTAAAAGTCTTTCAAGTTAGATATGACAAATGCCTAGATAGATATTTTGTTTTACCCTTAGCAAAGTGAATCCAACACCCCCCTTACTCCCTTAGTGACATGGGAACTTCTTGTTGACAAACTATAGATAGATTCTTTATTTATCCATCTACAATATTATGTTCTTTCATTTCTTTAAAATCTTTTGCCCATTACAGAAACCCATTGGACTACTTGCGTCGGGGGTTACGGCAATGCTTCTTTCATGTGTCATGTTCTTGGGCCTCCTTCTCAAACTTGGCCAAGAATTATACCCAAATGTACAAACCCACAAGTTCCAACTCTCTGAAGCTTTGGTAGGGGGTATTATGGTAATTATTGTTTTATGCATGGGATCAAGCTCTCTAGTTGAAGAAGAACAATACCTATGGCATTTTACAACCTCAACCTTCTTTCTTGTATTACTTTGCAAAACAATAAAGTCAACCACAAGAAATCTTGGCAGGCAACTATATTTAGTAGCAGTTATTATTATTTCTGGAAGAATTCTGAAAGGATGGCATCAAGGTGGTGTTAACTGGACCCACCTTCCTGACATTTCCAAATCACTTGAGATTCTGGGGAATCCTTACATAAAACTTTTACACATCATCTCCATGTTGCTTGTAATCGGCTTATGCTTGTATACTCTTTCCTCGTTATGGTCAAGGGGTAATATCATCATTTTGATTGGACTAAGTTACTTATGTAATGGTTTACTGGTTCTACAGTATGTAATAAAGCATCACGGTAATGGAGCTGGAACAATTGGTAATGATGCAATCGTAGCCGTACGACTAATTTATGGTCTTATCATCACATCTGTAACATTAGTTGTTATTGCATCACCATGGCTTATGTCTTTTCAAAGCCAGGATCTGGTTTTGGTGATTAAAGATAGTTTGTACCTTAGTGGGACTACTTACATGTTTGGTTGGTGTCTTCTACAACTTTTGCTACAACAACCCGTCAATGCAATGGTTATTTCATTGCTTCTTGTGCAAATCATTTCTACTATCTGTTATGCTTCTCGTGGTGGTTCAGATGTTAAGCAATGGGTTGAGGTTAATTCTCAGATCTCTTTATAGCATTGCAGTAACAAATATCTGATTGTATACCAACATTTTTGGATGCATTTAACTTGAATATATGCATTTTTTTGTGTGTTGTATAATTATTTTCATAAGAATTGCTAAATCATATTAAAACCTGTGATCTTGCATACTTTGGCTTGAATTAGAATTTATGCTTGCTCCAGTTTCGTTTCCAATCTGAATTGCATGTAGTTTCCACTCTATTGTGATTTTAAGGACCCAATGGTATATTCTAAGACAGAGGTGATGATGAATGGGACATTTGAACGGTTAATTCTGACTTAGGATTAAATTTGAAGGATGAAATTGGATGAAAAGATTTGGTCAAGATAATTGTTAGGAAAGTTTTTGTTTGGTATGTGTATCTTGAGTGTTATAGTTTATTAGTTATAGTATAAAACCATAAATAGGGATCATTGTATTGAGTTTATTTCAATCAATAATAAGAAGATAGATTCGGGTCATGGAGTGGTTGTCATTTTGATTTGCTTGATCCTTTGATCTCCATAAATTGGTAACACAACGAGGAAAAGTTCGAGAACGGTGAAGGAGATTGATTGAGCAAGCAAGAGGAGCAACCAACAATCGAAGAAGTGAGCACCAAAGACGAGATTGAACCCACCAAAGAAAGACACCATTCTAATTGAAGGAGAAAGATCTGTGTGACCAAGATAGCAGCGAGAAAATAAGAGGGGAAGCTAACTGGGTACGGTTCATGAGCAGGGCAGAAAAAACCTGCATGGTAAGTGGAAGAAGACAGACCTGTGTGACACAGGTTCAAGACCTGTGTGAGTGTAATTCCATCAAGAAAAGGGAAAACAAGGTGCAAGCTACTCATCAAGAAAAGAGAGGAGAAAGAATTAAAAAAGAGAAAGTGGGCCAATGACAGGAAACAACAGATGGCAGAAAAGAAGATGTGGAGTATGATCAAGAAGATAGTTCTGAGTCAAGAAGAGGAGCAAGAAGCAAGATAGCCAAGGGAGCATGACAATAAGTTATGATTCCTATAGTCTGGTGAAAGAAGTCTAGGTATGCTACCGAGTCGGTGGATTAAAGGAGAGTATTGCTTGGAATTAAAGATCTCGGAGGTACAAATCAAGGTTAAGGGGGAAATTAGAATGAAAGGCTAATCTTTGACTTGGGATTAAAATTGAAGGATGAAAATGAAATGGGCTGAAAAGATTTGGTCAAGATAACTGTTTAAGAGTTTTTAGGGAAGTCTTTATTGGTTATTTGGTATGCATATCTTGAGTCTTTATTGGTTTCGGGAGCATGCTATGTTTTAGTATAAATATAAATAGGGATCATTGTCTTGAATTTATTATGTGGTTTTCAATTAATAAAAAGAAGAGCCGTGTCCTGGAGTTGGGCCACAAACTCAATTGTCATGCTGAGTTGCTCGAAACAATTGATTTCCATCACCATTTTTCCTCGTCTTGTATCAGTTATGACTACGCAATTCTGGTTAACTTTATATATCTATCCTTTCATGAGAAAAAAATATAGTTACATATGGATTTTTCATTTTTTACATAGCTTATGAGTTTTCAATTCATTTTTTTTGTTTACAATCCAGGTTGCTGCTATTTATTATTTAGGAATGGCAGGCCATTTCAGTCTTGGAAACACCAATACTCTAGCGACCATTGATGTTGCTAGAGCTTTCACTGTATGATATCTTCCTTCGATTAAACATTTATTTATTTATCTAATTTCTTATGATAATTACTGGTTATATTGGCAGGGAATCTCTAGTCATTCAACTGTGGTGAGTGGAGTGATAATGTTTGTGATAACATATGCATCTCCTATGTTAGGTCTCCTTAGCTTGGTGATGTCTATTGCTATGAAAGAAAATAATACCACTCCAAATATCCATGAAATAAATATGGGCCAACTCCTGAAGATGATTCTTGGTTTTCCGTGTTTGGTACCACTGGGTTTGAATTCTTTACTTTTGGTTGCATACACCATCATACTGTTGGTCATGAGGAACCATTTATTTATATGGACCGTTTTTTCTCCAAAGTAAGTCTTATTCTTGAGGATGTGTTTAGAATATGATGTTTGATTGATTGATAATTATGTTTTGACCATAACTGAATTAATATTCAAAGAAGGTGATTTATAATGCTATTCTGCCACCGCAGGTACATCTATGTTATAGTCATGACTGTTTGTGTCCTTTTCGGGGTGCTTATCGTTGCTTCAACAGTCACTTATATTATTTCAATAGCAGTTTTTCTGAGAAAGAAAAAAAAACCAGCATCATAAGAAAGAAGCCAATGGCCATGGAGGAAGGTAAATTATTTTTTCTCCTTATTTAGTTGGTTACTTTCTACATGTAGCAGTTTGTAAATCTTCTGTTTCTTGATCAGGTCTTGTTGTATGAGATACACTTGTTAGATTTCTCTGTTTCTTATTATTTGCATAAATAGTTATATGCCGTCAGTCAGTCAGTCTTTTGACACCAGCAGCACAGGGCACCAAAGTCAAGATGCCAGCCATCATCAGATTGAGTTTCACTCTCATCATCAAAACTAACATCCTACCTTTTTGTTGCTGCAAAATCTTTAACCAAAGTGAAGGATTCTTTGGATCCTTGTGTTGACCTCCGCAGAGGATACTTGCCGTTCTTACAAACAATCGACAGAGGTCTATCTTGTTAATAGTTATTGCTCCTTTATGATATCATTCTAGAACAGTGTTACTATTCTAAATCCATGGCTTGATTTTTTTACTTGTAAAATGCTTCTACTTATTAATTAAGTTAAACAAATAGTAACATAAAAACAGTAAATGCTATTCCAAATGAAAACACCAAAACAAATATTTTGTGAATTTAGAATTCTGTTAGTGATTTATTTTTAATCTCGTCATGAACATAGCTTTCTACTGGTATTACAAGTCTAGGTTTACGTATAAAGCTGTTATTTCCTATGAAAACGACCTTATATAACTAAGCATCATAGATATTATATTCTTTTGATTTGATTTGATTTGATTTGATTTGATTTTTATAATGGGTAACTCACACATTCGTTAATCACTTTTTTATGCTCAACGGAAGAGTTTGGATTTGGGTTTTGATCAAGTAGTGATGGAGGAGTGAATGAGTACTTTGTGAAAAGGTTGGAGGTGGAAGAGAAACATTTAATTAAACAAACCTCCTCTCTTCTCAACCAGGAAGGAAGGAAGGAAACAAAATGTTTAAAATATAAGTGGTTTTGGATCATTAACTGTTCAACTAATATAAGGTTTAGTTCATTAAGAACTATTATATTGTTTAATTATTCAAAGGTAAATGTCATGATTAAATTTATCTATATTGAAGAAGAAAGTGTATGAATAGTGTAACATACTTAGTTGTTAGTGTAATTAATTGTTGTTAATTTTGTATTTGGATGTTGTGTGTAGTATGGTTAGTTGTTGTTAATGTAATTAATTACTGTTATATCAATTGTGTGAGTGTTGTAATAGTTGTGGGTCAATGTTTAAAAATTTGGTCAGACGCGTGTTTGTGTTTGTCTGTTTCCAAAGACACGTGTTTTGTTTTTGTTGCATGTTGGTTTATTAATTATTGGTATATGTATTTGGTTTTTTTTTTATTTTGTTTTTTGTTATGTTGTGTTTAGTTAATAATAGATCTTCTGTGTTTAGGTAATAATGGTTTATGTTTCGTGCATGTGGTTGATTTGTACATAGTTGTGATTTATTATCTATCTATTAAAAGATAAACGTAATCAACAGTAGATTACAGCAAATTTCAACTTCATAATGCAGCAATGTACAATGTTAGGTGCATATGATAGGGTTGTAGTGTCTATGCTTTACACGTGTAATGAGAAGCTAACCAGAGTTTGCTTAGTGTAGGGAAAAACCAATCAAATTTTGATTTGTGTAAGACAGGTGTGAAACATATGGCAAGCTTTTACCCGACTCATTTACTTTCCGCCTCCATAACTAAACCCTGAACCCTAAACCCTAAACCTTAAACCTTAGGGTTTAGGGTTTAGGGGTTTTTTTTTTTTTTTTTTTGGAAAAAGTGTAGTGCCCTTGGCAAACTTTATTCAACAAATCAGAAAAACAAACTAAGGCAATGCATTGTCAAGGCTTTTTGGCCAAGACAAAAACATCCCTGGAAATAGAAACAAGAACATACAATTAAACACAACACATTGAACAACAATATAACACTTTCTAGACCACAAACGACCCAAATAGAAATACCAATTGAAGCCTTCAAACAGCTTAATCCCATTAACATTCCAACAATATTTTGAACAATCCAGCCCACTCCAAAATCTTCTAGTCCAGCAGCTTATTATGTACCAGATTTGGGCTTTAAAATTCCTTTCTTGCGAAGCAGCCCAATAATCTTCAATCTTGCAATCCAGCCCAACAGTCTTCTTTCTTGCAGTCCATTTTAAAACTTTAATTACCAGCCTTCTGCCCAACACCATCCTTTTGCTCTGATCCATCAACTCTATAAAATTGATACACAAACCATAACCCCCACCTTCCATTGATTCTTTATAATGACAATAATCCAATGTTTGACTTTTATACACAAGGTCAACCTTTATATTCTTGTCCCTTTGCTGCAAAATTCCTGCATTAATACTCATATATAACCACTTCATCTTTAGATCTCTTCTTGACATCAGTTTGCTATTCCCCTTTCTAATGCTATTCTCTTGAGTAACCCATAATTTTCCAATTTTACTCAAAAAGTCAGCAAAACACCCAATCATGTCAACCTCCATGGTTCTACCCTTACCCAATTTGACCCATCTTAACATCAACCTACCATGGACTGCTTTGCCTATCCATCTATGAAAATTCATCAAAAAACACATGGACTGCTCCTTCCTTATATCTCCCAGTTTGCTACTTATCCCAAGTAGACTTACAAGCCCTAATAACCCATCATACAGCAGAATACTTGCATGGGCCAATATGGCAGACCAAGCAAATATGATTAAAATCAGAATTTTCCCTAAAGACCAACATGATAGATAAGAAAGCAAACACTCACCATGATTGACAGAAAATCTAGAGACACCAAAATAGAGTACTACCAGACCCTTTCTCTTCCACCCTCCCCATCCCATGTAATAACCAGCCCAGACATCAGACTCAAGATGATACATGAAAGGCTCAGAAACAGTATTGACCCAGAAAAAGGTTTGTGTCCAAGTGTAAGAGCTGCCTATCCATCTAGAAAAATCATCAAAAATACACTTGGTCCACTGCTTCCTTATATCTCCCAGTGTGCTACATTCTCCATGTAGGCTTATCATAACTAGACCCCATACACACAGCTGAATGATTACCCAGGCCATGAATTTGGCAGACAAAGTAATCATTTTTAAATCTTTTAATGCAAAGAGTAACAGCCTGAGAAAAAAATCCTAAAGACCAAGCAGATAGAAAAGAGAGATCACACATATATAGGACAGAATTACTAGAGACACCAATAGAAAAGCCTACCACACCCTGCCTCTTCTGCCCTCCCCAAACCATAATCATACCATCCCCCAGCTGAAGAAAAGACTGAATAATACAAACAGGCTCAGATTTGACTAAGACAAAGGAAAGGATTTGTGACCATTTATAAGCTCTAACAAGATGATAGAGAAAGATCAAAACTAGACAAATGGCCACATCCAACCTTATCACTCCATGGCTTAACTCATCTCCAGAGTTATACTCACAACTAAACCTCCAGATCACAAGCAGAATAGAATAGGTATGAAACACCAAAGCCCATACCTCAGCTATGAACATCAATAAGAACCATCCTAAAGTCCAATAGGAAAGAAAGAAGAGAAAAAAATAAAACAAGACGGTTCAAGGGTCCGGGGTTTAGGGGTTTAGGGTTTAGGTTCAGGGTTCAGGGTTTAAGGTGTTCAGGGTTTAGGGTTTAGGCTTGGGTTTCGGGTTCGGGGTTGGGGTTCGGGGTCCGGGGTTCCGGGGTTCCGGGGTTCAGGGTTCAGGGTTCAGGGTTCAGGGTTCAGGGTTCTAGGGGTTCCAGGGGTTCTAGGGGTTCCAGGGGTTCCAGGGTTCCAGGGGTTCCAGGGTTCCAGGGTTCCAGGGTTCAGGGTTCCAGGGTTGGGGGTTTAGGGTTGGGGGTTGGGGTTTGGGGGTTGGGGGTTGGGGGTTTAGGGGGTTTAGGGGGTTTAGGGTTTAGGGTTTAGGGTTTAGGGGGGTTTAGGGTTTGGGGTTTAGGGGGGTTTGGGGTTCGGGGTTCGGGGTTCGGGGTTCGGGGTTCGGGGTTCGGGGTTCGGGGTTCGGGGTTCGGGGTTCGGGGTTCGGGGTTCAGGGTTCAGGGTTCAGGGTTCAGGGTTCAGGGTTCAGGGTTCAGGGTTCAAGGGTTCAGGGTTTAGGGTTCAGGGTTCAGGGTTTAGGGTTCTAGGGTTTAGGGTTTAGGGTTCAGGGTTTAGGGTTTAGGGTTCTAGGGTTCTAGGGTTTAGGGTTTAGGGGTTTAGGGTTTAGGGTTTAGGGTTTAGGGTTCAGGGTTTAGGGTTTAGGGGTTCTTCTTCGGGTTTCGGGTTTAGGGTTCAGGGTTCAGGGTTCAGGGTTCAGGGTTCAGGGTTCAGGGTTTAGGGTTTAGGGTTTAGGGTTTAGGGTTTAGGGTTTAGGGTTTAGGGTTTAGGGTTTAGGGTTTAGGGTTTAGGGTTTAGGGTTTAGGGTTCTGTTTAGGGTTTAGGGTTTAGGGTTTAGGGTTTAGGGTTTAGGGTTTAGGGTTTAGGGTTTAGGGTTTAGGGTTTAGGGTTTAGGGTTTAGGGTTTAGGGTTTAGGGTTTAGGGTTTAGGGTTTAGGGTTTAGGGTTTAGGGTTTAGGGTTTAGGGTTTAGGGTTTAGGGTTAGGGTTTAGGGTTTAGGGTTTAGGGTTTAGGGTTTAGGGTTTAGGGTTTTTTTTTTTTTTTTTTTTGAAAAAGGGCAGTGCCCTTGGTAAACTTTTATTAAAAAACAATCAAAAAAATTACAAACAAAGGCAGTTATTTGTCATAGCTTTTTGGCTAAGACAAACAACCCCCAGAACAAACAAACAAAAACATACAATACAATAACAAACTATCCATTTTCTAGACCATAACCTACCTAGAAAGAAAATCCAATCAACAAAGCTAAACACAAAATACAACCACAAATTACAATTATTCCTAATACAACTGACCAATCTACACTTCACAATCTTGCTTCTTTTATTCACTTTATTTATGCAATCCACACCATGCTGCCCATAAATCTTTTTACCCACTCTCTGCTTGGTCTTCCCAGTCTGCAGCTCATCTTTTGCAATTATTCCAGCTTCATCATACCAATTCAGATTATCCAGCCGCCCCATCCAATCATAACATACATTAATATCTTCATTCCAACCCCAATATACATCCCCCCAAACATTTGACCCGGACAACAACAGAAAGAAAGGCTCAGACAGAATATAGACACGGTAGAATGTTTGGAACCACCAATGAGCATTTATGCCTATTAATCTAAGAAAAGATATAAAAGGAATGGTGGTTGCCTCCTTCCTTATGTCTCCCAGGTTGCTACCTACTCCAGGTAGTCTTATCAAACCTAAGTCCCCTTCATAAAGCAGAATACTTGTATGGGCCAATACGGCAGACCAAACAAGTATAAACATATAAAGAATTATTCCTAGAGACCAAACGGAGAGATAAGAGGGAGAACACTCAATAAGAATGACAGAAAATCTAGAAGCACCAAATATGATAACTACCAGACCCTCTCCCATTCTTCCTCCCCAACCCATATAATACCCAATCCCGACATATGACTCAAGATAATACATGAAAGGCTCAGGATTAAAAATGACCCAGAATATGGTTTGTGACCAAGTGTAAGCACTGCCTATCCAACTAGAAACATCATCAAAAAAACACTTGGTACACTGCTTCCTTATATCTCCCTGGGTGCTACATTCTCCATGTAGACTTTTCAAATCAAACCCCTTCACAATAAGCAGAATGATTACACAGGCCTTGATGTTGGCAAACATGGTAATCAATTTAACACCTTTACGGTCAAATTTTAATATAGCAAGATAGATTCCTAAAGACCAAGCAGATAGATAAGGGCGAACACTCAAGTATTTGACAGAAAAACTAGAGACATCAATAGAGTATCCTATCAGACCCTGCCTCTTCTGCCCTCCCCAAACCAAATAAGTGCCATCCCATATCTGATATAAAGACACGATAATACAAACAGGCTCAGAGTTGACCCAGACACAGAGAAGGTTTTGTGACCATTTATAAGCTCTAACAAAATGGTACTGAAGGTACAGACCTATATAAACAGTCACATCCAGCCTTATCACTCCAGGGGTTAACTCATCTCCTGAGTTATTCACACATCTAGTCCACCAATCCATAAGCAGAATAGTAAAGAGATAAAGCATAGAAGCCCATCCCACAACTATGAACATCACAAAAAACCATCCTACAGTCCAAAATGGGGGAAAGAAGAAGGAAAAATAAAACAAGACAGAAAAACTATGAACAATAGAGAATCTATTACCCATACCCTGCCTCATCATCCCTCCCCAACCCATATGCAACCATTCCCAACCATACCCACCATATCTACCACTCACAGAAAAAGAACTATCCAGCATCAGGAATGGATTGATCCTTTGCCCTGATGACAGTTTTAAATCCCCATACTTTTTCAGCATCCAAAGTGTCTTTACAAGCATAAATCTTCAAAGTATGCAGCCTCATTCGAACTAAATTACGAATCTGGCTACAAATGACCTCAACACTCCTTTGTTTCTGCTGAAATAATCTCAGATTTCTTTCCTGCCATAAGAAATAAACAATAGCAGATAGCATTAGTTTACTCAAAATAACCTTGAATTTTTTACTTGAAGCAGTTACAGAGAGAATTTGAACTCCATCAGATAACTTGGGAGGGATGTTGTCCAGAAAAGATTCCTTTTTTAAAGCTTCCCAAACTTGACGAGAATAATCACACTCAAAGAAAAGGTGTTGATGAGAATCAGGTAATGTGCTGCAAAAAGCACACTTCAAAGATTTAGAGGTGTCCCATTTACTCAATCTATCTTGAGTTAATAACCTTTCTTTAACAGCCATCCATAACACAAAAGCATGCCTTGGGATACACTGACTGTACCAAACCAGTTTAGCCCATTGTTTAGTAGATTGCTCCTCACTCAAATCTTTAAAAGCCTGAGGGACAGAAAAAGGAACCAATCTCCCATTACCACATTTCCATAAGAATTTATCTTCCTTTCCAGGTATCAGCACAGGAGGGTCAAAGCCAGTAAGGTCAGGGAAACGATTAACCCATTCACTAGGCCATTTCCATTCATTTCCAGAAATAATATCATTTACAGCACTAGACATAGAGAATCCAGCATTATGAATGGACCTTGGACGGATAAAAGATGCCAAAGGACCTCTGTCAGACCAATTATCATTCCATGCAGATGTGCTAGTTCCATCACCCAAAACCTTAAAACAATGCTGCTGAATCACACCTTTGCAAGCCAAAATGTTTCTCCAGCTCCAGCAAGCCCCATCTTTAGCATTGGTCTCCCACAGGCTCTTCCCCTTTAATCTATGCTTTATAATCCACTTTGTCCAAATATTTCTATGCCCATTAATTATGCTCCATATCAGTTTAGACATAAGGGCCAAATTTCTGGTCCTTAAAGACTTTATGCCCAATCCACCCTGCTGCTTTGGAAGGCATACATCCTTCCAGCTCACTCTGACTTTCCCTTTGATGTTATCACCATTAGCCCACAGAAATTTATTCATCAGGCCTTCAATGTCTTCAATAACATTAATAGGTAACAGAAAAACAGAGGCCCAGTAAACTTGCATTGAAGATAACACAGATTTGACAAGCTGCAACCTACCTGCAAAAGACAAAGATTTGTTTTTCCAATCCCCAACCCTCTTTTTGATTTTATCAATCAAAACTTGGCAATCCTTAGAATAGAGACGTTTAGATAACAGAGGGACACCCAAGTATCTAACAGGAAGCTTGCCTTCTTTAAAAGGAAGAACCTCCAAAATATTAGCCTTTAAAATAGGAGGAACATGCCCAAAGAAGATTGAGCTTTTGCTAAGATTAGGCAACAAGCCAGAAACCCTGCTAAATTCCTCAAGAGATTCCTTGAGGATCTTGATAGAAGTAATATCAGCATGGGAGAAAACCAACAAGTCATCAGCAAAACAAAGATTTGTGATCTTTAAATCCTCACACTTCCAATGATATTGAAACCCCTCCCTTGAAAGAATCTTTCTATTAATGATCAAAGTCAAAACCTCCATTACAAGAGTGAAAAGATAGGGAGACATAGGATCACCTTGCCTTAAACCTCTTTTGCCTTTAAAAAACCCACAACTCTCCCCATTGACATTGACAGAGTATGAAGCAGAAGTTAAACAGGTCATAATCCAATGAATCATGCAAGGATGGAAGCCAAATCTCACCAAACATTCCCTCAGAAAGCTATGATTGACAGTATCATAAGCCTTCTGGAGATCAATCTTCATAGCAACTCTAGGCACACCTCTTTCCCTATGATAATGTTTCATAAGTTCCTGTGTAAGAAGAATATTATCAATAATTTGCCTGCCAGGGATGAATGCAGATTGATTTTGACTGACAATCAGGTCAAGAGCACCCTTCATTCTGTTGCATATGATCTTGGTAATGCATTTGTATAGCACATTGCAGCAAGCAATGGGTCTATATTCAGACACATTTGAAGGATTTGAGCATTTAGGAACCAAAGAGATGATAGTGGCATTGATTTCTTTGAGTAATTTGCCATTATAGAAAAAATCCTTAATGGCTAGACATACCTCACCCCCAATAACCTCCCAAGCAGATTTAAAAAATTTAGAGGTATAACCATCAGGACCCGGGGCTTTATCATCATCAATGTCAAACATGGCTTCTTTAATTTCCTCATTAGTGACATAAGCAACCATATTATCAGCAATATCTCTTGGCAGTTTTGAAACAAATAAGGAATCAGCATCATCCAGAGGTTCAACTCCCACTTCACTACCAAGAAAATCACTAAAGTGTTTGACAAAAGCATCCCCCACTTTATCCCCTTCATAAAACTGACCAGCACTGTCACTAACTGCCACAATTCTGTTTCTAGCTTGCTGCCCTTTTACCACTTTATGAAAATAGCTAGAATTTTGATCCCCTGCAGAAAGCCAGTCAATTTTAGCTTGCTGCTTAAGCATGCCCTCCTCATCATCAATGGCAGCCTTTAAAGCTTGAACATAAGCACATTCTTCATCTCTCAGATCTTGATTTAAGGGATCACAAACCATATCCTCCTGGATTCTTCCTAACTCCTCTTTCAAAAATTGGACTTTTTCATGGAGATTCCCATGATTTTTTCCAAGCTTCCTTAAACTCTTCTTCATGCTTTTCAATTTACAAGTAACACTGAACATAGAACAACCAGATATGGAAGCACTCCAAGCCTCTTTAACCAGAGGTAAAAACTCAGCCTTCTTAGCCAGAAAATTCATAAACCTGAAAGGTCTTTGTCTCCAAACTTTCTTGATAGGCATTTTAATAACACTAGGAGAATGATCAGAAGTGAGAAATGGGAGGAAGGAAGCCTGTAAATTGGGAAATAAAGCCAAGATCTCCTGGTTTCCCATCACTCTATCAAGTTTTTTAAGCACACCCCCAATTTTACCCGGGGCCTGGTTCCAGGTAAATTTAAATCCAGAAGAAGGCATATCAACAATCTCACAATAATTGCAGCATTCATTCAGATCAGCCATAGCAGGAGTAAAAGTAGAAGAACCCATAGAGCATTCAGAAGGATCAAGAATCACATTAAAATCTCCCACCACTAACCAAGGTTCACCATTAACAAAGTTTTTAAATTTGCTAAGATCTTTCCAAAGGGGCCTTCTTTTGGGGGCTTTCACATGCCCATACAAGAATGAGCAAAAGAATTTATTCTTATTGTCACAAGTTCTGACCAAACAGTTAATGACCTGATCAGTCATATCAATAACAGATAAATCAACAGCTCCAGGGTCCCATCCAATCACAATTCTAACCCATCCATTACAATAAGCTCTATTAGACACCCAATCCCATCTTCTGAAAGTTTTTTGACAAGCATTTCTCAGTTTAGTGCCAGTTTTAATATGAGTTTCAACCAAGCAACATATACTAATATCATTGTCATTAATCATCTTCATGACCTGCTCTTGATGGTCTCTGCTCATTAAGCCCCTCACATTCCAAGTTAAGATGTTACTCATTTGGACTCATTTGAACTATTTCCAGAAGTGCCCAATGTCTGGGCCTTCTGAGCATTACTTTGATCATCAATAGCCATGCCATCATCCCCCATTTTCCCCAATTTCATAGATTGAGCCCATTCATCCTCATCCGAATCCACATCTTCATCTGAGTCCACTTCTTGTTCAAATTCAGTTATACATCTGCATCCTTCTCGAAATTCAGCTAAAGCACACAAATGTGAAAAGAAGGTCATTTGCTGCCTTGACCACTTATTGAGCATTTCAACACTAGGAACAGTTTTTTCTTCAATCATTTGCATGATTTCCACAGTTTGATCAGGAGAAAGGAGCTTATCATTTCTGCACAGAGTTCTCATCATCCTCTTAATATTCATTCCCATAATACCAGTACTTCTTCTCAAAAAACTATACTTCTCTTCCCATTGATACTTGTTCCATTGGGCAATCAGATCATCATCACTTTTTGGTTTAACATGAGGAGTAGATACAGATTTAGAAGGGCCAGCCGGTTGAGATGAGTGTTTTCTAGCAGAGGCCCTTGTTAAGGGGGCAGAAGAAGAAGATGCATGAGTGAAAACCAAAGGTGTGGAGGTAGAAGGCTTAGAAAATTTGGAATTTTTTGGTTTAGAAGTAGCCGGGTGACGGTTAGGGTTAGCCGGGTGAAGGTTTGGGTTAGCCGGGTGAAGGTTTGGAGGAGCCGGGTGAAGGGTTTGAGTAGCCGGGTGAGGGTTGAAAGTAGCCGAGTGAAGGGTGTGGGTAGCCGGGTGAGGGTTGTGGGTAGCCGGGTGAAGGGTATGGGTAGCCGGGTGAAGGTTGGGAGTAGCAGGGTGAGGGTTGGAAGTAGCCGGGTGAGCCTGTTGAGCCGGGTGAAGGGTAAAGGGGGAAGGGGACTGTTTGGCCGGGTAAGAAGGGGGTGGAGACTGTTGAGCCGGGTGAGGGGTTGGGGGCTGTTGAGCCGGGTGAGGGGTTGAGGACTGTTGAGCCGGGTGAGGAGTATTGAGGGGAGGGGACTGTTGAGCCGGGTGAGGGTTGTGGGTAGCCGGATGAAGGTTGTGGGTAGCCGGGTGAGGGGTGGGATCAGAGGGGTGAAGTTTAAAGGTAGCCGGGTGAGGGTTAGGCTCAGACGGGTGAGGGGTTGGGGACTGTTTGGCCGGGTGAAGGGGAGGAGAGGGAGGCTGTTTGGCCGGGTGAAGGGGAGGAGAGGGAGACTGTTTGGCCGGGTGAGCAGAGGAAGCAGGAGGAGGTGGGTTAGCCGGGTGAGGTTTAGTCAAATGCACAGAGGGCAAATCATGTTCATTTGATACCATTTCAGCATCCATATCCTGATGTTGCAATTCATCATCTAATATCTCAAACGAATTCATTGTTTCAACTGATACAACTTCTTCATTCTTTTTGTTTCTATCATTCACCACTCTATACTCATGTTTGCCTTTATTCTTATTTGAATTAGCATGCATCTTCCATTCTTCATCAGTTCCTCTATCTTTTTCAGCAAAATTCCCACCATTTTGATTCAATCTACCTTCTTGACTCCCCTTTCTAGGAACATACTTCATAGCATAGCTTTGATTCCCTCTCATCTGATTAGCAGAAGGCTTAAAACTGGGCCCATTTTTCCTAGGCTTTCCATTATTACCAACTTCCTGAAACCCATCGTCCTCATCAATATCACTGGACTTTTTAGTATCATCTCCACCCTGTTTTTCAGGTTGAGACAAAACAGGTTTTGGCTCAGCAAAAGGCTTCTTTTTGCAATCAATCAGGCTGTGACCAAACACATGACAATGAACACACTTGGGTGGATGCTGTTGATATTTGACATTCACAAATATACTTTCATCCCTTCCCAATTCATCAGAGGGATACACAGCCCTAACCTTCTCCATAAGCTGATCTTTAGCATTAATTTCAATTAAGACTCTAGCAAACCCTGTAGCACCATTTGGTTTAACACATTTTTCAGCAGTAACATTGTCAAAAACCAAAGGTTTGCCAATACAACTTGCAAGTTGACAAATACATTTTGCATTCCAAAGCTCAAGAGGCAGATTAGTAAAAGTTGTCCATATTGGAATGCAAACAGGCTCAATTTTAACCATTCTAACCCCCATTTTCCATTTGTGCAAGCACAAAGGGACACCATCCACTGCCCAAGGCCCCAGTTTCAACACTTCATTAAGGCCTTCCTCATTTCTGAATTTAAAGAAAAATACCCCTGCACCATTAGCCATAATGCTAACAATTCCAAATTTCCTCCACATCTTGTAGAGATTTGCACGAACAAACTTCAAGTTTAGCTCTAGTCCCACAAAATAACCATAGAGTTGTGTTTTAGATTCAAGCTTGGCCTTTTCAATAAAACATTGATCAATAACTGCCACTTTTTCACCTGTCTCAAGCACTTTAGGAGGGCAAAATACAATAGGATCAATCAGTTTAGTGTAATCAACTCTTTTTTGCCCTGATACAGCATTAGCATAAGACCCTGGAGTTTTCAACACAGGTTTGGCCTCATCCATTATCACATCAATTTTAATCCCCTCACCTGTTGTAGTAAAACTCACATTCTTGACATGAGGAGTTTGGTTCCATGATTTCTGCACAGATTTTGTAAAGAGGTTATTGCTTTTCTTCAGTAAAGGCTGCATTTTCTTATCTTGTTTCCAGGCAGTTTCAATTCTCTTCTTCATAGCTTTGACAGACACTTTGTCTTTCATTGGCATAGTTTCAATAGCAGCAGTAGGAGACACATTTACAATATCACTTTCAACTCCAACTGAAAATCCAGAATTTAAGACTTGCAATGGACTTTTAGCCTTATTGAACTCAGTTTTGAACTTTTCAAACTCAATTTCTTCCTTTACAGCATTAAGCTTCTGCAACTGAGCATCATCATGATCCAACTCAGTCATGTGCACCTTCTTACACCTGTTCCCATTCACTTTTTGCATACAAACATCATCACTCTTAGATTCATCCTCCTTCATACTAGACTCATCCTGATTAACAGCACCTAATTCAGATGCACCTCTCTTACAAGCAAAACCAGATCTACTTAGGCTGTCTTTAGATCTAAGCAATTTACCATAACAAGCTTCAAATCCTGGATCTAGAATGTTCTGTGCAATATAATCCTTCATCTGGTGTATGAAGTCAGGATCAGTACATGTACCATCCACAAAAGCAATAATAGCAGCTTCAATTTGAGCATTTGATTCAGCAGTTTTGGCCTTAGAGGACTGATTAGAGAGGTCTGTTGATTCCATAGTATCATGAGCATTAGAATAAGCACTTCCTTGGTGAATTTGATCAGCCTTCACTTGATTCACATGAACCGAGGCCATCGAGTCAGTAGCAGAATCACGAACCTCAGAGGGAGGATCGATTGAAGGATTAAACTGTTGAATTGGCTTCGTAATAGCAGGAATTGAATGAATATCAGCTCCAGAATTGCTAATATCCATCAGATGAACACGAATTGCATCCTTCGAACAATCACCAGAAAATCGCCTTTCACCATTCAACTCAGATCTGATGAATTTTTCAGCAGAATTGATGAAATCAGACATCAAAATGATCAGTAAGAGATGAAGAATTGAATCAACGGAACAGAAATGGAAGAAAACGACTCAGAAAACACAGATCTGGAAGAAAAACAACGCGCGCTGCTGAAGAACCCTAGATCGCCAATCGCACCTTCAAAAACACACACAAAACGCCGGACAAATGACGCGCCATAGGGTTTAGGGTTTAGGGTTTAGGGTTTAGGGTTTAGGGTTTAGGGTTTAGGGTTTAGGGTTTAGGGTTTAGGGTTTAGGGTTCTGTTTCTGTGGGTTTAGGGTTTAGGGTTTAGGGTTTAGGGTTTAGGGTTTAGGGTTTAGGGTTTAGGGTTTAGGGTTTAGGGTTTAGGGTTTAGGGTTTAGGGTTTAGGGTTTAGGGTTTAGGGTTTAGGGTTTAGGGTTTAGGGTTTAGGGTTTTGGGTTTAGGGTTTAGGGTTTAGGGTTTAGGGTTTAGGGTTTAGGGTTTAGGGTTTAGGGTTTAGGGTTTAGGGTTTAGGGTTTAGGGTTTAGGGTTCAGGGTTCAGGGTTCAGGGTTTAGGGTTTAGGGTTTAGGGTTTAGGGTTTAGGGTTTAGGGTTTAGGGTTTAGGGTTTAGGGTTTAGGGTTTAGGGTTTAGGGTTTAGGGTTTAGGGTTTAGGGTTTAGGGTTTAGGGTTTAGGGTTTAGGGTTTAGGGTTTAGGGTTTAGGGTTTAGGGTTCTAGGGTTTAGGGTTTAGGGTTTAGGGTTTAGGGTTTAGGGTTTAGGGTTTAGGGTTTAGGGTTTAGGGTTTAGGGTTTAGGGTTTAGGGTTTAGGGTTTAGGGTTTAGGGTTTTTTTTTTTTTTTGAAAAAGGCAAAGCCTTGGTAAATTTTATTCAAGAACAAAAATAATTACAACCAAAGGCATCTTGTAGCTTGGATATAACATCCAAGTAACAAGACCCAAGTCAAAAACATTACAAAAATCCAACAAAAACTACACAAAGCTATTCTAATTGCCCATTTAACAAATCCTATACCAAACCAAAACAACAAAATAGCAAAGAAGACAGGCCCATAACCAAACCATACTTCCAAAATGAGCACAGCCCAATCTTCAACAGTAAACGTACCAATGCAAAGCCCACACAAGAAGAACCAATCCAACTCAGCCCAAATCCGATATCCATAAATGCCACTCTCCTTGCCCAAAACATACATCAAATCCACGCTATCTTCAAGATCAAGCCCATTCATAACATACACCCAAACACTAATACTCAATCTTTTCACAGCCATAACATACACCCATTTGTCTCTACAACCACCCCAAAAACAACAGCCCATACTCAAGCCCACAACCAACTTTTTGACAATGCCATTTCCTGATCTAGCCCAGCCACATTCCTTATAACAGCCCATATGTTCTTCATCTTCAACTTCCAGACCAACCATATAATACAACCAAACTTCCTTTGACTTAAAACAACTACCATATCTAACACTAACCAAATAAACAACCCCAACACTCCTTATAAGATCATTGTCCACCATATTATCCACATTTGCAGACTTTTGACTCATAAAAGTCAACTGCAATTTAATAATTATCCAAATAGCATCATTCAACCCACATTGCACAATGAATATATGCAGCCCAATCCGTTGACTTTGAAAAGTCAACAGCATATAACCATACTCCAAAACACTTTTCCATTCATAATAACAGTTGTCCCACTTCCATACATATATTCTAATGCAAATATCAGTTATGATTTCCACACCAGGTGTGTCCCCCATAACTGAAATCGTATAAATAGAACATATCCAAAGAATGAAATGGGTCAGGCAACCAACCTCATCATGCCATACCTGCAACACACTTCTGCCCAACCTAACCACTTGCATACTTTGATAATTACCAATCAGATTCAGATTTTGCCATCTACATTTTACCATATAAGTACCAGCATGTTGAGGTTGAAAAGTCAACAGCCTCCTTCTAACAATCAGCAAAATCTGACCTTGGATATCTCCTTTAACCAAACTCATAAACATTCCAATATCAGGATCCATATCACTATCACTCATCAACCTGCTCCATACCTTCAAAACATTCCAGAACCATCCAACCCAAACATAGCCCACCCAGACATTTGACTCAAACAAAAAGAAAGGCCAGAAGCAATAAGACTCAAAGGATTGGGTTTGGGTCCACCAATTAGCAATTTTGCCTAATGACCTATGAAAATATGTTAACGGATTAGTGGACCACTCCTTCCTTATCTCTCCAAGGGTGCTATCAACTCCTGATAGACTTTTGCACCTAATCCACCAATTTAAAGCAGGAAAGAACCTATAGGCTATCATTTTAGCTCTATATAGGCCCTTAAAACCAAACAGAATTATCCTACCCTTTTTAAAACTCATAACAGAAGAACACTCAAGTTTTTTGACACAAAATCTAAGAGTAGTGTATAGGATAACTACCAACCACTCACCTTCACTCCCTCCCCAAACCAAATAGTAAACCAACCCATATAAAGACTCAGAATAATACAAGAAAGGCACAGAGATATTGAAGACACAGAAATGGGTTCGCCACCACCAGTTAGCAATTTTGCCTAAACCTCTATGAAATAGTGTAAATGGACTGGTGATTAGCTCCTTCCTTATATCTCCCTTGTTATAGCCAACATCTGGCTTATTCACACACCTAATTCCCCATCTCAATAGCCGAAAGACCATGCAATCAGTTATAGACCACATGCCCTTAACAACTCTCAGAATTTTTCCTAAAGAGAAATCAGAGATAAGAAGCAACACACTTTGAATTATTTTGACAGAATAACTAAAGAAACCCTTGCAGAGAACTACCAACCTCTTTCCATCCAAACTCCCTTCCCAACCCAAAAACAGAGCCCAGACCCCACCTACCTCACTTTTGCTACACACAACTTTCCATTTAGAGTGAGTGCAATGTGTGCAAACTGTACCAATCCAGTACCCCCCTTTTCCCATGGACCTCTCAAACACCAACCCATCCCCCCAAAACCCAACACTCCATAATAACAAGCACACACTCAAGTATAAGTTTACCAGGCATTTCACATCATCAATCTCCTTGTGTATGTTATGAAGCCACGCCTTTTGACAACTCCAACCCATATAGAATAAAAAAAGCCACCATACTTGAAAAAACCACCAACCCCATCCATCATCACTGTTTTTATTCTTCATATTGATCTATTTGGACCTGCAGCCTTTTTATACACCTGAAAACCCCAAACTTTACTAGCTTCAATAGTTTTAGGTGTTGAATAAATTCTCATACTCAACAGCCTAGTTCTGATAATATTTCTGATAACATTACACAGCTCCTCCACATTCCTATATTTCTGTTGAAACATCCTTAGATTCCTTTCCTGCCATATAAAATAAATCATCCCAGCAAGCATCAAACGTTGGATAATGCTCTTAAAACTTTTATTAAACCCCTGCTTTTTAATAAATTCAGCACATTCCATTAAATCAGGGCTACACCCATCCAATGCAGCCAATACAGCCAGACCCTTCCACACTTTCATAGAGAAATCACATTTAAAAAATAAATGAAGATGAGAGTCTTGCTGTTTTTGACAGAAAACACATAACCCTTTATTATCACCATCCCATTTTTTAAGCCTATCTTGAGTAAGCAGTCTGTGTTTAATAGCCAGCCACAGAATGAATGAGTGCCTTGGAACACATTGACTATACCAAACCAGTTTTGCCCACCAAACTTCATCATGCTGCACACTCAAATCATAAAAAGCCTGTTTAGTAGAAAACTCCTGTAACTTGCCATTATTATCCATCCACATAATTTTGTCTTTCACTTCTTCAGTAAGAACAGGGGGGCTGCATAACACCAATCCAGGGTACTTACAGACCCATTCAGCAGGCCATTTCCATACACCACCATTCAATAGATCAGCAACTTTACACTTCATGTCAAACCCAGCTTTGTGAATCTCTCTAGGCTTTAACAAAGAACATAAAGGACTCAAAGGGTGCCATAAATCAAACCAAGCTGAGGTGTTACACCCATTTCCCAACACACTCTTACAATGAACCCAAACATCATCTTTGCAATTAACAATATTTCTCCAAGTCCAACAAGCTCCATCTTTACATCTTACTTCCCAAAGACTATGACCCTTCAATCTATAGCAGTGTATCCATCTAGTCCAGATATTTTCCTGATTATTAGCAATAGACCATACAAGTTTAGATACCAAAGCCCTGTTTCTGACTTTAAGGGATTTGATACCTAGGCCTCCTTGAGACTTTGGCTTACAAACATCCTCCCATCCAACTCTGACTCTCCCCTTAATATTATCACCTTGAGCCCATAAGAACCTGTTCATAATTCTTTCTATGTCATCAATAACATTTCCAGGCAACAAAAACACAGATCCCCAAAAGACTTGCATTGAAGAAAGAACAGACTTGATTAACTGTAATCTTCCAGCAAATGAAAGATATTTATTCTTCCAATCATTCACCCTCTTCTTAACCTTTAGAATCAACACCTCACAGTCCTTAGAATACAATCTCTTAGACAACAAAGGTATACCCAGATATCTCACAGGAAGCTTCCCTTCTTTAAAAGGTAGTAACTTCAGAATTTTCAGTTTAGTAACAGGAAGAACATTACTGAAGTAAATAGTACTCTTCAAAAGATTTGGCACCAACCCAGAAACACTACTAAACTCATCAAGAGATTCCTTGATAAGTTTAATAGATTGAGAATCACCATGAGAGAAAATTAATAAGTCATCAGCAAAACAAAGACTTATAATCCCCAACTTTTCACAACCCCAATGATATCTAAACATTGAACTATCATTAACTTTCCTCTGCAACATCAAAGTAAGAACCTCCATAACAATTGTGAATAAATAAGGTGACATAGGGTCACCTTGTCTTAAACCTCTCAACCCCTTAAAGAACCCACAGCTTTCTTCATTCACTTTGACTGAATAGTAAGCAGTCTCTAAGCATGTCATAATCCATGCCACCATACAAGGATGAAATCCAAATTGGATCAGGCAGAATTTTAAAAAACCATGATCAACAGTGTCATAAGCTTTCTGCAAATCAATCTTCAAAGCAACTTTAGCCTCCCCTCTATCTCTATGATAATGCCTCATCAACTCCTGAGTAAGAAGAACATTATCACTAATCTGCCTACCAGGAACAAAAGCAGATTGATTATGGCTGACAATAAGATCCAAAGCATCCTTAATCCTGTTACAAATTATCTTAGAGATGCACTTATAAATCACATTACAGCAGGCAATAGGCCTATAATCAGCAACTTTTAAAGGGTTGCTACATTTAGGCACCAAAGAGATTAAAGTAGCATTGACTTCCTTTAAAAGCTTCCCATTTTCAAAAAAATCCATGACTGCAACACAGAAATCATCACATATAATATCCCAAGCAGCTTTATAGAATTTTGCAGAATAACCATCAGGACCAGGAGCTTTATCATCTTCAATACTAAACAGAGCAGTTTTGATCTCTTCAATAGTGACAGACTTGACCATATTATCAGAAACATTCAAAGGCAGCCTTTTGATGAATAAAGTATTAGGCTGTCTCACAGAGTCCACTTTAACCTCCTTACCCATAAATTCTTTAAAATGATTAACAAAAGCCATCCCAACATCTCTTCCTTCATACACAACACCCTGCATATCTTCAACACTATAAATTCTGTTTTTGACCCTTCTCCCTTTAACAATTTTGTGAAAATAAGCAGTATTTTGATCCCCACCCTTAAGCCAATTAATTTTGGCTTGTTGCATAAGCAAATTCTCTTCATCTTTAACAGCCAAGTGATAAGCATTCAAATACCCCAATTCTTCATTTCTTAAATCCTTATTCAAAGGATCTCTCTCAACTTCAGCCTGCACTTTACTTAACTCAGCAGAGATCTTAAGAACTTTCTCACTTAAACACCCTTGAAGCTTGCCCAATCTTCTAAAATCTTTTTTCATAACCTTCAATTTAGAAACAACTCTAAACATGTTGCAACCAGCAACTTGAATAGCCCAACCAGATTTCACAATAGAGATGAACTCAGGCTTGTCAGTCAGAAAGTTCATGAATCTAAAAGACTTTGGAATCCATTTCTGACTATTGGCTAAAGACACCACAATAGGTGAATGATCAGAAGATAAGAAAGGGAGGAAACTGGCTTTAGCATCTTTAAGGCAACATAAAAAGCTCTGATTACTCATAGCTCTATCAAGTTTTTTAAGAATACCATCCACCTTGCCAGGAGATTGATTCCAGGTAAGCCACAAACCAGAGCTAGGAATATCTTCAATGCCACACTCCTCACAACATTCAGCAAAATCATACATAGCATGAGTCATAGAAGAAGGACCCATAGAACATTCAGCAGGCTCCAGAATTACATTAAAATCACCCAGAACCAACCAGGGGTCATCTTTAACCAGATTTTTAAACTTGCATAGTTCATTCCATAACAACTTTCTCTTAAAAGCTTTGACATGCCCATAAACAAAAGAACAGAAAAACTGATAATTGCTATCCACAACTTTAACATGACAATGTATAACCTGATCAGAGCAGTGTATAATATCCAAATCAACAGCAGCAGCATTCCAACCCACAACAATACGAACCCAATTACTGCAAAACTCCTTATTAGACACCCATTCCCATTTTCCACAAACTTTATCACAAAGACTTTGTAACTTATCAGCTTTGGTATGAGTCTCTAAAATACCACAAATATTGATCCCATGAGAATTTATCAAATTCTTAAGATTGTCCTGATGATCAATCTTATTCATACCTCTTACATTCCAGGATAAAATACCAACCATTTAAACAGACTGAGAAGAAGAGGAAGCACCCAATACTTGAGTGTCCTGCTTTGAATCAGCCCCATTCCCAATACTAACTTCATCAACTTTCATATCCTGTGCAGCCTGTTCATTATCTGAATCCACTTCAACCTCATTATCAAGCTCTTCACCCAATTCAACTACAGCATTAATACCTTTAAAAAAATTTGTAGAGTCACACATTTGCAAGTAAAACTTTCTCTGAAATTTGGTCCAAGTTTCCAGCACCTGTTTAGAGGGGATTTGTTTCTTCAGAATCATATCAATGATTTCCACTTCATGAGCTTTTAATAACTTTGGGTTATTTCTGTTCAAAATTCTTGCAACATTATGAAGGTCAACTTCAAAAGGATTAACCTTTTCAAATAGAAGCCCTGACTTAGAGTCATTTTCCATTGAGTTCTTCTTACCAATACCACCATCAGCTGCAGTCCCTTGAACAGATTTAAGTTTTTCAGCAGCAGCCACTTGTCTAGTTAAAATAGTTCTAACAGGAGGCAGCATTTTAGATTTATCTTTTTTCTTTTCTGCACTCGCCCTGTTACTATTATCAGAAGAGATATTCTTAACAATCTCTTGATCCCCCTTATTCTCCTTCATCATTTCATCAACAGATAACACCTCAAACCTATTTGCCATCCTCATTTGTTCAACCTCAATACCCTTACCTTTTTTATCACCCACACTATTAGTATCATTACCCTTTGAAGAAGATGTAGCACTTCCATTACTCTTCATCTGTTGCTTCATGATCCCACTTTTAACCTGATTACTTTTATCATTAGTTTCATTTCTATTATTCTCACCAACAATCCTCCATTGCCTTCCATTAAACCCCTTATTCCTTCCCATCTTGTATGCCCCATTTCCAGCTTGAGCAAACCTTCTATTAAATTGCCCACCATTGCTCATAACCCCTTGCTGCCTTCCAGTTTTATTTCTACTAGCCACAGTTTCAAACCCCTCTTCATCAATCCCTTCCTTACCTTTATCCATGCTTATACCCTGACCCTCACCTTCAACTTTTAATTTCTCCTTAGCAGCTTTTTCAGCATCAGACATAGGCCTAATCTTACAATTTTCAAAGCTATGCCCAAACACTCCACAATGCTTACAACTTGCAGGCAGTTTAGGGTTTAGGGTTTAGGGTTTAGGGTTTAGGGTTTAGGGTTTAGGGTTTAGGGGTTTAGGGTTTAGGGTTTAGGGGGTTTAGGGTTTAGGGTTTAGGGTTTAGGGTTTAGGGTTCAAGGGTTTAGGGTTTAGGGTTTAGGGTTTAGGGTTTAGGGTTTAGGGTTTAGGGTTTAGGGTTTAGGGTTTAGGGTTTAGGGTTTAGGGTTTAGGGTTTAGGGTTTAGGGTTTAGGGTTTAGGGTTTAGGGTTTAGGGTTCAATTCTAAGGGTTTAGGGTTTAGGGTTTAGGGTTTAGGGTTTAGGGTTTAGGGTTTAGGGTTTAGGGTTTAGGGTTTAGGGTTTAGGGTTTAGGGTTTAGGGTTTAGGGTTTAGGGTTTAGGGGTTTAGGGTTTAGGGTTTAGGGTTTAGGGTTTAGGGTTTAGGGTTTAGGGTTTAGGGGTTTAGGGTTTAGGGTTTAGGGTTTAGGGTTTAGGGTTTAGGGTTTAGGGTTTAGGGTTTAGGGTTTAGGGTTTAGGGTTTAGGGTTTAGGGTTTAGGGTTTAGGGTTTAGGGTTTAGGGTTTAGGGTTTAGGGTTTAGGGTTTAGGGTTTAGGGTTTAGGGTTTAGGGTTTAGGGTTTAGGGTTTAGGGTTTAGGGTTCTAGGGTTTAGGGTTTAGGGTTTAGGGTTTAGGGTTTAGGGTTTAGGGTTTAGGGTTTAGGGTTCTAGGGTTTAGGGTTTAGGGTTTAGGGTTTAGGGTTTAGGGTTTTTTTTTTTTTTTTTTGGAAAAAGGGCAGTGCCCTTGGTAAACTTTTATTAAAAACAATCAAAATTACAAACAAAGGCAGTTATTTGTCGTAGCTTTTTGGCTAGGCCAAACAACCCCAAAAGAAACAAACAAAAATATACAAGTAATGACTAAACAAACTATATCTATACTATACTTTCTAGACCACAAACGGGCCAAAAAGAAAATCCAACAAAATACAATTAACAGCTTATTTCCTAAACCAGCCCAATACTTTCTAGGTTTATCCAACTTCTGCCTCAAATTCCTGATCCCGCATCCTCTTTTAAAACAACCTTGGTCTTTATGCATCCAATCTTGCAAATCAGCCCAGTTCTCTACATTGCTCAAAGAATTTGTTGGCCATCCATCTCTTGCATCCATCACACAATTTTCCTTATCCAAGTTGACCCAGATAATCCACCACCTGTTAGTAATCAACCACAATGTATCCCAGCCCAGATAATTCCCCTCCCAGACAATAGACTCAACAAGAAAATACAAGAAAGGCTCAGGCATATTGTTGACACAGAATTGGGTTTGAGTCCATGTGTAAGCTCTGCCTATCCAACTATGAAAATTCATCAAAAAACACATGGACTGCTCCTTCCTTATATCTCCCAGTTTGCTACTTATCCCAAGTAGACTATTTATTCCTATATTCCCATCACACAGCAGAATACCTGCATGGGCCATTATGGCAGACCAAGCAAGTATAAACACATATAGAATTATCCCTAAAGACCAATAGGAAAGATGAGAAGGAGAACACTCAATAAGAATGACAGAAAATCTAGAAGCACCAAAAAAGATAACTACCAGACCCTCTCTCATCCTTCCTCCCCAACCCATATTGAAACCAGCCCAGACACAAGACTCAAGATAATACATGAAAGGCTCAGAGTTAATATTGACCCAGAATGTGGTTTGTGACCAAGTGTAAGAACTGCCTATCCATCTAGAAATATCATCAAAAGTACACTTGGTACACTGCTTCCTTATATCTCCCTGGGTGCTACAATCTTCATGTAGACTTTTCAAATCTAAACCCCTTTCAACAAGCAGAATGATTACACAGGCCTTGATGTTGGCAAACATGGTAATCAATTTAAAACCTCTTAAATCAATTTGTAATAAAGCAAGATAGATTCTTAAAGACCAAGCAGATAGATAAGGGCGAACACTCAAGTATTTGACAGAAAAACTAGAGACATCAATAGAGTATCCTACCAGACCCTGCCTCTTCTGCCCTCCCCAAACCAAACATTTGCCATCCCATTGCTGATATAACGACATAATAATACAAACAGGCTCAGATATGACCCAGACACAGGGAAGGTTTTGTGACCATTTATAAGCTCTAACAAAATAATACTGAAGGCACAAACCTACATAAACAGTCACAACCAGCCTTATCACTCCATGGATTAACTCATCTCCTGAGTTATACACACATCTAGTCCACCAATCCATAAGCAGAATAGAAGAGATACAAAGCATAGAAGCCCATACTTCAACTATGATCATCACAAATAACCATCCTACAGTCCAAGATGGGGGAAAGAAGAAAGAGAGAAAAAACAAGACAGAAAAACTATGAGCAAAGGAGAGCCTATCACCCATACCCTGCCTCATCATCCCTCCCCAAACCCTGCAACCTCATCCCCAAATATATATAGAAGCATTCATCATCCAATTGGTATAGAGTTATGTTTCCTAGGATGCACATGAAAACCCCATACCTTACTTTCCAGGATAGTGCTAGGTGTCTCATAGATAGTTAAGCCCATTACTCTCATTCTAACAACCTGCTTTATATGCATGCTTACCTCCTCCACAGTTCTATGCCTTTGCTGAAACAACCTCAAATTTCTTTCCTGCCAAATGAAGTAGGTCATGGCAGCAAGCATTAACCTTTGTAAGATGCTTTGGAATCTTTTAGGCATATTGGTCCTTTCAAGCTTCTTCACACAATCCTCCAGAGCATTTGGATAATCCTGCAGCTTAGCAACATCCTTCAGCTTATTCCACACCTGCACAGAAAAATCACATTTAAAAAAGAGATGATCATGTGAGTCAGGTTGAGTTTTACACAAGCTGCAGGTAAGGCTTTTGGAGCTATCCCATCTCATTAATCTATCTTGAGTCAGAAGTCTTTGTCTGATGGCCAGCCACAGAATGTATGTATGACTGGGTATGCCTTGGCTGTACCATACAATCTTCTTCCAATCCACATCAGGTTGAGTAACACAAAGATCTTCAAAAGCAGTTTTGATTGAGAAATTTACTCTCTTGCCCCTGTTAGTCAACCAGGTAACTTTATCCTTTATACCAGGTTTGATTTCAGGAGGCCCATGAAGGTATAGCATGGGAAACTTTTCATTCCAACCATCAGGCCAGACCCAGCTGTTACCATTCACCACCTCACAAACTTTGCTTCTTAGGTTCAATCCAGCCCTATTAATCTCTCTGGCACTGATGAAATTAGCCAAAGGACTAAGAGGATGCCAATTATCAAACCATACAGAAGTGCCACATCCATCCCCAATATCAATGTGGCAGTGCATCCTGATCACCTTTTTGCATTGAAGGATATTTCTCCAACTCCAGCAAGATCCATCCATTTTCTCCATTTCCCATAAAGTTCTACCCTTTAGCCTATAAGTGTTGATCCACTCCGTCCAAATATTAGAATGTCCATTGATCAAGTTCCAGATAAGCTTAGAGACAAGGGCCAAATTTCTTGTCTTTAGAGATTTAATTCCCAGACCCCCTTGACTTTTGGGGAGACAAACATCATGCCAAGAGACCCTGACCTTACCTTTAGTGTCCTCCCCTTGTGCCCATAAAAATCCATTCAAAAGTCTCTCAATGTCATCAATGACATTTACAGGAAATAAGAACACAGATGCCCAATAGACTTGCATGGAAGATAAGACAGACTTAATCAGCATCAGTCTACCGGCAAAAGAAAGGCTTTTGTTCTTCCAATCATTCACCTTTTTCTTGACTTTGTCAATTAACACTTTGCAATCCTTTGAATAAAGCCTTTTAGACAAGAGAGGAAGACCAAGATATCTGACAGGCAAAGTTCCTTCTTTAAAAGGCAGCAGATGTAAAATCCTATTTTTCATAAGCGCAGAAACATTTCCAAAATAGATTGTGCTCTTATTCAGGTTAGGAATCAGCCCAGAAGCTCCAGAAAACTCCTCAAGAGCTTCTTTCAGGATCTTGATAGAATTAGAATCTGCATGAGAAAAAATAATCAGATCATCAGCAAAACACAGATTAGTAATTCCCATCTTACCACACTTCCAATGAAATTTGAAGCTCTCATTACTGCTAATCTTCCTTTTGATCATCAAGGTAAGCACTTCCATGACAATAGTGAAGAGATAAGGAGACATTGGATCTCCCTGCCTAAGTCCCCTCTGTCCTTTGAAGAACCCACAGCTTTCCCCATTGACATTGATAGAATAACAAGCAGACGATAGACATGTCATGATCCAATGGATCATACATGGATGAAAACCAAACTGCACCAGGCAAAACTCCATAAAAGAGTGATTCACAGTGTCATAGGCCTTTTGGATGTCAATCTTAAGAGCCACTTTAGCCTCCCCTCTGTTCCTGTGGTAGTGCTTCATTAATTCTTGAGTGAGCAGCACATTATCAATGATTTGCCTTCCAGGAATAAAAGCAGACTGATTCTGACTAACAATAAGATCCAAGGCACCTTTAATTCTGTTACAAATCACTTTAGTAATACATTTATATAAAACATTACAGCAAGCAATAGGCCTAAAATCAGTTACCTCTCTAGGATTATCACATTTAGGCATAAGAGAAATTAAAGTAGCATTAACCTGTGTAAGAAGCTTTCCATTTGCAAAAAACTCCTTTACTGCTGAACATACCTCATTACCAACAACACTCCAGGCAGCTTTGAAGAACTTTGCAGAGTAACCATCAGGCCCAGGAGCTTTATCATCTTCAATATCAAACATAGCAGCTTTGACTTCATCATCAGTCACAGGGAGGACCATAGAATCAGAAATGTCTCTAGGAAGCTTTTTGCTGAACAAGGACCCAGGATCAGAGACCCTATTAACATGTTTCAAGCTTCCCAAAAACTCACTAAAGTGTTTCACAAAAGCATTCCCCACTTCTTCCCCTTCATAAAACCTGCCTTCCACATCACTAACAGAAGTGATTCTATGCCTGTTCTGCCTTCCTTTAACCACTTTGTGAAAGTATTTGGTGTTCTGATCCCCAGCAGCTAGCCATTCAATTTTAGCAAGCTGCTTAAGATACAACTCCTCATCTTGAACAGCATCCTTCACAGCATTAACATAAACAAGTTCTTCATCTCTCAACATCTTGTTGTGAGGATCTTTTTCAACAGCAGACTGAATGTTTCCAAGCTCAACCTTTAATTTCTTCACTTTTTCTTTTAGATTACCTTGCTCCCTACCAAGCTTCTTCAACAACCCTTTCAGCATTTTCAATTTAGAGATGACAGAGAACATATGACATCCCTTAATATCCTTTTCCCAAACACTTTTCACAAGGGGGAGAAACTCAGGTTTCCTTGTGAGAAAATTCATAAATTTGAAAGCATGAGGCTTCCATTTAACCTTGCCAGGCAGAGAAATGATCACAGGAGAATGGTCAGAAGTTAAGAAAGGCAGAAACTTGGACAAAACATTGTTAAACTTGGACATAAAAGCAGAGTTTGCCATGGCTCTATCCAGTTTCTTCATCACACTATCAGTTTTACCAGGAGATTTGTTCCAGGTGAATTTAAACCCTGAACCAGGTAAATCATCCAACCCACAATAGTTGCAGCATTCAGCCAATTCAACCATAGAAGAGCAATTACCAGAAGATCCAGCAGAAGCCTCAGAAGGGTTGATAATAGCATTAAACAGTCACCTCCCCCCATTACTCCTTACCCGGCTCAACAGCCCCCTCCCCCCTTTACTTCTCACATTGATACCCAAACCCTTCACCCGGCTACCCAAAACCTTCACCCGGCTACTTCTAACCTTCACCCGGCTACCCAAACCCTTCACCCGGCTACCTCTAACCTTCACCCGGCTACCTCTAACCTTCACCCGGCTCCTCCTAACCCTCACCCGGCTAACCCCAACCTTCACCCGGCTCCTCCTAACCTTCACCCGGCCCCTCCTAACCTTCACCCGGCTCCTCTTAACCTTCACCCGGCTACCCAAACCCTTCACCCGGCTCCTCCTAACCTTCACCCGGCTAACCCAAACCTTCACCCGGCTAACTCAAACCTTCACCCGGCTACTTCTAAACCAAAAAATTCAAAATTTTCAAAGCCTTCTTCCTCCACACCTATGGTTTTCACTCATGCATCTTCTTCTTCTGCCCCCTTAACAAGGGCCTCTGCTAGAAAACACTCATCTCAACAGGCTGGCCCTTCTAAACCTGTTTCTACTCATGGTAAACCAAAAATTGATGATGATCTGATTGCTCAATGGAACAAGTATCAATGGGAAGAGAAGTATAGTTTTTTGAGAAGAAGTACTGGTATTATGGGAATGAATATTAAGAGGATGATGAGAACTCTGTGCAGAAATGATAAGCTTCTTTCTCCTGATCAAACTGTGGAAATTTTGCAAATGATTGAAGAAAAAACTGTCCCTAGTGTTGAAATGCTCAATAATTGGTCAAGGCAGCAAATGACCTTCTTTTCACATTTGTGTGCTTTAGCTGAATTTCGAGAAGGATGCAGATGTATAACTGAATTTGAAGAAGTTGACTCTGATGAAGATGAATGTGCCCAGGCTATGAAGCTAGAAAAGAATAAGGATGATGATATGGCTGTTGATGAACAAAATAACACCCAGGAGGGTCAAGCATTGGACTCTTCTGTCAATCTTTCCACTAGTTCTAAATGACTAACATCCTATCTTGGAATGTTAGAGGACTTATGTCCAGAGATCATCAAAATCAGGTTAAAGAGTTGTTGAATGATAATGGCATTGGGATTTGTTGTCTCTTGGAGTCTCATGTGAAGAAAGCTAATCTTTCCCCTATTTGCAAAAAGGTGAGTAGCTCTTGGGAATGGATATCCAATAAACTTCACTGCAGCAACTGGATAAGGATTATTGTTGGCTGGAACCCCAATGTTGCTGAAGTTATGGTTATTGATATGACTGATCAATGTATCAACTGCTTCATCAAAATTAAAGGTACATCCTCTCAATTCTACTGCTCTTTTGTATATGGGCATGTTAAAGCTGTGAGAAGAAGAAGTTTATGGAAAGATTTGCAGAAGTTTAGTGCTTTTGTTAACAATGATCCTTGGGTGGTGGTTGGGGATTTTAATGCTATTATCAACCCTTCTGAGGCTTCTGCTGGATCTTCTGGTAATTGCTCTTCTATGGTTGAATTGGCTGAATGCTGCAACTATTGTGGGTTGGATGATTTACCTGGTTCAGGGTTTAAATTCACCTGGAACAAATCTCCTGGTAAAACTGATAGTGTGATGAAGAAACTGGATAGAGCCATGGCAAACTCTGCTTTTATGTCCAAGTTTAACAATGTTTTGTCCAAGTTTCTGCCTTTCTTAACTTCTGACCATTCTCCTGTGATCATTTCTCTGCCTGGCAAGGTTAAATGGAAGCCTCATGCTTTCAAATTTATGAATTTTCTCACAAGGAAACCTGAGTTTCTCCCCCTTGTGAAAAGTGTTTGGGAAAAGGATATTAAGGGATGTCATATGTTCTCTGTCATCTCTAAATTGAAAATGCTGAAAGGGTTGTTGAAGAAGCTTGGTAGGGAGCAAGGTAATCTAAAAGAAAAAGTGAAGAAATTAAAGGTTGAGCTTGGAAACATTCAGTCTGCTGTTGAAAAAGATCCTCACAACAAGATGTTGAGAGATGAAGAACTTGTTTATGTTAATGCTGTGAAGGATGCTGTTCAAGATGAGGAGTTGTATCTTAAGCAGCTTGCTAAAATTGAATGGCTAGCTGCTGGGGATCAGAACACCAAATACTTTCACAAAGTGGTTAAAGGAAGGCAGAACAGGCATAGAATCACTTCTGTTAGTGATGTGGAAGGCAGGTTTTATGAAGGGGAAGAAGTGGGGAATGCTTTTGTGAAACACTTTAGTGAGTTTTTGGGAAGCTTGAAACATGTTAATAGGGTCTCTGATCCTGGGTCCTTGTTCAGCAAAAAGCTTCCTAGAGACATTTCTGATTCTATGGTCCTCCCTGTGACTGATGATGAAGTCAAAGCTGCTATGTTTGATATTGAAGATGATAAAGCTCCTGGGCCTGATGGTTACTCTGCAAAGTTCTTCAAAGCTGCCTGGAGTGTTGTTGGTAATGAGGTATGTTCAGCAGTAAAGGAGTTTTTTGCAAATGGAAAGCTTCTTACACAGGTTAATGCTACTTTAATTTCTCTTATGCCTAAATGTGATAATCCTAGAGAGGTAACTGATTTTAGGCCTATTGCTTGCTGTAATGTTTTATATAAATGTATTACTAAAGTGATTTGTAACAGAATTAAAGGTGCCTTGGATCTTATTGTTAGTCAGAATCAGTCTGCTTTTATTCCTGGAAGGCAAATCATTGATAATGTGCTGCTCACTCAAGAATTAATGAAGCACTACCACAGGAACAGAGGGGAGGCTAAAGTGGCTCTTAAGATTGACATCCAAAAGGCCTATGACACTGTGAATCACTCTTTTATGGAGTTTTGCCTGGTGCAGTTTGGTTTTCATCCATGTATGATCCATTGGATCATGACATGTCTATCGTCTGCTTGTTATTCTATCAATGTCAATGGGGAAAGCTGTGGGTTCTTCAAAGGACAGAGGGGACTTAGGCAGGGAGATCCAATGTCTCCTTATCTCTTCACTATTGTCATGGAAGTGCTTACCTTGATGATCAAAAGGAAGATTAGCAGTAATGAGAGCTTCAAATTTCATTGGAAGTGTGGTAAGATGGGAATTACTAATCTGTGTTTTGCTGATGATCTGATTATTTTTTCTCATGCAGATTCTAATTCTATCAAGATCCTGAAAGAAGCTCTTGAGGAGTTTTCTGGAGCTTCTGGGCTGATTCCTAACCTGAATAAGAGCACAATCTATTTTGGAAATGTTTCTGCGCTTGTGAAAAATAGGATTTTACATCTGCTGCCTTTTAAAGAAGGAACTTTGCCTGTCAGATATCTTGGTCTTCCTCTCTTGTCTAAAAGGCTTTATTCAAAGGATTGCAAAGTGTTAATTGACAAAGTCAAGAAAAAGGTGAATGATTGGAAGAACAAAAGCCTTTCTTTTGCCGGTAGACTGATGCTGATTAAGTCTGTCTTATCTTCCATGCAAGTCTATTGGGCATCTGTGTTCTTATTTCCTGTAAATGTCATTGATGACATTGAGAGACTTTTGAATGGATTTTTATGGGCACAAGGGGAGGACACTAAAGGTAAGGTCAGGGTCTCTTGGCATGATGTTTGTCTCCCCAAAAGTCAAGGGGGTCTGGGAATTAAATCTCTAAAGACAAGAAATTTGGCCCTTGTCTCTAAGCTTATCTGGAACTTGATCAATGGACATTCTAATATTTGGACGGAGTGGATCAACACTTATAGGCTAAAGGGTAGAACTTTATGGGAAATGGAGAAAATGGATGGATCTTGCTGGAGTTGGAGAAATATCCTTCAATGCAAAAAGGTGATCAGGATGCACTGCCACATTGATATTGGGGATGGATGTGGCACTTCTGTATGGTTTGATAATTGGCATCCTCTTAGTCCTTTGGCTAATTTCATCAGTGCCAGAGAGATTAATAGGGCTGGATTGAACCTAAGAAGCAAAGTTTGTGAGGTGGTGAATGGTAACAGCTGGGTCTGGCCTGATGGTTGGAATGAAAAGTTTCCCATGCTATACCTTCATGGGCCTCCTGAAATCAAACCTGGTATAAAGGATAAAGTTACCTGGTTGACTAACAGGGGCAAGAGAGTAAATTTCTCAATCAAAACTGCTTTTGAAGATCTTTGTGTTACTCAACCTGATGTGGATTGGAAGAAGATTGTATGGTACAGCCAAGGCATACCCAGTCATACATACATTCTGTGGCTGGCCATCAGACAAAGACTTCTGACTCAAGATAGATTAATGAGATGGGATAGCTCCAAAAGCCTTACCTGCAGCTTGTGTAAAACTCAACCTGACTCACATGATCATCTCTTTTTTAAATGTGATTTTTCTGTGCAGGTGTGGAATAAGCTGAAGGATGTTGCTAAGCTGCAGGATTATCCAAATGCTCTGGAGGATTGTGTGAAGAAGCTTGAAAGGACCAATATGCCTAAAAGATTCCAAAGCATCTTACAAAGGTTAATGCTTGCTGCCATGACCTACTTCATTTGGCAGGAAAGAAATTTGAGGTTGTTTCAGCAAAGGCATAGAACTGTGGAGGAGGTAAGCATGCATATAAAGCAGGTTGTTAGAATGAGAGTAATGGGCTTAACTATCTATGAGACACCTAGCACTATCCTGGAAAGTAAGGTATGGGGTTTTCATGTGCATCCTAGGAAACATAACTCTATACCAATTGGATGATGAATGCTTCTATATATATTTGGGGATGGGGTTGCAGGGTTTGGGGAGGGATGATGAGGCAGGGTATGGGTGATAGGCTCTCCTTTGCTCATAGTTTTTCTGTCTTGTTTTTTCTCTCTTTCTTCTTTCCCCCATCTTGGACTGTAGGATGGTTATTTGTGATGATCATAGTTGAAGTATGGGCTTCTATGCTTTGTATCTCTTCTATTCTGCTTATGGATTGGTGGACTAGATGTGTGTATAACTCAGGAGATGAGTTAATCCATGGAGTGATAAGGCTGGTTGTGACTGTTTATGTAGGTTTGTGCCTTCAGTATTATTTTGTTAGAGCTTATAAATGGTCACAAAACCTTCCCTGTGTCTGGGTCATATCTGAGCCTGTTTGTATTATTATGTCGTTATATCAGCAATGGGATGGCAAATGTTTGGTTTGGGGAGGGCAGAAGAGGCAGGGTCTGGTAGGATACTCTATTGATGTCTCTAGTTTTTCTGTCAAATACTTGAGTGTTCGCCCTTATCTATCTGCTTGGTCTTTAAGAATCTATCTTGCTTTATTACAAATTGATTTAAGAGGTTTTAAATTGATTACCATGTTTGCCAACATCAAGGCCTGTGTAATCATTCTGCTTGTTGAAAGGGGTTTAGATTTGAAAAGTCTACATGAAGATTGTAGCACCCAGGGAGATATAAGGAAGCAGTGTACCAAGTGTACTTTTGATGATATTTCTAGATGGATAGGCAGTTCTTACACTTGGTCACAAACCACATTCTGGGTCAATATTAACTCTGAGCCTTTCATGTATTATCTTGAGTCTTGTGTCTGGGCTGGTTTCAATATGGGTTGGGGAGGAAGGATGAGAGAGGGTCTGGTAGTTATCTTTTTTG